>JADHKF010000008.1:308098-340285 GCA_019925685.1 Ceratocystiopsis sp. VPRI43766 | reverse complement strand
CGCCCGCCCCCGCGCCCGCCCCCCCCCCCCCCCCCCCCCCCCCCCCCCCCCCCCCCCCCCCCCCCCCGCGTGTCTTGTGGTTGTCCCCGGCCGCACAAGAGTCATCCCATTGAACGCGAAGCCAGTCTGCAATGGCCGATCAAACAAGATCCTTGCCATCCGTACGTGTTCCTCTTGATGTTGTAGTTTCTATTGTTCTTCTTTTATCTCGCATTTCTATTTTTTTTTTTTTTTTTTTTTTTTTTCATACGTTGTTGATACTAGGTTCATACTCGAGATTCCATATATCCAGGACATCTCGGCCATCGTCTTACCACGATCACACGCAGGAAAGATCCCAGAGGGCCAGGATCACTGCAATCAATTAGTTTGCTGTGCGTTTCATGAGTGCTGTTTTTTTTTTTTTTTTTGTTATCAGATTTATTTGCATCTTTAGATTATCTGGTGCCTTCTTTCAGCCCTGGATTTAAGGTATCTTACCTAAGGTACCTTCTTTTTTGTATTTAGCATCTAAGATGGGGGCAACAAGAGGCGAATGGACGAACATGACGCTCTTACGAAACCGACGCAAAAAATAACGAGCATGGATAAGCAAAGACAGATATGGAAGAAGACAGAAAAACAGAAAAACGAATGACCCTAGATACGTCCAATACACATACATCTTTATATACTGGTAAACAAAAGAAAAGAAAAAAAAAAAGCCCGGTCTCTGCCGTCCATCTGCCCCGGCCACGGGCACGGCGCCTCCGCCGGCCCAGCAAAAAAGAAAGAGGAAAGCAAGAAAACCGTCCCGACGCCTCTATCGCTTGCCCAGGCCCAAATACCAAAACATGACCGGCACGATCTCGACGGCAATCCAGCCGATGCCTGGTCGTTAGCGGGAACCAGAAAACTGCAGATCAGATCGGAGCACTCACCAGTGTACACCACCAGCTTCGTCACCACCTCCACGTCGTACCGCACGCGCGGCTGCACCAGCTTCTCAAACATCTCGCGCTCGCCCAGCTCGTCCTTGCGCCCAATGTACACCTCGACCTCGACCTCGTCGTCGTCGTCGTCGGCGGCGGTGGTGGTGGCGGCGGCGGCCGCCGCCATGCCCTTGAGCGACGTCGTCGACGTCGCCCGCCGCCCTCCCGGCCGCGCATTGACCACCACCGTGCCCTGGCCCATCATCTCCTCGTACTGCGCCAGCGTGTTGGGCTTCTGCACGCCCGACGCCGTCGCGCTGCTGCTGCCGTCCCACTCGGTGTAGGCCGGGAACGGGATGGTGTCGCTCGTCGCCTTGCGCGTCGCCGCCGGCCGCGTAGACTGCTGCTGCTGCTGCTGCTGCTGCTTCGCGTGCGCAGCCTCGGCGGCCGGCTCGTCCATCTCCTTGAGGTCGTAGAAGCTGCTCTTGCTGCGCAGGCTGCCCTGGCTGCCAATGCTCTCGCGCCGGCGGCGCTCGCGGTACGCCAGCGTCTCGTACGCGTCGGCGGCGCTCTGCGGGCCAATGCTGACGGCGCGGCCGCGCTTGGCGTTGCGCAGGTTGCGCATAATGACGGGGATGTCGCCCAGGCTGGGCATGACGTTGTCGGTGCGCAGGCGCAGCAGGTCCGGGATCTTGCCGTACTCGCTGGCCTGCATGAAGAAGCGGCGCGGCAGGTTGAGGCCGAGCGTCTCGATCAGGCGGAACAGGTGCGGCAGGGTGCGCAGCAGCGTGGGCTTCATGACCTCGCGCCACAAAAAGACGGTGACAATGCCGACGACGAGGCGGCCGATGGCGACCGGCCAGGTGAAGCCGACCATCATGTCGGGCGGCAGCGACAGCATGCGCCACAGGCGCGGGGCGCGCCACAGGCCGATCTCCATGCCGATGACGACGCCGGCAAAGGCGACGGAGTCGTCAAAGCACGGGCAGTCGTCGGCCGGCTCCGGGTGGATGCGCACGAGCACGATGACGACCAGGACCATGAAGGCGGGCACGGTCCAGGGCATCTGCTCGTAGACGTCGAGCGACGGCATCAGGTAAAACTCGATCCAGCCAAGGACCAAGCCCAGAAAGCTGCCAAAGATGACGTCGAGGAAGCCGTGCATGCCGCAGTAGAGGCGGCCGACGACGATGGACACGGCGTAGAAGTAGAGGCCGGCCTCGATGAGGCGCTCAGTGGACGGGGCAAAGTGGGCGTCGTGCAGGTTCATGATGGCGTACATGGCGACGGAGACGGCGTTGGTGGAGTGGGTCGAGGGGAAGCCGTACTCGAGCGCGACGGACTCGGACATGGTGATGCGCTGGAGGGGCGGCGACAGCGGGCGCGGCAGCGACAGCATGTCCTTGATGAAGCCGCTGACGAAGACGCCGGACGCGAGGATGTGCACGATTCTGGTGGTGGTCAGCGAGGTTTCTTTTTCTCCAAGTCTCGAGAGCTGTCCGTGCTAGTCCTACCCCTTGCCGAAGCTCGAGTAGCCGAACCAGAACATCATGGGCAGGCCGATCATGTAAAAGGTGTGCGTGCCAAAGTTGGCCGTGATGGCAAAGTAGCTGTCGAGCGCGGGCGACCGCAGCTTGTCCTGGAAGTAGGCCAGGTACGGCGTCTCCCAGCGCACGAGCGGCAGAAGCGCCTGGCGGGCGCGGTATCGCCATGGTGGCAGCGCGCGCTTGTCTACCGTGCGGGGGGGGCAGCGGGCGAGTTAGCCAGAGGGGCGGGAACAGCAGAGCCAGGGACCGGGGGCGTCGCATGCGCACGCTCATGCTCACGCTCATGCTCACGTACAGTGATCTAAGCTCCTCAGCCCCGCGTCGACCGCGTCGCCGCCTTTTGCGTCGCCGTTTCCGGGGTTCTTGCCCTCGACGTAGATGCTGGGGATGGCCAATGCTGCTGCTGCGGCTGCGCTGCCGGGGCCGGGGCCCTTGCGGGCTGTTGTGTCGGTCATGGCTGGAGATATTGCAAACGAAGGAAGAGAAACGAAAGGAGAGAATGAGGCTGCCGAGAGCGCTGCGCAGACGCTATAGACCAGGCCGACGGACGACGAGGACGACGGGGCCGCAGGAGCGTGCGCAGGAGAAGGGCGGCGCCGAGGCTGGGTTGGACAGGGGGAATGCGAAGTGGTGCGGCGACGAACAAAAAATGCGTCCAATGTGGCCAGAAGTGGCCTTAACGGGCTGGCTGGCGGTGACGATGCAGGGGCAGGGGCCTGTACGGAGCAGCCAATTGCACTGGCTGCACTTGGCGTGCCCACACAACCCACGCACGGCCGAGGGGTGGGGTATTATTCGAGAGAGGGAGGGCGAGAAGGCGAGAAGGCGCAAACCAGTGCTCAGGGGGGGGGGGACGCAACTACCGGATTCGGGCGGCAGACGGGTCGGGGGAAAGAACGACTCTGCGCGGGCTCGACGAGAGACGGACAATGGAGGGAAGGCGCAGAGGGACAGATGCCGTCGATGCAGGGCCGAGAAAAACGACTTCACATGCACCGCGTCAGGCGGGATAGTGGGGCAGTGCACCCCACAGAGCAGGCGGATTGACAGCGGCAGCTGGCCAATGGGACGGCGCAGGCGCGCTGAAGCTTTTACAGTGGACGAAGCTTCAGCTTTTGCCGTGGTCGACACGCAGCTGCACGTTCACGACGATGAAAGCTCGACTCTTGCGTCCTGGCGCCGGCCACATTGGGTTGTCTGGCTTCTTTAGACGGCCAGAAGCAACAGTGCCACCCTTTGTTGTCGTCTGTCGCCACTGCGCCGCCTCGTTCTCGTCGTCGTCGTCGTCGAGGACCGCATCACAAGACAGCAGCTCGACCTCCTCGACCGCGCCGCCCGCTGCGCCCGCCTTTCCGCTGCCGCCCCGCCCGCTGCCGCAGCTCTATGGCAAGACGGCCGTGATCACGGGCGGCAGCCGCGGCATCGGCTGGGCGATTGCCGCGCGCCTGGCCCAGGAGGGCGTCTGCTGCACGCTGGTCGGCCGCGACGAGGACGTGCTGCAGCGCGCTGTGCGGGCGCTGCCGCGGCCGGTGCTGCCGCAGGCGGGCCCGCTCAAGGTGCCGGCGACGGACGGCCTGCCCGAGGTGCCGGCGGTGCCCGACGGCCAGGGGGGGTTTGCGTCGCCCGTCGAGCACAGCTACCGCGTGGGCGACGTGCGCGACGAGGCGCTGTGGCAGCGGCTCTTTGCGTGGGAGGCGGACGCGGACGCGGCAGCCGAGGCCAGCCAGACGGCAGCGGCGCTCGAGGCGGCGGCGGCGGCGGCGGCGCTGGCGACGGCCGAGGCCGAGGTGCAGGCGGCGCAGGATGCGCGCGTGGCGCAGATGGCGCAGATGGCGCAGTTTGTGCGGCTCGGGCAGGCGGCGCACAGCGCGGGCGCGCCGCTGGACGAGCTGCGGGCGCTGCTGCGCAGCTGGGCCGCCGACGAGCGCGCCAAGGACGACCACGCGGCGCGCGTGCAGGAGGCCGCCCGCGCGGCCGCCCGCGTCCAGCTGCAGGCGCGCGGCCGCCCCGGCGACGTGCACTTGCTCGTCAACGCCGCCGGCGTCATGCACACGCGGCCGCTGGCGCGCCTCAGCCCGGCCGACATCCGCGCCGTGCTCGACACGAACCTGCTGGGCACGACGCTGGGCTGCGCGTATGCGATGAAGGCCTGGGTGCGGCGGCATCAGAAGAGTGCGTCTTTTTTTCTTTTCTTCTTCCACCCTTTCTCCTTCTCCTACTCACACACCAGAACGCTGCATCATCAACATTGCCAGCCTGCTGGCCACCCACGGCGGCGCCGGCGCATCCGTCTACGCGGCCTCCAAGGCCGGCATCATTGGTAAGACCAGATATCAAGATCATATATCAAACAGACACCAAGACCAGATGTCAAGACCAGATATCAAACAACACCAAGACCGTTCTAACCCACAGGCCTCACACGTGGCCTCGCCGCCGAGGGCGCCGGCCCCAAGCGCCTGATCCGCGCCAACGTCATCCTCCCCGGCTACATCCAGACCGACATGATCAGCTGTGAGTCTTGTTCTGTGCTTTTCCATTTCGTCTAGCCGTGCCGCCTGTGCAGCTTCGCCTGTATACCCGGCCCCCCTCCCATGCCCAGCCCAATGTCCCTTCGCAATAGAATACACACAAACAGGAAGACGTCCTGCTCTGCCGCCAACAAGAAAAAAGAAGAAAAAAAGAAAAAAAGAAACTGACTGACCCGCCAGTTCTGACCGACGACCGGCTCGAGGCCACCAAGAAGAAAATCCCCGCGACCCGCCTGGGCTCCCCGTTCGAGGTGGCCGAGGCAGCCCTGTTCCTGGCCAAGAACGAGTATGCCAACAACTGCGTGCTCAACCTGGACGGCGGGCTGAGCGCCGTCCTCTAGGTGCACAAAGTCCGCCCCAACCAGCAATCCCAAACGCCAAAAATGAGGTAGAAAGGCCAATATAGTACGGCCAGAAATGGCAAACAAAATGGCACGGATCTGGAACACGTCTATCAGCGCATACTTGCGCACTTACTCGACCTCGAGCCTCGGCCGCTTCGCGTCCTGGACCGTCTTGGCCTCGTCCTCGCGTGGCCGCTTGGCCAGCGGC
This sequence comes from Ceratocystiopsis sp. VPRI43766, assembly GCA_019925685.1. Lineage (NCBI taxonomy): Eukaryota > Fungi > Ascomycota > Sordariomycetes > Ophiostomatales > Ophiostomataceae > Ceratocystiopsis > Ceratocystiopsis sp. VPRI43766. Next base: position 334,744 of record JADHKF010000008.1, on the reverse strand, counting down.
TCGGACGTGGCCGCCGGCGCTGCCGCTGCTTTTTTCGGTGCCTCGGCCTCCACGATCAGCACGTCGTCGTCGTCATCGTCAACGTTGAACACCTCGGGCGCCCCCGGCGTGGCCTTGGCCTTGGCTGGTGCGGGTGCCGGCGGCGGCGGCGTGGCGGCCTTGGGCTTTGCAGGGCGCTTGGGCAGCGTGAAGCCGTCGACCGGGTCGACAATCTCGACGGCACGGCCACCGTCCGCGAGCGGGCCGTCCCTGGGTTGTCAGCAGTGTGCATAGATGGCAAGGACCAGTGGAGGGCACGCACGTTAGCTCAATGTAGACAAACACGTCCATGAACTTGTCGTCGTCGCTGGAGTCGTCGGTCACGGAAACGAGGCCGCCTTCTTTGATGCCTGTGGGTGGAGGGGTCAGCCGCGATCCATGCAAGAACAGAACAACAGAGGCAGCAAGCACGCACCCAGCTCGCAGAGCCGCCGGCCGACGTTGGCGTCCTCCTCGACGTCGTACAGGAGCCCGCCGTCGCCGTGCAGGCACACCTCGTGCTCGCGGTCGTAGCCGAGGTACCCCCAGACGACGGAGTCGAGCAGGTCAGCCAGCGTCGCCGTCGGCGCGTGCACGCGCACGACGACAAAGGCGTTGGCGCACGTGGCGCAGTCGGGGTTCGGCGGGCGCGGCCGGTCGGACGCCAGCCGGCGGTCGGCCGCGAAGGGCGTCAGGAAGATCTGGGGGGGGGGGGGGGGGTTAGGGATCGAAGAGAAAGCAAAAAAAAAAAAAAAAAAAAAAAAAAAAAAAAAAGAAAACGGAGCACTGCCTACCTCCCGCGCCACGTCGTACTTCCCCTCGAGCACCTTGAACGACTCGAGCACGCACAGCCCGGCCACGATGGCGTTGGTCGTCGCAATTGCCGGGATGATGTTGCCGGCCATCTGCTTGATCGTGAAGCGCGACTTGCGCTCGATGCCAAACAGCGTCGCCCGGATGTTGGCGCACGCCGCCACAAAGTTGAGCGTGTCGATGTCGTCCTTGTCGAACGCAATGTCCGCTGCGTTTAGCGCCGCCTCGTCGCCGGTGCCGTTGGCCTCGCCGTTCGGCACTCCGTTCGGCACCCCGTTCGGCACCCCGTTCGGCACCCCGTTCGGCACCCCCTTCAGCGACGCCCACGCCTTCTCGACCCGCTGGCGCAGCTGCGCCACGCTCGCCCGGAACACCAGCACGCTCTCCTCGAGCGACCACACCGCCTGGCTGTCGGCCAGGACGGCCTGCGCCGCACCGGCCGGGTCGTCGCCGCCGCCCCGCGCCGCCAGCAGCGCTTCGGCCCGCTGCAGCACGTCGGCGTACCGCACCGGCTCGGGCGGCGTGCGCGTCTTCCACATGTCCTCCATCGAGCGCAGCCGCAGGATCTCCGTGTGGAAGACCTTGTCGAACAGCATCTGCGCAAAGTCGGCGTGCGTCACCGACTGCCGCAGCGCCTTGAGGTCGCGCTCCTCCCGCAGCAGCTCGGTCATCTCCTCCTCGGTCACCGACCCGTCCTGGCCCGCACGCCGCGCCGCGTTTTTTGCTTCGGCGGCTTCGGCGGCTTCGACGGCGTCCGCCTCGGCGTCGTCCGGCTGCGCCGCGCCGTACACCTCGCTGAGCAGGTGGTCCTTGGCCCAGACGATGCAGTGGATCGGCTGGCTGGGCGTGCTGCGGATCGTGCAGACGGGGAACGACTTGGGCACCGCCTTGGGGCTGCAGTCGTAGCACGCCGTCACGCCGCGGCGGATGACCTGCACCTGGCCGTTGAAGCCCGTCGTGCCGCTCTCGATCAGCGGCACGTCGGCCACCAGGCACATGCGGTTGACGTGGCGCCGCGCCTGCAGGTTGTCGAGCGCGTTGAACACGACGTCGAAGCCCTTGAAAAAGGTCACGCTGAACGGCGGCACGCTGCTGATGTTGTCGTAGTGCGCCACGATCTTGCTGTACGGGTTGAAGCGCTGGGCGGCCTCGCGCGCCACCTCGGCCTTGGGCCGCTTGATGTGCTCGCGCCGGAAGAGGAACTGCCGGTTCAGGTTGCTGAGGTCGATCGTGTCCAGGTCGACAATGTGGATCTCGCCAAAGCCCGACAGCACGAGCGTCTTGAGCAGCTCGCACCCGATGCCGCCGGCGCCGACCATGAGCACGCGGGCCTGGTGGTTAGCACACGAGCTGCTTGGAATCAGTCACTATGCCCTTCCCCCCTCCCCCCCTCCATACCTTTTTCACGCGCCCGTTGAGCGACGGCCCGAGCACATGGAGGTTGTGGTTGTCGCGCTGGGCTGTGCCATTGAGCAGGGGCATGGGCGGGTGTTCGTGGCCGGAGCCGCTTGCTTGCACGGGCTCTGCAGCTGTCGCCATGGTGTCTATCGGCGTCGGAGACAATCGAAAGCGGGCGGGCTCGCACAGGCGAACAAAGGAGCTGTCGAAGAGCAGGTCAAAAGGGAAAAAAGAAGTGAGCTGATGCCCTGTAAAGAGCGGCAGGGCGCAGAGAAAGGGCGGGGGTGCCGGGAAAAGAGCGGCAGGTGGCAGTTCTAAACAAAGGCCACGGCGCAAAGCAGGGGGGAAAAGACTGACTCCCACGCCGTTTGAGGATGCAGATTGCCGACAGAGAACAGAACAGAGACGTCGAGAGACCCAGTCGCAAACGAGGCGCGTTGGTCGTTGTTGGCGTCGGTGGGTCCTGGCAGGTGCCGGGCCGGCAGAAAACTCTTGCCAGCTGGCAAGGTGAAAAACGACCGGGCCGATCTGGGGATGCGACGACCGACGAGACGCCGAACCCTGCAGCGAGCTCAGGGGAACAGGAATCCGGCCATCTGCGAGCGACGGGAGAGCGACGGGAGAGCGTCGTACGAGTTTTCTGGCCGTCTTGGGTTTTCTTGTTGCACTGACCGGTGTCGCTGCTCTGCCGTGCCGCCTCACCTCGGTGAAAACCGTCGAGAGCTTCACCTTCAGCGTCACCTTCAGCGTCACCACCACCACCACCACCTGAACCATGTCCGACGACGAGGCCGACCCCGAGCTGCTCGCGCTCCTGCGGCAGCACTTTCTCGGCAGCGCGTCGACGGCCGACCCGGACGCCGACACGGGCGTGCTGGCCAGCGCCGAGTACGTCGCCGACAACGCCATCGACGTCGCCCTCGACATGCGCGCCTGCAAGAACGCCGCCGAGGCCATCTACAGCCAGATGCAGCGCAAGCACTACTCGACCGCCACCTGGGGCGCGCACGAGCTGCACCCGGCCGCCCGCGACGAGAGCACCGTCGACTTTATCTTTGTCATGGACCTGCTGAACTTTTCGTTCTGGATGGACGAACCGAAGAGCAGCAGCACGGCCAGCACGACGACAACCACCACGACGAAGCCCACCCTCCTGTCCGTGACCACCCTTCCGCCACCGCCTCCGCGTAACACCGGCTTTGCCGTCGAGTACCGCGGAAAGACGTGGACCGGCTACTACAGCATGGTGGCGGCGCTGCGCCGCGCGCTCGACGAGGGCATCCCCATCACGTCGCCCGCGTTCTGGTGCAGCCCCAAGTGCGACATGGCGCTGATGCGGCGCGTCTTTCGGCCGGCCGGGAGCGCGGACGTCGAGCCGTGGCACGACGAGGCGGCGGAGGGGCAACGCGGCGAAGCTGGCGAGGCTGCCGAGGGGCAACGCAGCGAAGCTGGTGAAGCTGCCGCGGCTGCTTTCGATTCTACTGAAGCGATTGCCGAAGCTACTGTCGCGTCTGCTGATTCTGTTGGCGGTGCCGAAGGTTCCAACGGGCTGGCCAGCGAGGAGAATGGCCAGGAGAAGGAAGAGGCTGCACCCTCTGCTTCTGACAAGCCGGAAGATGCATCCAACGTTCCCAAGGACGAGGATGCGCTTGACAAAGCCCAAAAGGAGAGCACAGGGGACAGCACCGCCGTCGATGCCGAGAAGAGCTCCAAGGACACGAGTGGTGATGCTCCCGCCGCCGCCCAAGAGGCCACGGACGGCACCGCCACCATCGAGCCAGCCAGCAGCAGCACGCAAGCGTCTGCAACAGGACCGGCGACCACGGCCCCCGGCAGCAGCACCACTCCGCCGGACAGCAACCTGCCCGAGATGCCCCTGCTGGCCGAGCGCCTGGCCTGCCTGAAGGAGGCCGGGCAGGTGCTGCAGACGCGCTACGGCGGCCGTGTCGCCAACCTGCTCGACGCGGCCCGCGGCTCGGCGGCCAAGCTGGCCAACATCCTGGCGCGCGAGTTTGCCTGCTTCCGCGACGAGTGCCCGTTTCCGAATGCCAGCAGCCGAAGCGGCGGCGACGACGACGACGACGATGATCCTAGTTATGGCTACGGCCGGCCCCGCCGCCGCCGCCGCCGCACCGTGCGCTTTCTCAAGCGCGCGCAGATCCTGGCCGCCGAGCTGTGGGCGTGCTTCCAGGGCGCCGGCTACGGGGCGTTTGGCGACATTGACAAGCTGACCATGTTTGCCGACTACCGCGTGCCGCAGATCCTGCAGGCGCTGGGCTGTCTGTACTACAGCCCGCCGCTGCTGGCGGCGATCCGGGCGAAGCAGCTGCTGCCGTCGGGCGGCAGCTGGGAGGTGCAGTTGCGAGGTGGGTTTTTTTTTTTTTTTTGTCTTTTTTCTTTCTTTCTTCTTTTCTTCTTTTTTTCTTATTTTTTTTTTTTTTCTTTTTTTTTTTTGGCTCACCACTCACCTCACCACCCAGGCTGCACCATCTGGTGTGTCGAACTCATCCGCCGCGAGATCAAGAACAAACACCCCGACGCCGAGGTCAATGCCGTCCTCATCGACTTCTTCCTCTACGACACAATGAAGGAGATGGAAGCCGCCGGCAAGGACGCCCTGCCGCACCACCGCACCCGCAGCATCTGGTACTGAGGCCACGGGCAGGTCCCGCGTTTTCTGTCCCACGTCTTCTACATGCACAGAGGTCTTGTTTCCGTCCATCGATACCATGATAGATTTCTTTACTCCTGCAAATGCACCCAATTCCAAAAAAAAGGTCAATTCTCGTTTCCATCATACTCGTACAACAGAGGTCGAACAACAGGCCCGTCCCCGCGTCAGGCCACCAGCTCCGGGTTCAGGATCGCATCGTACGTCGACTGCTCCACGTTCGCCGTGCCCTTGGCCTCTTCTCGCAGCAGCACCGCCAGCACCTCGATCGGCGGGTTCAGGCCCAGCCGCGCTGCCCGCAGCCACCGCTTCTTGCGCTGGATCCCTGTGCACGGCTGATGGTCAGCACGGATTCGGCCCAAAAAGCCAGAAACAAAGAATACGTACCCCATACACCGAGCTGACATCAAAGTACTGCAGGATCTTCTCGCCCAGGTCCAGCCCCTCCTGGTGCACCCGCCGCGTCGTCGTCTGGGTCTCAATGTCCCGCCAGTACCGCCGGATCTGCGCATCGGTGACGGCCCGCGCAGCCTCAAAGGCGGCCTGCTCGGCGGGTGAGACGGTCGGTGGGCTCGGTGCTGTCCTTGCTGCTGCGTCTGCTGCGTCTGCTGCCTGTGCCGCCTGTGCTGCCTGTGCTGCCTCTGCCGCCTCGTCGTCGTCTGCTGTCGTGAGCGGCGCGCCCTCTTCCTCTGCTGGGTCCGCTGCGGCCTTCTTGTCCTCTGGCTTGTCGGCCTCGCCCTTGTCCACCGTCTTGGCCGCCTTTTCCAGCGCGGCCTCCTTGGCCGAAAGCCGTGTCGCCGCCGGCTTCGTCACGCGGTAGTTGAAGCTCAGCGTGGCCTGGCGCCCGCCGCCAGAGGTCTTTCTCGCCGGAGGCATTTTGTCTATATTTCTCTCTTTGTCCGAAATAAAGCTGCTCGTATTCTGCGTCGAATTCGCTAGGGGTGTCGCCGGAGATGTCGTCAATGCACAAGTGCCGTGCGGCGAAACGTCACCATTGGCAGAACAAAGACGGAACGGCTGGCGGGGCAACGCCAAAGGCACGGGAAAACACGTGACCGTTAATGGGCCTCGACGCAGCGCGACGTCCGCTGTTCTGCCGGTCTTCCGATTCCGTCTAGCAAAAAAGGCGTGTCGTATTTCACGAGAAGAAAGGCTGCAGGAAATCACAAAGAAAGAAGCATTTCCTGCTCTCCCGTCTGCACGCTCAGCAGCCGCTCTACAGCGCCTTTACAGCGCCCATGATGACGAAGCGCCCTAAAGCAACCCCCTAAAATCGCATCGATCCGGCACTAAAGCCGCTAATCTGCGCAACATTGGAAATTGCCCCGTCACCACTCTCCATCGCATCATCCAGCACCGCATGGCCAGCAGAGCTTAGGAAGCAGACCATGGCTGGGCCTCTGCACCATGCGCTCACCGTCGAGGGGGCCGATCCGGCTCTCGATCCGACGGCTACAGACCCGGCGGCCGCCGACGCGACCGGCGCCGACGCTGCCGCTCCTCACCTGACGACAACCCTCAAAGACGATCAGGACACGCAGCCGGAAGCCCAAGCGGCGGCGGCGGCGGAGGAGGTCCTTAGCGACCGGAGCAGCGACGAGCGCCCGATCCCGTTTCCCCCGTTTAGCGAGCACGATGATCCGGAGGCGGGACAGGAAATGCAGAGCCACGATGCTGCCGCCGAAGACGACGTCGAGGACACGACGACCAGTGCGGGCGCAGGGCCACCTCTCGAGTCTGCGGACAACGAGGCCGAACCGCCCCAGGCCGAGACAGAGCCAGAACCAGAGGCTTCCAGCGGGCCGGCGGAAACTGCAGCAGTAACAGAGCCGGCGACAGAGCCAGCAGCAGCAGCAGCATCACCAGCACCACCAGCACCACCAGCACCGGAGACCGAACAGGCACAAACACCTGCGCCAGAATCTGAGCCTGCCGAGCCCCCGTCCCCGGCAGTCACATCGCCGCCGCCAGCACCACCACCGCCCTACTGGACACACAGCCATGACAACGCGGCCTCCTCCTCCTCCTCTGCCGCAGCTGACCGGCTGCTCGTCGACCCCTCCTCTCGCAAAGCCACGACCCCCTCTGCAACGGCATCGTCTCCTACCACGGCCGCCTCTCCATCCTCCTCCTCTGCGCCGTCCTTCCTCCCGGTGCACCAGCACCGCCGCGACACGTCGTCCTCGTCCTCCCTGCTGCACGTCGACCTCATCACCCTGCAGGACAACGAGGCGCTCGAGCAGATGGACCACAGCAGCTGCTGTGCCGGCGGCGGCGGCGGCGACAACGGGATCGCGCCCGCCGGCACCAACGGCGCCGCCTCCGCCTCCGCAGCACACCACCACCAGCAGCACCGCCAGCAGCGCTGCTGGGCCCGCCGCGTCGACCTGACCGACTACGTCATTATCGGTGGCGGCGGCAGCGGCAGTGGCAGCGGCAGCGGCGGCGGTGGCGGCATCGGCGGCGCGGGGCCCCGGCTCGGCGCGTTTGTCGTCTGGACCGTGCGCGTCGAGACGCTCGAGGGCACGTCCTTTTCGATCCACAAGCGCTACTCGGAGTTTGACACGCTGCGGCGGCAGCTGGCGGCGAGTTTTCCGCAGGCGACGGCCAGCCCCTACGGCGGCGGCGGCGGCGGCGTGGCGGCCCTGTTTGGCGGGCGCCGGACACAGCCGGCCGCTGGCGCCGGCAGTCGCCCCGCGAGCAGCAGCAGCAGCAGTGCCGCTGCTGTCGCCGGCAGCCGGGCCGCCCGGGCCGGCCACCCGAACAAGAGCCGCAGCCGCAGCCACAGCCGCAGCCGCAGCCGCAAGGGCGCGCCGCCGACGGCGCTGCCGCCGCTGCCGCCCAAGACGGTGCTGGGCAACTTCCGGCCGGCCTTTCTCGAGCAGCGGCGGCTGGGGCTGCAGTATTTTCTCAAGTGCGTATTTGCGTGTGTCCTTCCCATCTTTGTTCAATCTTGCTAACCTCTCCAGCTGCATCCTGCTCAACCCCGAGTTCGCGGGCTCGCCCATCCTCCGCGACTTTTTGTTCTCCTAGCAGAGACGGCTCTTCATGCGGCGTTCACTTTGTCTCTGGAGACTCTCTTCCTTATTTAATCATATATTTGTGTCTTGTTTTTTGTTGGTTTCCCCAGCGTCAGTCAAACGAATGTTAATACACATGCAGGCTCTTGTATTTAATACCATATATCTATATCATGCAGACAGTGCACATGGCTCGTGTACGTTGAGTACCCAAGCTGCAAACCCCTTTTATATACCTCTCTTGGAGCCGTCCGATGTTCGCCCTGAAATAAGAATGGGGAAAGGGGGGAAAGAGAAGTAAGCAGAAACAAAACAAAAAAAAAAAAAAAAACACCAAGACGAACATAAAGACATGAAACGCCCCATCCCGCTGCCCTCAATCTGGAACAAGAAAGAAGAGAAAACAGTTATGATCAAACTGGAAACATTAAAACAACCACTCTCACGCTTCCGTTCGCCTGCAGCCGCCATGTAATGCAAAAAAATTGCTCTCCAACACAGTAACGGCGGGTATGCAACCAGGCCGTGCGTCTCCTGGACGGGCCGCAGGATTCTAATAGTAAAGACAAGGGGTGGAAAAGAAAAAGGCCGAGATGAAAGAAACGAAAAAAAAGGGACGAGTCTTTAGCCCGTCCAGCTGCTGTGCGTCACTGCTAATGGAGCTTGGCGCCCTTGCCGTTGAGCGCCGCCGCGTCTCCGTTGGAGTACCCGAGAAGGCCGTTGCGGTCGCCGCGCAGGCGCGCTTCGTTCTCGAGCTGCTTCTGCCGCGGGATCGTCAGGGCGTTGATGCCGAGAAACCGGCAGATGCTGTTGACCACAACATACGCCCAGCGGAAGTACACGACCATGGCAAAGAAGAAGTACGCCCACAGGTAGCCCAGCTCGAAGCGCGGGCTGACCGGCGCCGCGGCCGGGAGGCCAATCCAGGGGCCGTACCGCGGCAGGTTCGCCAGCAGCGCACCGCCGACCAGCGGCGTGAGCATCACGGTCCAGTAGGGGAACGGCTGGCGCGTCAGGTGGGCCAGGATCATCTTGGTCGTCATGCGGCCAAAGACAAACGCCATGGTCACGCTGAACAGCACCAGGTGGTTCTCCGTGCACAGGCTCGAGTACGGCGAGTACAGCCAGGCGCTGCACGCCAGCGTGTACACGACCATGGGCGTCCACTCCAGGAACACGGGCGCCACCGGCTGGCCGCGGCTGCGCCGGGCGCGCACGACGTTGATGATGCAGAAGGGGATGTGGCCGACGAGCAGCGAGATGCTGATGATCGCCACCCAGGCGTCGCGGAAGGAGAAGCTGCCGGCGTGGGTGACGAGGTGGCCGCTCAGGCCGGTGACGGTTTCTTCCGGGCCGCCAAAGTGGTCGACAAGGTCGCGCGTCCAGATCTCCGGGCCGTAGTAGCCCGAGAGCACCATGATGGCGGCCGCGATCAGCAGGCCCTCGGTCGGCCCGTTGACATAGCCGAGGTAGAGCGTGTGCGAGTGGTAGGTCTCCCAGGTGGAGAAGAACATGGGCAGGCACGGGCACAGCGCGGTGAACACGCCGGACTTGGAGGTGCCCAGGCCCATGGCGGCCACCTCCAACAGGCTGGCCAGCGTGCAGTTGAGCGAGTCGATGCCGTGGTCGAAGAGCTCGCCGAGGCCGCTCGAGGTGCCGGTGCGGCGCGCCTGCTTGCCGTCGAGGTTGTCCATGGTCTGGTACATGAACATGCCGAAACCGAAGCTGTAGTATAGCCATGCTGGGCCCTAGAGAAGAAGAGGCCAAGAGGTGTCAGTTACTTTCTTTCCGCCTCGTGTACCGTTGCTCAGCAGCAGCAGCAGCAGCAGCAGCAGCAGCAGCAGCAGCAACATGCGCTTCGCGCGCGCGCGCGGGACATACCGGGCCGACGAGATCGGGCATGTAGAGGACGAGCAACACCAGATTGCCCAGGATGAAGAAGAACCCGATCAGCGTGACCATGTTGGGCGCCAGCCACATGGGCAGCAGGTTGACGGCGGCATTCCACTAGCAAAGCGGCCAAGAGCCTGTTTTAGCACGCCGTGTCTCAGCGGAAGGGGAGGGAAAGGGGGATGCGCCAAGGCGGCGGCGCGGGCTGCGACACGCACGTAGGGAGTGAGGACGTATTTGGATAACGGCGACTTGTCGACACTGGAGTATTTGTAGGTCTTGAGATGCACCAGCGCGTCGTCCGAGAGACTGTCCGGCCGGAGGGCTTGTCCTGGAGAAAGGGGTCAGCGGGCGCCGCGAGACGAAAACGAGGCCGCGCGCGCACGCGCACAGGGAAGAGGCACGCACGTATTAAGGCCTCCACGGAGTCCATGGTGGGCAGGCGTGTGTGTGGCGGTGTGCGGGAGAAGAAGCCGGCGGCGGAGGGCGAGGTTGCGGTGGGAAGTCGAGGGAAAAACGCGGCGCAGAGAAGCCAGCTATGAACTAACTAACGCTCGGGGGGGGCGCCTTCCAGGCACCGGGAAACCGTCCAAGCTTCCGACCGTTGCGGACCAATGAGTGGGGCGGCAGTGTCGAAGAAGGGGAAGGGGCGGTCGGGGACGATCGAGGACAGCCGGAAAGACGGTCAAAAGCAGGCAAGGGCGGCGAGATGCATCGTTCTTTCCTCTGCTTCTCCGACGACCAACGAGAGCAGACGATCAGGAGGCGAATCGGAAAGCTGGTGAAAGGGGAGACACTACGAGCGTACTTTCCGTTTACAGCACGGGGAAGCCCCGCCGCTTCCACATGCTAGTGGGCCACTCTAGCGCTCTAGCTGGATCTCAAGGTGCAGGTGTCCCTATAAAGGGCCTGAAACCCCCTGAAATTTTTGGCGTAGCGTAGCAATATGACGGAGTTGCATCCATCCCGGTGTTGATGAACAGGGGAGCTTCTCGACGAGGCGGAAATTGGAAGACAGGAGCAGCAGCCGCAGCAAAACGGGAATGGCAGAGCAACCACAACAACTGGGACACGATGGTGCCCAGCGTTGCCTCGATGAATTACATTTCAGACGCCTTACGGGAGAGCCGGAATGAAAGGAAGAAAGAAAAAGAGGAAAACAGGACCAAAAAAACAAAGAGAAACAGCAGACAACCCCATGAATTAAGTCGCGCGACGCTCTACAGAATCAGCGCAGCACCGGCGGCAAGCCCGCCCATCGTCAGCAGCGAGCCCATGAGCGCGCGGCCGGCCTCGAACCGGGGCGCGGCAAAGCTCTTCTGCGACGAGCCCGTGGCCGTGGCGCCGCTGCCGGCGGTGGTGGTGGTGCCGTCGCCAAAGACCTTGCCGGCAGCCGAGGTCGCGCTGTCGGAGCCAGTAGCAGTGGCGGTGGCGGACGACGACGACGTGACGTTGACGCGCGTGGGGTTGAGGGCGCCGCACGGGTGGTTGGTCCGGCACTCGCTCGAGCACTCGTCGTCACTGCCGCAGCCGGTGACGCACTGGTTGCCCCATTCCTGGCAGACGAAGAAGGGCAGGGTCAGGGAGTACTCGGAGACGTTGGGCTGGAGGTTGTTGCCGCAGATGCAGCCGTAGGTGAGGGTGGTCTGGGGGGGGGGAGGAGAAAGTCAGTATGGCGTATACACGCGTGCATGCCCGTGAAAACCAGAAAGGAGCACATACGGCATCGCAGGTGTTGACCAGGGTGCTGAAGGGTTCTGTCTGCTCGCAGATGAGCGGGCAGGTGCTCAGCTCTGTGGTGCACCACTGCTTGCGGGTGGCCAGAGGAACCGAGTCCGGGTCGATGCTGTAGTCGGCACGGACAAGGGAGAAGAGGGCAGCGGCAGCGCCGAGAACGGTGAACTTGAGTGACGGCATGGTTGCGGATGCTGAATCTGAAGGAGAAAGGAGAAGAGCATCAGTATTGCGACCGGAGGAAACGAGAAAAGAAAAATAAATTATCAAGACACTGCACACATGCCTGCGGGCAAACAACAATCTCGCCGGGCCAGCATGCAGACGAGATGTCTCAGTAATCACAACGTTGACGGGAATGACAAGACACATACTATTAAAGGTCTCTGCAGTAAAAGAGACAACGATTGACGGCTGGGAATGACGAGCGACCGACGTAAACAAAAAAAAAAAGGCAGGAAAAAGCGAAGAAAAAGGTATTAAAAAGTAGGGGAAAACGAGAGTAAACAAAACAAGGAGGCAAATGCAAGCGAGAGAAGATGCCGTAGACCAAATGGAAACAACAACAACAAAAACCCGAAAACAAGCACAAGGGAGGTCGGCAAGAGACGATGCTGCAGGAAAGAAGAGGAAAAGAGAGAAGGAGAATAAATACGGAGGACTCGGAAGAACAAGAAGATAAGGGCGCCGACATGGGGACGCCACAGGGGGTACCGCCGCCGTACGACTTCACAAGACAAGCTTCACCCGTGTGTTGAGGCCAATCAAACGAGAGCCCACCTGCAAAGGGCCCCCCTCTCAGGATGCACTGGGTACGAGTACGGAGTACGATAGCAGAAAAAGCAAGCCCAGACTCGCGTTGGCGCCCCCCCGACGCAACCTTGGCAGAGAGGGCCCATGCCTGCATGCTGCAATACGGAGTTGCGGCGCCGTGGCTGCGTCGACGATCGTCGCCTCCCTTCCGGACTTCTTGGGGCCGGGATCCCTGAGCAGTGCGTCTGGGCGCTGTGTGTGTGTGTGTGCGTGCGGGCACCCGGGCCCTTGTGAGAGCTCCATCGGAGCTCGAGCTGCAAATTTAAAGTCCAATAAATCCACATGCAATTCAATTAGCTTAACTCCCACCCCTGCTGCCGCAGTGGAGAGTGATAGGCACTGCTAGAGGAGATGCACAACTGTGGACAACGGTATGGAGTTTACGTATGTATGTAGGTTCGTGCAGTGCATGCAGTGAGCAGTGTGTGCAGTGTGTGTGCGCTGGCCGTGAGGCCGCAGGATATCTGTCGAGCGTCTCGTAAAGAGCAGTGTGAGCCACCAACTTTTCTCGTATTGCCAAGTGCCGATACTAGCGCTGGCACTCTGTGCATCACCGGATTCCGAGAGCTACGATCGTGTGCAAGATGTGTCGTATCTGTGGGATAAATTTAGCATTCTGGGCTTTTGGTTTGGCCGTAGTGCGTTCGTTGTGCAGCGAAACCGGGTTTTGCACGGCGCTGGTCCACTGGTGTACGGCGCTGCAAGACGAGCGTTAAAAATCCCGTAATGACCCGGCCTGGCTATCTGGCGTGTCTCGGAGACAAGAGAACGTGGCCCGGGGAAAATCGATGTGCAAAGTGAATCGTGATGCCACTCGCAGAAAGCAGAAGGGAGAAAGGGGGAAAGAGAGGGGCGCCAGGAAGGGGGCGGCGTTTAGCATGCCAGCGCTAAGACACTTACGGCCGGACCTGGCCCTGTCCGGATTTGGTGCTATTGAACTGCACAACGGTTTGCTCCTTCCCACGGTGGCGGTGGAATCGACGACGGCCGCCGCCCTCGAGCAGGAAGAGGGAAAGATCGATCGGCCTGCTACAAATCGTGCTGCTGCTCCCCGGCAACGCCAGCAAGCAATGCACGCTGCCGTCCTGCGCACCTGCTAGGAAGCACTGGCCACCGCCCTTCCCCCAGTCGGTTCCAGCCACACCGCGGTGTGGCTTTTTCCGCATTCCTCCCTCCCCCCAAAAAACGCCGGCGCCGACGCCGACGCCGAAGAAACGCCCGCTCTCTCTTCCCCCCCCCACGCCCCTGATCACCCCCCCGCCAGCATGCCGCGCTCCGCAGCCTCTGCTTTCCTCTCCTGCGCTCGGTCGTGCCCCCCGCTGCAGCTGCTCCTCTTGCTCCTCCTCGCCGCGACGACGTCTATGCCCGCCGGCGTCGCCGCGTACAGCACGCTCTCGGACGCGAGCCTGCGGCACGTGCCCACGCCCGGCAGCGACTTTGACGTCGTCGACGGCGCGCTGCTGGCGCCGATCCTGGTGCCGCGGGTGCCGGGCACGCCCGGGTCGGCGGCCGTGCAGCAGCACTTTGTGCGGTTTTTCCGCGAGCAGCTGCCGGCATGGCAGATTGAGTGGCACAACTCGACGGCGCGGACGCCGGCCACGGGCGACCGCGACGTGCCGTTTACCAGCCTGATCTTCCGGCGCGACCCGCCGTGGGCGGCGGCGGGCGACGTGGCGCGGCTGACGCTGGCCGCGCACTACGACTCGCTGTACCGGCCCGAGGGCTTCATCGGGGCCACCGACAGCGCGGCGCCATGCGCCATGCTGATGCACGTGGCGCGCAGCCTCGATGCCGCGCTGACGGCCAAGTGGGACGCCATGGCGGCCGCGGGCGACGCCGGCAGCGGACTGGAGGAGGAACGTGGCGTGCAGATCCTGCTGCTGGACGGCGAGGAGGCATGGGTCCGCTGGAGCGACACCGACTCGCTCTACGGCGCGAGGTACGTTGGGATGGGGAATTGATCAAAAAACCATCAGAGCATGCTAACCCAGACGAGGGCACTGGCCGAGGCCTGGGAGACGATGCCGTACCAGGCGCTGTCGACGTTTGCCAACCCGCTGGGCGCCATCAGCCTGTTTGTGCTGCTCGACCTGCTCGGGGCCAAGGAGCCGTTTGTGCCGTCGTACTTCCAGACGACGCACTGGGCCTACCAGCGCATGGCCGCGATTGAGCAGCGCATGCGCGACCTGCGCCTCCTCGAGACGGCGCCGGCGCTGCGCTTCCTGCCCGAGGCCGACAAGGAGAACACGGGCTTTGCGCGCGGCTTCGTCGCCGACGACCACATCCCGTTCATGGCCCGCGGCGTTGAGATCTTGCACATCATCCCCACGCCGTTCCCGCCCGTCTGGCACACCATGGAGGACACCGGCAGCAACCTCGACCTGCCGACCGTGCGCGACTGGGCCCGGATCGTGACCGCCTTCGCCGCCGAGTGGATGGAGCTCGACGGGCTGCTTCCCGCCGTTGCGGCGGCGCCGCTCGAATCACGGGACAAAAAGACAGAATTATAGCATAGACCCTAGCAATGTCGTTTGGGCGATTTCCAGCGTTTCCAGTCATGTTGTCACGTTCTTCTGGTGGTGTCTGTTGCGGCGGTGCGGTTGAGGCTGGTTGTGTGCACGTGACGCGACACGTGCCGCCAAAACGCAAAGCTCCAGAGAGACACGTAACGAATTCGAAGCTACTAGCCCGTTCCTGTCCAGAGCTCTCCAACCTCGAACACGATTCTGAACAAGAGGGCGGTTTTTCCCGAGTCGCCACCAGCCGGTATCTGTTCTCCGTTTGCCATCCCATTCCGTCGCTCGCTCCATCGCCATTCGAATCGTCGTTCCTCGGTCCATCATGCGGGTGTCGCTTTCGTCGCTGCTGCTGCTGGCAGCGAGCGGCGTGGCCCAGGCCGCGTCGTCGTGGAGTTTCAGCGATGCCAGCATCACGGTGAAGAGCAAGGGCAGCGCGGACAGCGTGGTTGAGAAGTACGTTGCCCCGATGGGGACGAACACGGCCGCCACGCATGCTGACAGCACCACAGATTCGACGCAAAGACGGCGCTCGGCAAGGCCGTTGCGCTCGGCAGCACGGCCACGGCCACGGTGACGCTGACGACCACGAGCGGCGGAAAGGCGAAGCGGCCGCACCAGGCCTTTCTGCTGCTGCAGGACCCCGTGACCGGGCTGGAGGCACCCTTTCCGCTGACCGTCCGCGAGAGCGGCAAGGCGACCGTGCAGATTGTAGGTCTCAGCGTGGTTTTTGCTTCTCTTTATGCCTGTGCCGTGCTGACCAGCAGACCCAAAAGGAGATCCCCGTGCAGCTGCTGGCCGCGCCCGGCCCCCTGCGCGCCAGCGTCGTCATCGGCTCGTTCGGCTCCGCCGAGGCCTATCTCGGCACCGTCTTCGACCTGGCCCTCCCCCACGACCTGGACGCGCCCGCCGCGTCGGCCGAGCCGCCCGTCCGCTACGGCAAGCGCCCGGCCATCCACCACATCTTCCGCCCCGACCCGCAGTCGCCACCCAAGGTGATCAGCCTGGTCTTCTCGCTGGCCGTCGCCGCCACCGTGCCCGTCCTGTTCGGCGCGTGGCTGCTGCTGGGCGCCAACGTCAGCCACCTGGGCCCGGCGGTGGCGGCGGCGCCCGTGTCGCACGCGGCGTTCTTCGGGTCCCTCGTCGCCCTCGAGGGCGTCTTCTTCCTCTACTACACGCGCTGGAACCTGTTCCAGATGCTACCGGTGGCCGGCCTGGTGGGCGCCGTGACCGTGCTGAGCGGGACCAAGGCGCTGGGCGAGGTGCAGGCCCGGCGGTTGGCTGGCGAGCGGTGAAGACGGATCGGCGGTAGTCGGAAAGGACTCCCTGGATAGAGGATGTACGGGGGGAGGGCTCTGTGCGGCATTCTCCCTGTACATTCGGTCGGGCAATTCCTTCTTTCTTTTCTTACACTGCAGGTATCCGTGCCAAAGATCAAGGAAGGAAAAGAGGAACACAGGAATCTTGCAGCTGCAATGGCAGCAATATCATTGGGATTAAAGGGTCTTTAAAAGGCAAAAGGGAACATGAACGAAGAAAGATAGCTTCGAAATTGTACTTGTAACTGTTCACCGGGGTTTCAATTCTATGCATGTGCGTACAGCTCGTCTCGGTTCTCTCTGGATCTCCTGTTCGATCCCCCCATTAGGCGTTGGCAGGCTGCGGTTACAGTGGCCGGCAGTGTCTCGCCCCGTGTAAGTTTCGGGGAGAATAGTGGGTCTGTATTATATAATGCTTCAATCTCTCATCTCATTGGCCTGTCAATCAAAACAAAGGCTCGAGACGGACTGCGTTGTGCATCTACTTGTAGTCGGTTCCTCACTTTCAGCTTTGCGTTTCTGCCGTCTTCTTCTTTGTTTCTGTCTTTCACTGCAACTGTTTCTTTGCAAGTTCTCCATTACTCCATCGTGCGAGTAGAGACCGCTCTGGATTTCGAGGTCGAGCGTTCCTGGCCCCGCCCCACATAGGCAGCTTCCTTCCCCTTCGGGCTGTTTGTTTTCTTTCCTCGCTTTCCTTCTCCAAGCAACTCAGACACGCGTGCCTCGTCGACTTCGCCCACGCACGACGACCAACACTTCGACTCCCAGCCTCTGCATTGCACTGCGTGTGTGTGCAGTCTGTCTAGGCGGCATTGCTTTCTTTTTCTCTACATAATTACATTGCCAGCTCCATTGTTTACTTTTACCCTCCCGGCACCGTGTTCGTCTCTCGGCTCTCCACGACTCGGCTACAACACCACAAGCACTGTTTCTAGACCGGCAACCTCGATCGCTAGAAGTCGAGTTGACCGTGACTTGACGCGATGGATCACAGACACCCCCACGCGTCCACACGCGCCGCGCGGCCGTCAGACGGCCACCTCAAGACGCGTTCCCACGTCCCCAAGATGCAGGAAGTCGGCTTGATGGGCTTTGACTCGGACCTCGACTCAACAATCGACAGCCTCAAGAGCGTCATGGCCCAGAGCCAGCGCGAGGCAGCCCAGAAACACGGCCGGTCGCGCTACGACGACGTTGTCGCGGCGGCAAAGCGTGCACCGTACTCGCAGCTGCCATCGCGTTTTGCCGAGCCTCCTTCATCCACAGGCTCCCATGGCACCATCACAGCCAGCTCCATTCACCTGGACAGCAACGAAAACACTTCCACATCGACGCCCTCCTCGGCCTTTTCCGGCGGGCCAGACGCGGAGTCGACGCGTGCTTCAATCTTCTACCAGCAGCAGCAGCAGCGCCGGCAGCGCCACCGTGTGCTCAAATCCACCGGTCGCTTTACTGGTGGCTCAACTGGCGGCACAGATGGCAAGCGTGGAGAGGACATTCTCAGCGGTGTCGTGAATACATCCGCCCTGTTCCGTACCTTCAAGGAATGGCGGCCGGACGACGCCACCGACCTCGACATCTTCGAAGACGGCAACAGCGGCCGCATGCCTGGCGGCGAGGAGGCCGACCGCAACCCTGCTACCGCAGAGTCAACGACCAATCTGAACGGCGTCCTGAACACGCTGGCTCAGTACAACAAGGAGAACGACCTGCCCTCCTTCAAGTCGTCGCCACTGCGGTCAGCGAAAGCAGCAGCGCCACAGCGCTCTCCGCGCGCAGGGCCTCTCGCTGATGCTCCTGCGCGGATTAACCGGGCTGCGATGCAGGCCACGGTGCAGAACGAATCCGACATGTCTCTTATTGTGACCACAGCCACACGCAAGCAGCAGCCACCGCAGCAGAAGAGCTCCAAGCCTGAATCAGCGCCAGTTTCGCGTGTCTCGACTCTTCGCAAGTCGTCTGTTGCACCGGCAACGGCGCCAGCTGGCGTCAAAGCGACAACCCGGGCGGTGTCAACCGGCAAGCACCAGCAACAGTCACAGCAACAATCCCAGAAGCGGCAGCAGCAGCAGCAGCAGCAGCAGCAACAAAAGGACTACTTGCAGTACACAGCACCGACGGACGATGACAACACATCGCCGGAAACATCGGCTGGATCGCGTGAAGACGCCGACCTGGGAATCCAGACGATGGCTACAATCGACCAGCAGCAGAAACCAGCCGTTGCCGCTGCGAAGACGGAGAACCACGACGCAGTCACCAACCACTCTTTTATTGTGCCCGCAAAGTCATACCCTCTGCTGCACAACCTCGTTACTGGCACCCTTCGCTTTACACCTGGCGCGTTTGTTTACAACGGCATCCAGCAACACAAGAACAAGCTGCCGGCGGGTCCACTACCCGAAGACGAGAAAGAGATTTTTGTCGACATTGACAAGATCCGTGAGGAGGTGCAGGGTCTGCAGGAGTACAACGAGATGCTTCAGGGCGAGATCCAGCAAGGCGAGATCAAGTTCAACAAGCTGCTCGAGCGGTTCTACAGCGTGGTCGGTAAGACGACCGACGACGAGCTTGTCTCTGACATGCGGGGGGTCAGCCATGAGCACAACCAACACCTGCAAAACCGCATCCGGGAACTGGAGGCAGCCCTCGATATGGTGCACACTGAGTACGAAGAAAAGGCTCGCTCTGCGGCAGACCTGGCTGCGCAGCGCGATGCGGACGCAGCCAAAGCTGCGTCGGCCGTTGAGCGGTCCCGGCAACTGCAGGCCGACCTCGACGCCGCGCAGCAGAAGCTGGCCACAACTGCACGCCGGCCGACGCAGGAGGCACAACGGCGTATCCAGCAGCTTGAGCAGATGGTGGCCGAACGAGAGCGCGTTATCAAGGCTCTCAAGGACGAGCGTGACGCGGCGAACAGCAGCCATCGCGAGGAGTGCCGCCTGCACCGGGAGCGCATCGCACGCATGGAGGCGGAGAAAAGCATGCTGAGCGGCGACCACGCCAAGTGCCAGGAGGAGAAGCAGGTGCTGGTGGCGGCCAAGGACAAGATGGCGCGGAAGAACGCGGCGCTCCGCGAACTGGTGCAGGCGGAGCGGCAGGGCCGGCAGACGCGCGAGACGAAGTTCCACACGATTGTCGAGCAGCACCGCACGCAGATTGGGCGGCTGCAGCAGCTGCTGAAGGAGAAGGAGGCCAGCGTGCGGCAGCTGGACGACGACTTCCGCCGGCTGCGGGTGTCGTGGCTGGCCAAGGACGATACGCTGCTGCGCATGCCGGGCGGCGAGACGGCCGCCGCAGATGCAGATGGGCTCGAGCACGACCTGCACGACGACGATAGCGTGGTCAGCCAGCAGGACGACATTGACCACGCTCACGACCACGGAGAGACTGCTGCGCCGCGCCAGACGGAGGAGAGCGACGATGCTTCGCTGTCGGGACAGTCGGCGTTTGAGGACTCGATGGACGAGAACATGACGTCGGCGTTTATCATTCCCGACATTGACTTCAAGACACAGGAGGCAGAGGATGCCGAGGACAGCGAGGCCACGGTGGAGGAGCCCGCGGTGCAGGCCGAGGCGATGCCAGCTGCAACTCGGTCGGCGCAGCCGCGGTCGGTGACCTTCCAGGACGACCAGACGCGCTCGGCCGCAACGACGACCTGCAAGCACAGCCGGGTGAACTGCGTTGTCTGCTGCCAGAGAACCGGCCCTGTGGCGAGCAACGAGAAGGTGCGGGTTGCCGTGCCGCGGCCGGTGCCTGCACGGGGCGCGCCCCTGGCGACGATGCGGGCGGGCCGGCGGCGCCTGCAGACGGGCGACATGGACCCGGGCAGCGCGCTGGCGTATGTGATGAAGCTGCTTGACGACGAGCGGCGGCACCTGTGGATGGAGATCCAGGCGCAGCGGCAGGCGGGCGCGGCGTTTGAGGGTCTGGACGATAACGACGACATGGCGGCGGGCGGCCACGACGCGCCGCGGCCGCGGCAGGCGCTGCGTGAGTCCGAGGACCTGTGGCGGGCGTACGTGCTCAAGGTGGAGCAGCTGAACCGGCTGGACGACGTGCTGGAAGGCCAGCGGCGGACGGGCCAGGACATGACGCGCGAGGAGTTTGACGTGACGATTACGCAGATTGTGGGCGAGGTTTGTGCATGAGAGGGGCCGTTTGGGAATCATTTGAGCGTGTTCTAGCATTTTTGTTTTTTGGGTTCTGTGTTGTTTTTGGGTCTCTTTTTTGGGTCTTTGGTGTCGTTTTGGTCTGCCAGAAGAAGCATTCTTTGTTTTTGTTGGTTGCATTGCATGCCGTCGTTTTGCAGAAAAATCGCATTTTTTGATCATTGCCCATGCACCGTCCTGAGGAGTCGCTTGGCCAGCACAAGCGTGCGCCGGCCCAGGCGCTGGCACGGCTGGCCGAGCGACCACAGCGCGCCTGCAGCGCCGAGCGTGGCCGTGGTGCCGGTGCAGATGATGAGCGGTTTGTACGAGGCAACCGGGGTGCTGTCTGCAGCAGCGGCAGCGGCCGACGAGGCAGCCACGATTGCCGGCGACACGATGGCAGCTGTCGTCGTCGTCATCGTCGTCGTCGTCGTCGTCGTCACGGCGGCAGCGGCGTGGGCCGTGTTGGCCCTGGTGGCGGCGGCGAGCAGCGATCCGCTGACGGGCCCGCTCAGCAGGAAGCCGAGCCCGCGGCCGCCCATGAGGAGGCCGAAGACGAGGCCGGTGTTGGTGGCGGGGTCGCGGCGCCGCACGGCGTACTGCACGGCGGACCAGGTGCTGGAGAAGCCGCCGGCAAAGAAGCCGTAGACGAGCACAAAGGCGACGAGCAGCGCAAACGGGGCGGTGTGGTCGGTGCCGTGGTCGGCGCCGTCGCCGCCGCCGCCGGCCACGACCGTGGCGACGTACCACAGCCCAAAGACGGACGCGACGCTACCGGCCGACGAGATGAGCACGACCGTTGTGGCCGGCAGGCGGTCGCTGAGCATGCCCAGGACGATGGCGCCCGGGACGGCGCCGCAGGAGAAGAGCGCCAGCAGCGTGGCGCCGGTGAAGGGGCCGAGCGGCGCGGCGGCGGCGGTGCCCGTGCCCGTGCCCGTGTTTGTGCCGTCGAGCAGGGCGGCGGAGTAGGACGCGAGGTAGCTGTTGGGCATCTGGTAGCCGAGCGACTGGATGGTGTTGCCGGCCATGAGCAGCCAGAAGCGGGGGCGCCGCAGAAAGGCCAGGGGTGGCGCCGGGCTGGTGGCCGCGGCGGCTGGACTCACAGCGCCGGCCGCCCCGGTCACCCCGGTCACCCCGGTCACCCCGGTCACCCCGACAGCAACCCGCGGCTTGCGCAGCAGCACCAGCCCCGGCAGCGCCATCAGCACGCTGGCGACGGCCCAGGCCTGCAGCGTGGCGGCGAGCCCGAAGCGGCGCAGCAGCGCCGTCGCCAGCAGCGGCATGCCGACGCCGACGGCGCTCTTGGCCGCCCACATGACGCCGAGCGCAAGGCCCTTGCGCGCCACAAACCACTCGTCCAGGCAGAGCGACGCCGGCCCGAACAGCAGCGCGCACCCCAGCGCATACACCGCGCCCTGCAGCGTGATCAGCGCCGGCACCGCCGCCGGCGTCGCCGACGAGCCGGCCAGCCCGGCAACGACCAGCACCACGCCCAGCGGGCCGCACCAGGCGCGCGTGCGCGGGAAGCGCGTCAGCACGGCCAGCACGACGGGCACGGCCAGGTACAGGACGCCGGTCTGGGTGGTGCCGACCGAGGTGACGGCGGCCGGGCTGGCCGCGTGGAGGCTGTGGACGGAGTAGTCCTGCTGGAAAATGCCAAAGGCGAGGGAGTAGCCTGGGGGTGGGGGATGTCAGCAGCATGCCCGACGACACGAAAGCAGAAGCGCCGGCAAGGGGAGAGAGACCGACCCCAGATGGGCGCCTGTGCGAGCGAGCAGGCCGCGAGCACAAGATAGGCGTGTCGGCCGTGGTCGGGCGGTGGCGCAGACGGGCCAGATGGAGGGATGGCGGCGGTGGCGGTGGCGGCGGCCGAGACGGTAGACGCCGGGGCGGGGACAGCGGGGGCCGAATCGGCAGATGGGACCGGGCGGACTGCTGCCCCGGTCGTGGCGGCCGCGCTGTGCAGCTGTGGTTGTTGACAGGCCATAGCCTTGTGGGTTCAAAAGAGGGCAAAGGCAAGGCAAAAAAAGGAAAGAAAGAAGAATGATAAGGACAGAAAACAAGGCGCCAACAGTCGTTGGCAAGTTGCGGCGCTGTCCAGCAGCGTGCCATTGCGCTAGGATATCCATGAAAGCAAAAAAGAAAAAAAGAAAAAAGAAGAAAAAAAAAAAAGAAGTGAAGGGAAGATATCCCCAAAACCCAGTATCCAAGATCCAAATCCAATCCAAATCCAAAAAGTCAAACGCACCTACTCCAGCGCCACGGCGCACACGTTCTCCGTCTCCCATCGCAGAAAGTCGCCCAGGTCGTGGCCCAGGTTGTGGCCCATCGGCGGCGCCATGTACTCCTTGCCGTCGGCCCCGCGCGTCAGCACCACGTCGGCCATCGGGCTCTGCGGCAGGCTGTCGTAGCTGGCCACGCTGGCCCGGCTCGCCGGGTTGCCGCCAGAAAAATCCCGGAAGTGCGGCCGAAGCCGTGCGCGCCCGTACAGCTCCAGCGACCCGCCCATCGACGGCGGCCGTCGCGGCACCTCCGACGACGGCATCTCGGCAATGTGCGGCAGCGGCAGCGGCAGCGATACCACTTGACGTTGTTGCTTCTGCTGCTGCTGCTTCTGCTGCTGCTCCTCCTCTGCCGCCGCCTCCTCGCCGCCCACCAGCCGCTGCTCGCTCAGCCCGAGCGACGCGTACCACGCCACCAGGTCGTCCAGCTCCTCGACGTCGGCCGCCGAGCGGTGGCCAAAGTCGATGCTGTCGGAGAACAGGTCGCCGGCGCCGCCCAGGATGGCCATCTGAAAGGCCGTCCAGTCGAGCGGCTGCTCGTCGCGGCTCTGCAGCTGCAGCTGCCGGTCCGTCTGGTGCGCATGCCGCTGCGCCGGCCCGAATCGGCCCACCTCGGGACGCGCCAGACGCACCGGCCCGTGGCGGAACGTCGGCATCACCATCGAATAGGGCGTGCTCTGCAGATACACGTAGCGCAGCGCGTCCTCCTCGCTGTGGCCGTGCGTGGTGCGGTACGAGCTGGCCCGCAGCGACGACGACGGCGGCGCCAGCCGGGTGGGCGTGCGTGTGCCGGCAGCAGCCGCGGCGACCCGCCGAGCTCGTTTGTGCCCACCGGGGGGCTGCTTTCCTTTGCCCTTTGTTGCTGTGGCTGGCGACCAGGGCATCTGTTTTCCTTTCCCCTTTGCTGCCACGGCTGTCGGCCCAAAAGAGCTTGCGACTGCCTGGACGCCTGTGCCTGCGTCGACATCAGTGACCAGCAGCGCCGGGACGGCCGCTGGCACTTTGGCCTCCCCTGCCTCCCTCTCCTCCCCGATAGCATACCGCAGCGGATTCTTGTTTGGCGGCACTGGCGTGACATCGCCATCGCCTCCGCGGATTGTCTTGGCGTCGTCTTGCTCATCGTCGCTCTCCTTGCCGATTGCGTCCTCAGTGGTCGTCTCATCTCCCAGACACCGCTGTTCTCGTTCTCTGGCTCGCTCTTTCTCTCGCTGGCGCCGGGCGGCATTCTGCTCAAAGTACGCTGCCTCCTCCTCCACCGGTAGCAGAACCGACAGGCGTACACCGGCCGCGCCGATGCGCTGCGGCAGGTCGTCCAGGGGAAAGGGCTCGATCGGAGACGGAGACGGCGGCGCGAGGAGCAGCGCTCCGTCCTCTGTTGGCGTCGTTTCGTCCTCTGTTGGCTCGTCCTCCGGCAGCTCCTCGGCCAGCTCGATCTCGTCCCACTTGCACTGCAAGACAATGTGCGGCGGCGGTGGTAGCGGCACAGCTGGCGGCGGCGCACACGGAGGCAACAAGGGAACAATAGGCTGCGGCGCAGCCTCCTCCTCCTCTTGAATGTTGCTCGGCTCCTCGTGGCTGCTCGTCTTGGCGTTGTCCTCCGTCTCTGTCTTGATTTTGTCCTTTAGTTCTTCTGGCACCTCCGCGTCCTCGGGCAGGCCCGACTGCAGCGCCTCCTCCGACAGCATCTCGTTGACCTCCATGCGGCCGCGGCCAAAGAAGAGATCGGCCATGTTGTCGGGAAGCAGCGTCCAGCGACTGCCGCCGCTGCCGCTGGTGCTGCCCGAGTGGCGCTGTTTCTTGGTGGTCGGCGGCGCGGCCGGCGCGGCCGGCGCGGACGACGCGGCCATCTCAGCCGTTTTTACCGCGGTTCGTGGCACCTGGGGGGCACTTGCTGCCGCCGCACGCATCCATGCGCGGCGCCGCCGCGTCGTCACCACGGCCTTGGTGGACCGTTGGCGCTGCACCCCCTGGGGCCCGGTGGCAGAAACAGCAGCAGCAGCAGCACCAGCAGCAGAAACAGAAAGATCCCGGTGCGATGCGGAGGAGCGCTGCCGGCGCAGCGGCAGGAACGCGCGCCGTGCGCGCTTGTGCGGCGGCGGCACGGTCTGCCATGTCGGCGTGGCGGCCGAGTGTGTCGATATGCCCGGGACCGGGGCGGCACGGGGCCGTGTAAAGGTGGGCGAGCGGCTGATTGCCATGTCAGCGGGCGGCTGGACCATGAGCGCCTCGAGCAGGTCGATGCAGGAGTTGGTGTCGGAGGCCGGGGCAGGCGAGCGGCGTCGGATCAGGGCGCGTTCGGGCGTGGCCGTTGTGATGGTTGTTTTCTTTTGTTTTTCTGTTTCTTTTTCGTTTTTTGCCTTCTCCCTTTTCTCCCTTTTTTCTTCCTTGGATTTTTTTGCTGTTTTGGTAATCTTCTTTGGCCGTCTCTCGGCTGGTGTCGTTGTCACAGTCGTGATTGATGTTGTCGATGTCGCGGTAGAGAACAAGGTCAGCGATGGCGAAAAGACAGCAAATCCGGCTTTTGGCTCTTCTTCTTCGGTTTCTTCCCATTCTTCTTCATTCCTTCCGTTTTCGGCCCCTCGGGGCTCTCCTTCCCTCTTTGCCTCGTTGCCTTCTCCCGCCCCCCCCTCCTTCCCCAAACAAAGACGGTCGTTGCCGTTTCCGGCCATCCGCCACCGCCAACGCTGCTGCGCCGCAAGGGCAAGTGCGTCCTCGCTGTCACGGGGACAGAACAGCACGCTGGCGTCATTTTGGCTGTTTTTGCTGTTTTGCTTCGTTTCTGGATTTTTGTTGGGGGCGTCGTCTGCTCCCACCCACTGTTCGCTGTCGTCCTTTCCGTCGCCTTCGCTCCTCTCCTCCTCCTCTCTTCCCTCCACAAGGCGACGCCGCGCCGCTGCCACAACGGCCCGGATGCGCTCAATCTCTTCCTGGCTGGGCTCGTCTGGGCTGCTCTGCGGACTGTCCTGGCCGGTGTCGCCGCTGAGGCGGCTGTCGCCGCTGCTGCCACTGCTCCCGCTGTACCGCTTCAAGTCGCACGGCGCGTTGCCCGGCCCCGCTGCCACGGTCAGGGACAGCCGCCGCGGCGAGACAAGCATCTTGCGGATGCTGAAGCTGTTTCGGGACGGCATGGCGGGCGGATAAGAAGATGACGATGCTGGATGCTGGGTCGGCGATGGCGGGTAGAAGAGCACGAGGGGCAGGGCAGATACAGACACGACCGGGGGAAACCGAGACACGGGGAGATGGGACGTTGTCTGTCTGGTGGCTGGACCGGGGGATCAAGATAAAATGTTGGGGTTGAGAAACAAACGGCGAACAGGGCGGCTAACAAACAGAGGCAAACGACGAGCAAACGGCAGGCAGCGAATAGCGAGCGACCGGAAACTGCAAGAAACACGATCGACAAACAAATGGCAAACAAAAAAAAAGCTCAAAAGCAAGCAAATGCAAACAATTGCAAACAGGAACACAAGCTCCGGCAGACGGGGAAGATCGGCTTATGTTGTTTTTTTTTCCTTTTTCGAGCTATTTCCCCATATTCTCCTGTCCTCTACACCGTATGTCGACAGAGGCTGCGCTTCCAGCAGATAAGGGGAGGGCAGGCCGGGCCCATTCCGGTGCTACGAGGGCTAGATGGCACGATGGCACGATGGCACAAGGGACGCGAAGAGACGATGATACGAAAGCTAGACGGGCAGCCGGGGAAAGGGGCACGCCTGGACAAGGGAGAGGGGGGGCTAGGCAGGACATGGTCGGCATGTGGGAAAGAAAAAAACAAAAGAAAGGCGAAAAGAGGACTACGGGTCAGTCTGTGTGACGGGGGGGCAGCCAGGAGCAGAGAGGGGGGGGGGGGGGGGGGGGGGGGGGGGGGTGGGGGGGGGGGGGGGGGGGGGGCGGGGGGGGGGGGGGGGGGGGGGGGGGGGCGGGGGGGGGGGGGGGGGGGGGGGGGGCGGGGGGGCGGGGGGCGGGGGGGGCGGGGGCGGCGCCGCGCCCCCCCCCCCCCCCCCCCCCCCCCCCG
>JADHKF010000008.1:0-308088 GCA_019925685.1 Ceratocystiopsis sp. VPRI43766 | reverse complement strand
CAGAGAGGGGGGGGGGGGGGGGGGGGGACGGCTGTTGACGAGGGCGGCTGGGCTGGGCTCGTATCCGGAGCACCGTGTCCGCCGTTGGCCTCTGCTGGGATTCGTCGTCGGCGGGGGGGCAGCAAGAGCGGCAGGACGGGAAGACGAACGGTGGCGTCCATGCCCGTGGCCACGTTTGTGCGGATCGACGAGAAGACGCGACGCCGGGGCGACGAGAACGTGGCCTGCAGGGAGGGGATTGCGTAGGCAACTCTGCACGTATCCGTCATTTTCATTGCAATTGATTTACTTTGTATTTCTTTTTTTTTTTTTTTTCTCTCTCTCTTTTTTTTCTTTTTTTCTTTTCTTTCTTCATTTTTTGTGACCGCTCATGTCATCTCTGTTTTCTGGCCTTCCTGTCATCGCACGGCACGGCCTGTCTGTCCGCCGAGACAGCAGACGACTGCTGCTGTGCCTGTGTTCTGTGGTGGGAAGCCAAATTGAAAGAAATGCACAGAAGACAGAAAGAAGATAAGAGCGAAAAGAAAAAAGAAAAAAAAGGGACGAATAAAACAACCAGACATAAATAGAACCGGCCACCGCCATGCTCACCTCACCCCTCCAACTCCTTTCCCTTCTTCTTTTTCCCTCTTCCCTTTTGCGTCTCTGCTGCCTGCAAGGGAAAAGTAAAAATAAAATCGAACAGGACAGAGCCATGGTCGCACAGCATGGCCTGTATACCTGCAGACCCTGGCCCCTTTGGAAACACGCGAGGTCGCCGCGTGCGTCGCACAGGCCTTGCCGGCCTTGCTTGCCGACTTTCCTTTTCCTGCTTTCTGTACCTTTTTTTTTTTTTTCTTCTTCTCTTGCATCCTCCAGACCAGCTTCCCCCCGTTTACTCCGGTTCGTCTACTGGTGAGCAACACAAGGCACGGTTCTTTTTTCCTTTTTCTTTTTTTTTTTTCAAAAAAAAAAAAAATTGATTTATCTTGGTTATTCTATAACTCATAGCCACTCTGGTTCGTATCGAAAGAAAGAAATCCATGACAGACGCCCACACCTCCCGGCAGACGACACCGTGCGCCCGCCTTGTGCCACCGTCTGTTCCGGCTAGGCTCCAGTCGAAGCGAGGCCGGCGTCGATGGAAAAAAAAAGAAGAAACCAAATGCAAATAAAAAAAGACATGTGCCTGCATGCCACAACGCCCCCTCCCAAGAACACCAGAACGCCACGGACAAGAAGTAAAGGCCGACAAGAAAACCAGGAAAAAACCAGGACCGGGGCATCCCCCCCTGACCATGCAGCCAACCGTTGAACCGTGTTTTGAATTTCCCGGCCTTCCTTTTTTTATTTCTTTTTTTCCTTCTTTTCTCCCTCTTTTCTTTCATTTCGGTTTCCCCCCCTCGCACAGAGAGAATTTCACTCCCTGGCTCTAGATCCAGTTCTTGTCGTAGTCGTCGGGCCCTGCCACTGTGTGGTAGGCCGCCAGGGCCGAGGCCACGGCCGCCGCCGCCGCCGACTTGCTCGCCTCCGTCGTCCAGGTGTAGGCGCAGCAGTCGTCGTCGTTGGCGTCACCGTACGCGTAGTCATCGCCGACGAGCCCGCCCGCCGGCAGGTTGCTGTAGCAGGAGTAGTAGCGGTCGTTGTCGTCGTCGTCGTTGTCGTAGCCGTCGTCGCTGTCGCTGTCGTCGTCCACGGCCGACACCGCGTACGACCGCACGACGACCCGGTCCTTTGCGGCCGCAGCGCTCTTTTTGCCGCTGCGGCTATGCTTGGCGTCGCCGCGGTGCCAGATGCTGCCGGTAAGCGGGCGGCCCTCGGCGCCGGCGCCGGCCTCGCCCAGGTAGATCACCACGCTGTTGCGGGCGCTGCTGTCCATGGTCCAGTACGGGCCAGCGCGGGCGGCCCGGCTCTTGGCCGAGAGCCGCCGCCGCAGCCGCGTCTTGGTGGTGCGCACGCGCCGCCCGCACGCCGACCAGGCCGCGGCCACGGTCGACGAGACCGAGGCGGCGCCGGCGGCGAACGAGGCGGCGAGCACAGAGGAAGCGGTGGACGCGGTGGAGGTGGCGGATGCAGTGGAGGCCCGCGAGTAGGAGGCGCCCGAGTTGGTGGGAGTCAGGCGGAACGACATCAGAGCGAAAGAAAGAGAAAAGAATAAAGGTGAGAAAATTGTCTGAAAAAAAAGTTTGTTGTCTTGCCGTCTATCAACGCTGTTCGATGCAAGCCGGGTTCAGAGTCGTGTTTCGCCACGGCAGAGAAGACGACGGCAAGGAAGACAGGCGATCAAGCGGATAGGGAAGAGAAGGGAAAAAAAAGGAAAAGAAGACAAAGCCTGATGAGACAGAAACAAAAACAAATGCTTCCCAAGGACAACGGCCGCTTCTTTTATACAGGGCGCCCGCCACCTTTTCCTGCCGATGGCCCTCGCACGGCACGCAACCTGCGTCTGGTGCCCGCCTCCGCCAGCACTGCAGTCCCAACCTTCAGGATAAAACGGGCAGGCGAAAAAGAACGAGAGAAAAAAGGGCCGGGGGCCACGACTGGCATGCTGGCGCCGTCGACGTTGTGGCGTGGGACGGCAGCGGGACACCAGGAAAAAGGAAAAAGGAGAAAAACGACGGAGAAAACAGCCCTGGGCCGGCATGGGGCCGGCAGCTGCATTCCAGTGTCGGGCAGGCTGGCGCCGTGGCCGCCTCCTTTGTTTGGGGGGGCACAACCGTTGGCTCTTGTCTGCTGGCAGCATTCCAGTGCAGCCGCGTAGCGCCGTCCCACCACCACCGCATCGGCGGGGATGAAGAGGGGGCTAGGAGCAAGGCCCGGGAGAGCAAGGCCGGAGAAACAAGAACCAAAAAGAATCACGGGGGCTGCTCTGCTCAGAGCTCGGCGTCGTCGTCGTCGTCGTCGTCGTCGCCGCCGCCGGCCCTGGCCCTGCTGCCGTTCTCGTCGTCGCCCGCGTCGTCGTCGCCGCCGCCGCCCTCCTCGTCGTCTTCGTCTTCGTCCTCCGTCATGAACGGCACAAACAGAAACTGCAGCCACTGCATGCCGCTTCCGCTGCCGGCGCCGGGGCCGACACCGCCGCCGCCGTCCACTCCGGCACCGGCACCGGCACCGACACCGGCACCCCCGCCGTCCATCTCCACCATGAACTGCAGGCTCAGCACCCCCTGCCGGTCGCCGCGGATACTGACCTTGCTGGCCAGCCGCATGGCCTCGGTCGCCGCCTTGATCAGGTCAAACTTAAAGCTCTGCGACCAGCGCTCGCCCACCCAGAGCGACTCAAACAGCCCGCGGCCCCGCGAGAAGCCCACGCTCGCGCTGCCCAGCTGGCCCTGGCTCGTCAGCCGCAGGTACGGCGCCCGCCGCGTCACCGTCAGCGTCAGCAGGTTGGGCGACGCCGGCGCCAGCTCCACCAGCGCGTCCAGCAGCCACCGCGGCTGCAGGATCAGCTTGAACAGGATCGCGTCGCGGTCAAACGGGATCTCCTCCAGCGCCTCCGGCACGTACGTCGCCAGGTTGCACGTCGTCCGCACCGACGCCTCCTCCAGCACAATGCTCAGCGGACTGCCGGGCTCCGCGTACGACAGCGTGCACGTGCCGGGCATCCCCAGCATCTGGTGGCTGAACACGTCGCCGGTCTGCTGTCCGTAGCCATTCTTGCCGCCGCCGCCCCCGGCTCCGCCGCCGCCGCCACCGCGGTACGCCTCCGTGTCCGCTCGAAACGGCCGCGAGGCCGGCGCGTCCGTGACACCAAAGATCTGCAGCGCCTCGAGCAAGGCCGGCAGCGCAATCTGGAACCGTGTATCGTCGTCATCGTCACCGTTCTCGTCGTCTTCGTCGTCGTCGTCGTCATTGTGGTGGCGGTGCTCAGGTAAATGGACTGCGTAGGAAGCAAACAAGGACTTTCCCAGGGAAGCCATGCCTGTTGTGCCAGCGTCAGTATGACTAGAAAGCAAGCGTAAGAAAAGAGAAGAAGAACGAAAGACAGACCCTGCATCACGCGCGTGTGGTCGGCAATAAATTTGATGCCGTCCTCGGATATGTCGACGTGCACCTTGCCGGAAAAGCTGATGCAGCGCAGGAGCTGGTAGATGGGCCGCGTCGACGTGGCCATGGCCCGAAAGATCGGTGCTGGTGCGTCCATGGCGAATTCGAAGCAGTGAGGCAATGGAAGCAAATTGAAAAAAAAAAGGCAAAGAGCAGAAGACGCAGATGCAGCAAATAGTGTTGTTAAATACACAGACAACAAAAGAAGATCATAAACAATACAGCGTCCCCGTCAAGCCCCGTCCCAAACGGGGGTAATTCGAGTTGGTGCGGTTCTTACACGTAGACACCCACGCCGCAGAACGTATACACAACACCGATTCTAAAGTTCGTGTCAGTCTGGAAAAACGCAGGGCCAATTCAGAAGAAGAGAAACGCACCCAATGGCAAACGACGCCGGAACGCCGAGAAGAGGGATGCCCACAAAAGACCGGTCTGTCGTTTGTTAGCCACGCAGCTGCAACCGCAAGCAGCCCCCCAGCGCAACGTACGCAGGAGAAATTTCCCGATCAGCGCAAATCCCAAGACCAGCAGCGAGAAGCCGGCGAAGAACTGGGTGCCCTTTCCAACCGTTGGGGCGAAGGGACTGCTCGACGCAGTGCTCCAGAGCTCATGCAGCGAGGAATCCATGTAATTGGAAGGAGTGTGGGCACTAGAGAGGTATAGGCGAAAGAGAAAGCGGAGGGAGGGGTGGCGCAAGGAAATGGAGCGAAGAGGCCGTCGAGACAAAGTTGGTATTGAGGTGGGAAGCTATTCAGACAGAAGCAACGGTAGCTTCAGGCACTCAACGCGCTAAACGTGTCGCGTCCAGAAACAGCCTAGCGCACAGCACACGTGATACGTCTCCACTTTCATCTGCCACGAAATCGGGGGATCGCCACTTCCGCATCCGCCAACGTCGCGAAACGACAAACGCAACCCGGTGCACGCACGCCAGCCTCGTGATCTCGCCATGGAGGTCGCCACTGCAGAGCAGCCGGAGCCCGTTGCGCTTGCGGCGGAGGAGAGTATGTCCTGGCTGGGGTGTCTTGTTTGAGGAGTGCCCGTGCTAACCCACTTGTCGCGCCAGGCGTGAAGCGCAAGGCCAGCGAGGACCCGGCGTCGCCCGCAGTCGCCAAGCGTATGAAGCGCAGCGTCTCGGCCGATGGCGGAGGCGACGATGCCGAAGGCGATGCCGATGCGGACGACAACGACGACAATGACGACGACAACGAGAATGAGAACGGGGACGAGAACGAGAATGACGAGGACGACGAGGACGGCGAGGAAGAGCCCGAGGAGAAGAAGCCGGTGGTCATGAAGCCGATTCCGTTTCCAGAGAGGGTGCGTTGGTTCTATTCTGTGTTTTTCTTTTTTTTTTTTTTTGTTTTGTTTTCCTCTGCCGCTAACACGTGTCCAGCCTGCCGTGATCGAGGAGCGCAACGGCGAGATCGAGTTCCGCGTGGTCAACAACGACAACCAGCGCGAGAGCCTGATTGTGCTGACCGGGCTCAAGTGCATCTTCCAGAAGCAGCTGCCCAAGATGCCCAAGGACTACATTGCGCGGCTGGTGTACGACCGCACGCACCTGTCGATTGCGATTGTCAAGAAGCCGCTCGAGGTCGTCGGCGGCATCACGTACAAGCCGTTCCGCGACCGCAAGTTTGCCGAGATTGTGTTCTGCGCCATCTCGTCGGACCAGCAGGTCAAGGGCTACGGCGCGCACCTGATGTCGCATCTCAAGGACTACGTCAAAGCGACGTCGCCCATTATGCACTTCTTGACGTATGCCGACAACTACGCCATTGGCTACTTCAAGAAGCAGGGGTTCACCAAGGAGATCACGCTCGACCGCTCCGTCTGGATGGGCTATATCAAGGACTACGAGGGCGGCACCATCATGCAGTGCTCCATGCTGCCGCGCATCCGCTACCTCGAGATGGGCCGCATGCTGCTGAAGCAGCGCGAGTGCGTCCAGGCCAAGGTCCGCGTCTTCTCGCGCTCGCACATTGTGCACCAGCCGCCCAAGGAGTGGCGCGACGCCGCCGCCGCCGCCGAGAAAGCCGCTGCCGCCGGCGGTGGCGTCGTCCCCAAAAAGGAGGACGACGACGAGGCGACCGGTGCAAATGCCTCTGGGGCTGCCAACGGCATCATCGCCGTGCCGCCCATCGACCCGCTCTCGGTCGAGGCCATCCGCGCGACCGGCTGGTCGCCCGACATGGACGAGCTGGCGCGGCAGCCGCGGCACGGCCCCAACTACAACCAGCTGCTGCACCTGCTCAACGACCTGCAGAACCACCAGAGCGCCTGGCCCTTTCTCGTGCCGGTCAGCAAGGACGACGTCGCCGACTACTACGAGGTCATCAAGGAGCCCATGGACCTCAGCACCATGGAGTCCAAGCTCGAGGCCGACAACTACCCCACGCCCGAGGACTTTATCCGCGACGCCAAGCTCATCTTTAGCAACTGCCGCAAGTACAACAGCGAAAACACGCCCTACACCAAGTCCGCCAACAAGCTCGAGAAGTTCATGTGGCAGCAGATCAAGGCCATCCCCGAGTGGTCCCACCTGGAGCCGTGAACGGGCCCGCCCGAGACCGGCCCTTTTTCCTTGTCTCTTTTTTTTTATCTATTCCATTTATGCTGCCAGTCTATATGCATGCGTTGCGGGTTCGGTCTGGATGGCCTGTCGGGCTTGGAGGCGTTGGTGGTTTTGTGGTCCTTTTTTGCGTCGGGTTTCTGTGGCATTTTTTTTTGTTTATTTCGTAAAACCGGACATGGTGTCCCGGCATGGCGTTCCATCCAGTGCAATACATACAAGTTCAAAAAAAGGGGCTGGTCATTTTTAACAATGGTTGGTTTTTTTTTGCTTTGCGGAGAGTAAGAATGCAGCTTGCCAAACAACAAGGATCCAGTCCTCTGCCTGGAAACGGGCGCCGAAAGGATCGTAAACCAAACGATTAGAGCCATGGCCTGCAGGCCCCAAAGTAAGAAGAAAGAAAAAGCATAATCAAGAAACCCAGCATCCAAAATAAAGCCTCGGTACCAACCGTGAAGCGGATAAAACGCCTAGAGCCGTCAATGCGCCGTAGACTCCCAGACAAAGGAAAGGAAAAAAAGAGGAAAGCCATAGACGCGAGACACGCCTGAAACAGACCAGTGTTCACTGTCCGGGGAGACGCAAACTCGAGTAGCGGCGCCAAGCCGCCGAGAGTGCGTCAGGCTCACGCGAAACAGAAGAATCGTTCGCCCGGTGCAGCGACGCCGGCGGGACGGCAGACTGCGCAGCCAAGCTTGTGCCGGACTGCTGTTCTGCGTCCAGGGTCTGGCGCAGGAGCTCCTGGACAAAGTCGGGAACGTGGTCCCAGTGGCCGGCACGCGCTGCGGACAACAGGTCGTGGGGAATGACGCTGCGCAGGTTGCTGGGGCGGGCCGAGTCGGCGGGTTGGGTACCACCGGGTGTGGGCGACGTCGGCGTCAGCGGCAGGGGTTCTTGCGGGGCCGCGTGTGCTGGCAGCAGGGGGGATTGGGCCGCGATGCGGTTGAGCTGTTCGGCCACGACGGTCCAGTTCCCCGCCTCCATGGCGTTCTTCAGCCACTGCTCCCAGTCCTCGTCCAGGGGCAGCGACGTGTCGCCCGCGTTGTGGGCCGCGACCCGCTCGCGCAGACGCTCGTTCAGCTGCACGCCGATGCTCTGGATCAAGCCGTCGTCGCTGTCTTCGTCATCGACCCCGCCATCTGTGTTGTTTGGCCGGACGTCGTCCATGTGCTCGTCGAGGTCAATGGCCAACCTCGGCATGGCTGCTGCCGGCGCCCAACTCCGATCGCTGGTTGCGCGCGGGCCACGCATGGCGGCGGCCTGGGCAGGCTGCTCGGATTGCCGCCGGTCGGCCATCCACTGGGCGGCTTCGTCTTCGCGAGACACTTGCAGCGAGGCGAGCGTGGAACTGCAGTCGATATGGGCGACCTTGAAAGTGTGCGTGCACCGTAAGCGGCTGCCAGGCTCCCTGTAGTCCGGCATGCCGTCAAAGGCGGAGTCGTGGATGGTGGTTTTTTGCTCCCTTTCGAAACGCTCCTTGGCCCATTTGGTGCCCTCCCATTTTGTCAGAGAGGCAATCTCGGCCGGGGTCAGGCCGACGGCATCAAAGGCGCGGAAGAGGCGGCGGTGCCATGGCCATCGGCTCAGGCGGTCCCGGTGTGTGCGGCTGGAGTAGTCGAGGCCCGGGTACCGAGCTTCTTGGGTCTCCAGGTGGCCGTAGAACGCGTGCACTTCCTGGCGCACCTCGAAGACCAGGTAACGGGTCAGGATGCTGTTGAAGTTTTGCGGATCGGAGGGTTTTGGCCGGGGGATCATATGGTCGTACACCAAGCGCTCGATCGGAGGGCACTTCATCTTGGCCGGCCGTGACAGGAGACAGATGGGTGTGGGATGGGCGTGGGATGGGCGTTGGGGAGAGAGGTTGTAACTGCACTCCGCAAGGGCATAAACAGGTGCGGTGCAAGAGCTCGAGGCGAAAGCTTGCGTGCAAGAGAGTCAAGAGGAAAGAGCAGGAAGAAAACGACGGTAAGTGGAACCCGCGGTGAAGCGGTGAAGAGAGCAATGTGAGAGGAGCGGTGACAAGGGACCGGAGCAAGAGCGCGTGGCGTAGGCGAGACGGTGATGGGATGCAGCCGGGGGGGGCAAGGGCGAAAGAACGCTGCTGGCTGAAGGAATGACGCAAGCGGGGGATGGGGGCGTCGAGTTGTGGCTTGCTTGCTGGCTGGCAGGGCGACGTGGGACAGGGAAAACGGGAAAAGGGAAAGGTCGAGAGTGAGAAGAGTGATGGGAGAAAAGAAAGGGGATGCCAGAAACGAAGCGAAGGGGGGAGGGAAGACGAGGGAGAGGAAGAGTAGGACGAGGAGGCGATTATATAAGGAGATGGACGGCGAGGGCAAACTAGGACGACGGCGGCCGGGGCGACGGGCCACGACGACGGCCAGATGCGGTGGCCAGGACACGGCCAGACAGTGGCCCAGAAAGAGAGGGCCCAGGCCGGGGCGGGACGTGTTTTTTTTTTGTTTGTTGTTGGCGGAGAAGCGGGCGAGCCGTGCGCGGACGGGGAGAAAGGGAGAAAAAGAGAAGGAGGGAAAGGGCGTAATAATAGAGAGAAGGTGCGGACGAGGACGAGAACGCTGCCAGGAGACGGACCTGACAGAACGGGAAAGTGGGCTCGGTGTGCAAATGCGCCCTACGCAATTGCTGGCGCCGGCGTCGCGGTTGGCGTCGCGGTTGGTCGCCCCCAAGGAGAGAAGGAAAGCGCTGCTTTCGCACGTGGACACGGGGAAGGAGCGAAAACGGGACAGCTGTGCGACCAGAGCCGCCCCCTTCCTCTTTCGCGCACCCAAAAAAATTGCCAGCAGCGTGCTTTGCGCGCATCCCGGGAGGGAGCGCAAAAAAAATAACAACAGGGACAACAGGGTGGCCCGACAAAACGGGCCGGGCCTCCTGTTCGGCCACAGAGAAAGAAACAAAACACAACGACGGGCAATGGTTGGCTGGCCTGGATGGATCGGAGGCAACTACGGAGTAAAGAGGGGGGTGGCACACCGACAGGGGTTTACGAGAGGCTGGGAGGCCATCGCGAAGATCGACATTACGGGCATGGTAGTGGATGGAGATGGCTGGCAAGCCAAGTCAGAGGGGAAACCCAGGGGGAAAAAAAATGCAAATGAAAGTCACAAAAAAACACACCGAATAGAAAGAGACGGGAGGCGCAAAAACCCCGAGACAGAGCACCGGGAACGGTCAATACGCCTCGGCGTCAAAAATAGCACTATCGTCCGCCCCCATCCTGTAGTCCTCATCCTCTTGGGGGCAGAAGCGAAAAACTAGACCGGCTGGGAAGGGCAGATTTTGGCCCGAGGAGTGCAATGAGGGGGGCTGGTCCTGCTCGCGGCGACGTGTTTTTTTTTTTTTTGCTGTCTTGCCGTCTCCAGCTGGACCGGCCATGTGGCCCTTTTCTCGCCATCGTCGTTCGGCCTCGTATTCAACCGCTTTCGCTTTGTTTACATTTCGCTTCACGGCCTACACGGGCCCTGCGGTCCCGGCCAGGCCTTGTTGTTGTGGACAACACGGTCTTCAAAAAAAAAAAACAAAAAAAACAGAACAACACACAACTCCCATCAAAACAGGATTTGCCATACAATTTGCCATAACGTAAATCGTCTCGAAATACAGAGCTTTGTGTCATAAGTCATGAAATCCACCCCCCCGGCCCCTGGCATCACCACTCTCGGGGCAGATCCACCAGACTGCTCGGCTTCTTGTACTCTCCGCGTGCCGCCCCATACCGCTCGCGGTCCCGCAGCTCCCGCAGCTCTCGCTGGCGCGCCTCGCGCTCACGGTCCCGGTCGCGCTCGTGCCGGCCCCGGAAATCGTGGCCGTCGTCCGGCTCGAGCCGCTCCCGGCCTCGGCTCCGCGTCCGGCTGCCGCGGTCCTGGCTGCGGTCAAAGGCCCGGTCCAGACTCCGGCTCTTGTGCTTGCTGTCACGCACCCCGTACCGGTCCCAGTCAGCATCCACGCGCTCGCGGTCGCGTGAGCGGCGGTCCAGGTCCCGGTCGCGGTCGCGCGACCGCCGGTCCGCCCGCTCGCCGCCGCGTGAATACTCCGCCCGGTCGAGGCGTTCGCGATCCCGCTCCCGTTCGCGCACCCGGCCCCGGTCCCGCTCGCGGCGGATTCGGTAATCTCTATTCTCCTCCCGGACTCGGTCGCGATCTCGCTCACGATCTCGCTCGCGCTCACGCTCGCGTGCGCGTGCAATGCGGGCTCGCTCTGCTTCCGATGCATCGCCCGTGTCGTCCGAGTGATGGGGCCAGGTGTTCCCAAGCCGCGACGCTTTCAGGCTCTCCTTTGAATGTCGCACCGGAACGGTGTGTGCCGCATACGTCCGCGACGATCGGGACGATCGTGACGACCGAGACGTGCTCCGCGGCCGCTCGGCCTTGCCAGTGACCACGCCGACAATGCCGTTGGGCAGGAAGGACGAGAGCTTTTCCCGCAGGTCGCCTGCCACGCCGAGACTCTTCCGCCGGGGCTCGTCGTTCCGATGGGGTGAGCGATGGGGTGAGCGCCGGATCGGTTCGTCGCCGCGTCGCCGGTCGGCGCCACTCGATGAGCTTTCCCGCTTTCCAGGCAGGGGCCGTGGCAGATTCATGTCCGGAAGGACCGTCGGTACGCCACCACTGTGGGGCAGCGGACGCACATGGCGGACCGAGCCGAGTGGCAGAACATCCTCGGGACGACTGGCGCGGCGAGCTGATCTCGGGCGCATGGATGGGAGCTCGTCTGCGCTGGAGGAGCTGGTCGAAGATAGCCGGTTGTGCGGATGGCTGTGTCGGCGCGGCCGCGCCGAGTGGAAGCCGCCTGAGCTGATGTGGTTTGCCGAGCCCACCCTGTCCACGGGGTCGTGAGGGCCGGCTTTGGGCGATGGGCAGTCGGAGACGCTGCGGCGCCGACCTCGGCTCTCGTATTCTGGGGACGGTGGCGAGAGGCGGGTGCGGCGCGCCCAGCGTGCCGCAGCTGCCGCCGTCGCAAACGAGGCAGCCGCTGTCGCGGCGGCCGGGACGTAGCGTGGTACGGCGTGGTGGAAGGCGAACGTCGGCATCGGGCCGTCTGACGCGGTGTGTGGGCTGGGGCCGCGCGACGCAGGCGCTGCCGCGGGGCGTGGCCGCGGGTAGTAGTATGCACTGTCCCTGAAATGCGCTGCTTTGGCCGTGGCCGGGCGCGCGGACGATGTGTCCTTTTCGGCCGCAGCATTGTCCGCGTCACGACGGAGCTTCTCGGCACATTGATCGTGCCATTTCTCGATCCCGGGGTCGGGTTCGGACGGCAGGCATTCCTTGGGGAGATCGGGCGGGAACGGCTCGCCGGTTTCGGGGTGCACCAGGGCCCAGTTCTTCGCGATGAACTGCAATGCCGGCACATGGACCTCGGGCGCCAAGAGTGTCTCTACCGACTGCCAGCGCACAAAGCCCTTTCCGGTCAGGGCCGGAATTGACGGCAGCGCATAGTCGTTGGCGGTCGGCTGCAGGGTGTGCTGGCAACCGGTGACCTGCCAGATGAACGAGATGGACTGGTGCGGCGCGCCGAGAAACAGGGCTGTTTGTCTGTCAGTGAGGGGTCGGGGGCGGGGGGTTGTTGGCTTTCGTTCGCCTGGGCTTCTCTCTCTGCCCTCTTCTTACAGTCGTAGTCTGCACCAACCGCCTTGTAGAAAGCAGCCAGTTTCGTGGGCGACAGAGTCTTGTCGTTCTTGTCGCCGATGTTGTCGATCTGTGCGAGCGCCGGGGGCGGTCAGCGAAGCCGGCCAGAGAACGAGCTGCCTGCCGGCGCCGGATCGACGACGCGTGGGACACCTACAATGTGCTGGGCCGTGGCGAGCAAAAAAGCGGAAAAAACTGGCGTCGGGGCCTTGTCAGGCTGGTATAGGTAGCCATAAAAGGCTTTCGGGTCGGTTGTCGTCGTCTGCTGCGGCGGCGGTGGCTCAGCAGTCGCCATCGCTGGGGGGGGGGGGGGGGGGGGGGGGGGGGGGGCGGGGGGGGGGGCGCGGCGGGCGGGGGGGGGCGGGCGCCCCCCCCCCCCCCCCGGGCTCGGGCAGGGGGAGAGAGAGGGAGAAGCAGAAGAGAAGAAGGATGGAGAGCGGTAAGGATTCACTAAAGAAAAGATAGGGCAAGACGCAATCGGCACACCTCAAAACTGCATGACCCTGCAGCTATATATCGCAGGTGCGCCTGTGTGCGCCTGGCAGAGGGGACGCAAGGCAGCCGTGCGCAGCCAAGACGGGCCAGCCAGAGTTAGGGCCCGTCAGCTGCTGGATTTGGCAAGTGCTGCGCCTGGCAAGCAGGCAGGAGGTGGCCGGGGTGGAGGGGGGGAAGGGAAGGTGCGCCCACTGCACGGGGAGAGCTTGATCACATGGGCAGATGGTCCAAATGCAGTTCATATGTTCTCATATGCACCGGTGTGGCGGTTGTGGCCGCCGCCGGCGACCTTTAGCACCCGTTGGCGCAGCCTGGGGGACAACCCTCTCTCCCCCCACCCCCATTACTTTCCGATGAGGCATTCATCGTGCCACACACTATTCGTTCAAGCGCACCCGTCAACCCTCTCGACGGCGCAGCACACCGGTACACCCGCTTCTTGCCGGTGACGCAGACGGAAGGACAGTAAAAAAGAAAGAAGTTTTTGTCAAAAAAAAAAAAAAAAAAAGGGGAGGCGATGCAACACGAGAGGACGAAACAAGACTCTGGGGAGAGCACGAGCAGGTGGCCCGCGACTGGCCACACACCCGCTCCGTCCTGCCGTCCTTTTGCTGTGCCCCGTCCCCCCTGTCGGGCTGCCTGGTGGCCTGATTGGCATGCGGACGTGACGCCAGAAGGAAGACTGTGGTGACCGCGTAACCATGCGTCCATTTTTGCCAGCATCGCCTTCTTCGCCCTTCGTTTCTTCTTCCTCTTTCTTTCCTTCCCCGTGAAATCGTCGATCTCATTACTGCTCACGCTGTGCTACACTACTGAAAGCAAATCGGGGCCCTCCCCTCCGGCCTACTCGGAGCGCCTCTGCTCGCCGGTCGCCTTCCCGCGAGCCAGCCGCCCCGGATGCACCTGGTAGACCCGAAGGAGGACGGGCGGGTCCGCGTCGTCGACAAAGGCCGTGATCTCCGTGAAGCCGGCTTTGCGCAGCACCGCCCGGCTGCCGGCGTTGTAGTCCGCCACCACGGCCGTCAGCTTCTCCTCCACCACCGGCTCGCCATCGTCGCCGTCGTCGCCGGTCAGGTCTTCCGGCCCGAGCGTGCTCTTTTTCACCCGCAGCGGCTCCGGCACCGTCGGCCGCGGCAGCGCCGCGTACACCTCCAAGAACCCGCGCACAAACTCCGTCGCGTAGCCCTTGCCCCAGTGTGCGTCGTGCAGCATGTAGCCCATCTCCGGCCACCCGGTGTCGTCGGACCGGAAGTGGTACAAGCCGCCGAGGCCGATCATCTCGCCGCACCGGGCCGCGCCGGCGGGTGCGGCGCCGGTCTGTTTCAGACACAGCGCATAGATCATCTTCTGGCGGCCTTGGCCCGCCGGCGGCACCAGGTCGTCGAGCTCCTCGCGCGTCTGGTCCAGGTTGGCGTCGGGGGTGCCCCGCGACGTCTCGGTCATGCACTGCGGCCTTGTGCGGATCGTGTGCAGCGCCTCGAGGTCGCTGGCGACAATCGGCCGCAGGAACAGCCGCTCCGTCTCCAACACGGGGCCCTCTTCGGGCGGGCCCAGCGGGAAAATCGGCCGGATCGAGCGAACGTTGACAAAGTCGTCCATGGCGCCGTCCTCGTCCCAGTGTCTTTTGCTGTCTGCAGGTTTGCCTGGCTGATGGGGATCTCAACCGCCTAATATACGACAATCGGACAAGAGAAGTGTGCCTTACGCTTGGAACCTGCAATCACACGCTGTCGCGTACGACCTATACGAGCACTTCGCCGTAGAGTCATCGCCCGTTGCCACCACACCTCGGAAACGCTAGTCGCCCGGCCAGGTTCTTTTGACATTTTCAATTTTTTTTCTCAAACTCCATTCGTGAAGCGAGCTGCTCATGCAGAGAACCAGCTTTTTCCACCCGTATGCCGTAAACAAGATAAAACAGAACACCCGAGTGCAAAAAAAAAAAGGAAAAAGTAAAAGGGAAACCACCCGCACTCTCTTCCTGCACACACAGACCCCCCTGAGCGAACAGCAAGCCGGGCGTTTTCCTCGTCGACGGCTGCTGTTGTCGGGCGTATCCCGTCTGTGGTTTTGGTCTTTTGTCCAACCCGAGTTCCAGTTCCTTTCCTTTTCCTTCCTCTTCTCCTTATCTTCAAGCAAACGTCGACGGGCGGTTTGCGCTGAAGATCTTCTTGGTCGAGATCTTGGGCACGCGGTGCGGCAGGGGGAAGCTCAGGCCCTTGCTGACAATCTGCTTGATGTATGGCCGCTTGACGTCCTCGGTCTTCTCAAGCTCAACAACGCGGAGGATCTGGTTTTGTTAGCGACGCGTGCGCGAATGGTTGGTACACAACGAATCTAGGGAGACATACGTGAATCGACCGGAAACGGGCACGGTGGCGGGCAGCCATGTCCGAGTACAGGGCCTCGACGGCAGCGGTTCTGGACAGCTCGCGGTACTCCTTGTACATGTTGTGGGTGCCGGACCGGGAGTCGTAGCGGATCCAGATGCCGAAGTTCTTGACCTTCAGGGGGTGCTTCTCGCTGATCTGAACGGGGAAATTGGTTAGTATCGCTGTCTGGGGCGTGTTGCCTTTTCGTCTTCTCGTGGGAGAAACATACCACGTTGCAAGCGACAATCTCGCCAGTGGCCTTCTTGACCTTCTTCAGGCCGCGCAAGAAGTACCAGTACCGGGACTTGGCAACAACAGCGTTGGGGGCAAAGATGCGCATGCGGTACATGGCGGGAGTCGGGTTGGACTCGGTCGGCAGATGCCGGCCGATGACCTGGTATTCCTGGAGGCGGCCTAGAAAATTTTGTTAGTACCTCTGCATCAACGAGACGCCGCATTCACGGCCTCCAAACCAGCTGGCTAATTGAGGCATCCCGCCCAAGAACTGCGAAGAGATTTGAGGAGAGAGACGAGAGACGAAAGACGAAAGACGAGAGACCACCGGCAAGTGACGACCAGAAAGAGGATGCGGAGTCGAACGCATAACGTCCGCAATTTGCCGTGGTTGAATGGGATCATCGGGCGTGTCGTGATTCTTCCTGTGCATCCGTTCATCCATTCCGACACGCAGAAGCAGATCAAAGTCGTCATCGTCCCTGTGTGCCCTGCGAGGCCGTTCCTCGAGATTCGTCCCCCGCACGTCGATGCAAGCGATGAAGTCGGGGATTCTCCGGTCGTGTTACTGGAAGGAAACGATTCGATCCCGCAGACATCATGAAGATGTTCGCTCCTTGGCTTGGCGTTTGTCCGTCGGTGTCGACCTTCTCTCTGGCTGCAGTCTTCGCTCTCGTCTTCCCCTCAATGCTTCTCCTCGCCGTCCTGGGCGCGCGCCTGGTGTGCCAGCTGGTCTGAACAAGGAAGATGTAGCTTACCCATCTTTTCGGTTTCCGTTAGTATGATGCTTGTTGCCGGCAAGAAAGAGTCGTGCGAGCTTCTCACCTTGAAATTGAGATTTCGTGGATACTTGGTGGTCGACCAGAAATTTTGAACGGGGAGCAATTTTTTTTAACGCGGGCGCTTTTCGCCCTTTTTTGGTGCTTAGCTGATTTTTCGTCGGGGCTCAACCCACAAAAGGAAGAACAATTGTGCGCTGCGGAAAATCCATAACTCCGATCCGGATGGGAGGTCTAAGTGGGTCAGACGTCTGGGCGGGACAGCCAATCAGCATGCCCGCCGCCCAAGCTTCGCGATCCGGAAGCTACAGAGCAGGTCAATGGGACAGCCAAAACGAACCGTCTTCTTCTTGTTTCTCGTGCTGTCTGCCTGTCTCTGTCTTTGTTGCGTATTGGGAAAAGGACAGCAGGCCACTTGTCTCTTTGTATCGTATCCTACCCCTACCTATCAGTCTACCGCGGCGGTCGCCGTCCCGCGAAAAGGATGGACAACCTGTTTCGCGCGTTTGGCCAAGCCATGCGCGATGGCAACGGTTCAACACTGGCTGCCACCCTTCTGCCGCGGGTAACATCCGATGACCCATACCGGCTACGAAATATATGGAACGGCGCCAACCACCACGACGCCAAAAATGTGATCAAGCGCAAGATCAACAGCAACACAGACGCCCTCAGCCATAACGAGGCACAGGGCTGGGTGGAAGTATATTACGCCTACTGGAAGGCCATAGGCGAGATTCTTTTGGTGGAAGAAGCTGAGGCGGGTGGCAAGGCCAAGGGGCAGGCAAGTCATTTCCTCTCTCAAGCGTCGTGCTTCGCTTGCTAACAGAGACAGGGGTCTTGGGCGAAAACATACGAGGCATGGAAAGACGTGATCAACGCTGTTCATCGGGGCTATACGAACTATGGGTTTGAAGCCTGGACCGTGCCAGTGCTCTACGTGACCGGCAACGCCTTGCGGATCTTTGCCGTCAAGGCGGACGACGAGCGCAATGCTTCGGCCCCAGAGGCGGCCGCAGCAGCGACACAGGCCTTTGACGACTTCGACGCCGAGAACGAGAAGAACCTGCTGCTCGAAGACTGTGCGCGCCAGCTGAACCGGCTTTTCCAGCTGTGCCTGAGCGACCGGACACAGGACCTGGCCAACTCGCGCAAATGGGGCATCTACGGCGTCATCAACCTGCTGTTCAAGACGTACTTCCGGCTCAACTCAGCCGGCCTGTCGCGCAACATCCTGCGCGCGCTGACGGCCTACCGGGGTGATATGCCGGGTCTTGATCGCTTTCCCAAGTCGCAGCGTGTCACGTTCAAGTACTACGAGGGCCTCCTGTCCTTCCTGGAGGAGAACTACGCAGAGGTGGGTGATGCATGCGTATATCTCGGCTGTGCACATTATTCTGACCCCCCTATCCACCAACAGGCAGAAAAGCATCTTACAGAAGCATGGCAGTTGTGTCACAAAGACGCCAAGCGAAACAAAGAGTGCGTCCCCCAATCCCTTGTGTTCTTTTTGTTCAGAGAGAAGGTGACTGACAGACTTCCACCGGTACCAGACTAATCCTCACGTACCTCATCCCGTGCCATCTCATCACAACACACACGCTCCCAAGCGCCACGCTGCTGGAGCCGTACCCGCGGCTGCAACAGCTCTTCTTGCCGCTGGCGCAGTGCATCAAGAAGGGCGATCTGCATGCCTTTGACCTGGCGCTGCAGGACAACGAGGAGGTGTTTGTGCAGCTGCGCATCTACCTGACGCTGGAGCGCGGCCGCGACATTGCGCTGCGCAACCTTCTGCGCAAGGTGTTTTTGGCAGGCGGGTTCGAGGAGCCGACAGAGCCGGGGGCGGCGCCGGTGCGCAAGACCCGCGTGCCGGTGGCGCAGTTTGCGGCGGCGCTCAAGCTGGGCAGCCAGGAGGCGCTGGACCTGGACGAGGTGGAGTGTTTCCTGGCGAACATGATCTACAAGGTACGTTTGGGGCTGCTCTTCTCGTCGTTGCCCAACAACG
The DNA here is from genome assembly GCA_019925685.1 of Ceratocystiopsis sp. VPRI43766. Classification (NCBI taxonomy): domain Eukaryota; kingdom Fungi; phylum Ascomycota; class Sordariomycetes; order Ophiostomatales; family Ophiostomataceae; genus Ceratocystiopsis; species Ceratocystiopsis sp. VPRI43766. The sequence continues at coordinate 289,963 of JADHKF010000008.1, read as the reverse complement.
GACGGCTAACCGGAGTGCAGAACCTCATGAAAGGATACATCCACCGGGAACGAAGCATTGTTGTTTTGAGCAAAGCAGGGGCATTTCCCGGAACTGGCGTTTGATATGGTAACCAGCTCTATCAGCAGCGACTCATGTGCAGCAAGCGGGCTTGTCTTTTGTCTTTTGTCATTTGTTTTCATTGCTATTTCTTGTTCGTAACGTCTCATGTCTGTTTAAAAAGCATCAGGCGGCGTTTGGGTGTACGCGGCTACATTTGCACGTTTTCTATGCACGCGTCGAGGTGCTAAACTTGTCTCCTGGGGGGGGGGCTGGCGATCAGGTAGAAGAAGCTGGGAAGCCACTGCATGGCCTCGTGGGCATCTACTTCAAGCGTGCTGGGGATGTGCTTCTCCCGCTTGCATCAGCACCGCCGGACTGGCTGCCTTAGTGAAGGCCACACGCCGTATCGCCGGCTCAGCCGGCCGGCCGGCCAGACTGCTTCCGTGCGTAGCATAGGCCCATCAGGCACGTCGCCGGAAACTCGGAGAGGCTCAGTTTGATCAAATGTGTTTGTCAGAACGGCCTCTTACTGGCACGTCTCCAGCATCTTGTCGAGGACGCCGCGCAGCGTGTCGTTCTCGAGGGCGGCGGCCACGCGCTCCTTGTCGGACAGCTGCTTGGTCACCTGGTCGTCCTGGGCGTGCGAGCCTTCCTTGACCTGGATGTCGACGCGGTAGTTGGGCGGCAGGGTCTGCTCGAGGCGCACGCGGATGGCCAGGCCGATGACGGTGACCAGCGAGCAGTGATTGATGGTGGGCGTCACGTAGACGAGCACCTGGGTCAGGGCGTTGGGGTCTCCGGGCGCGGCGGCGGCGGCGGCGGCCGACGGCGTGATGCGGATGTCGGGGAGGTTCACGACGGACAGCTGGCCGAGGGTGTGGGGGTGCTCGGGGTCCGAGATGGTGGAAATGAGATCTGCGGGCGTTAGCAAAGCACAAGAGCCGATCGCATACAGGAAGTGGGTTTACAACGCACCGTAGATCTCCTGCTCGTCGATTGGCTCTTCGGTGAAGACGTCTCCGTCGGCGTCGTCAGCGTCGTCGAAAACGCCGACCTCTTCCTCGTCTGCATCCGACGAGATCGAGGAGAGGGGCGACGGCGGCGAGACCGGCGGCGGCGGCGCCAGCTGGGCGCCGAGGCGCTTCTTGGGCGCCAGGATGTCGTCGAAGCGGAACTCGGCGCCGCTGCGCTGGACGGCGGCCTCGCGGCGGGCCCGGCGGCTCGGCAGCTGTGCGGCGCTGAGGATGGTGGGGTTGGCGTTCTGTAGCTCGGACATGGCTGTGGTTCCGGGGGGGGGGTTGGAGCGCGGTTGGTCGTCCGGTTGCGCGGCGTTGTGTTCTGGGCGTTGCCTTTCTGCAGCGATGTCGCGATTTTCGCCAGCATTACTCAGCTGGCGGGCTGCCCCGCTCGGTCGACATGGGGATTTTTGTTTCGCCCCCCCGCCGCGCCGCGCGCATTGCTGTTGACGAGGCTTTGCATTTTTTCCATTTGCTTTTTGATGAACACTACTATGCGTTGCGTCGTCCTTTATTTTTTCTCTCCGATTGCTACAATGCAAGGCTCCTTTGACGCGGGCAGCGGCAAGACCCGCGTCTGCAATACCCCGTAGCCCATCGATACGTTGCTGCAGGTGTTGCAGTATTCTTGTATTTCTACTGCCGAGACCGCAATTCTAGATCCGTCGTCTGACGGCAAAAACGGAGCCGCTTGGTGGGAATCGCTGGGGGCCGAAAGTGTCAGGTCCCAAGCATGCGCCGATCCCCTGGGCTTGGGAGAGGAAAGCACCGCGCGCGGCGACAACGACGACCTGGCCGCAAGACGTGTACGACTCGTGCTGACGAGGACTGCATCGCATTGACGGGGCGCAGAGGAGGGCGTATACCGCATCTGCTATACCCTGCGTACGCGTTCTCCCAGCAAAGGGTGTTTTTACATGTGACACGCAGCACCACCGCTCGCCCTCGAGCTTCTGTCGCACTGGCCCTGCGGCAAGTCACATCCGATGTTACCTGGCTGGCGGTGCGTGCTGCCTGCCCCGAGGAAAGGCCACCAGTAAAAACGCGGGATTAGGGGGGAGTGGAGCTCTTATAGGGGCTGGCCCACCGTAGTTTACGCGGATTTTGGGGATTCTGGCCGCGCTGCGATGTCGTGGTTTCCTCGTTTTCTCGTGGCCACGAGCCCCCTTGATCGAACAAGCCGTCGTATCTTGCTTGTTCGAATCACGTTAGTGCCTTGGGTCGTGCTGCGCGGGTTGCTGTCCATGATTTTCGTCGCAGTGATTTGCGTCGCAGTGGAAACGCAGTCGGCGGCCTGCCTTGTCATCCTCGTATCTCACTTTTATGCCTACTCCGTACCTGCCTGCCTGTCCCGACACTGCAATAATACTTGTTAACCGAGAAAGAACCCTCGAGGGTTGGTTGGTTGGGAGGGGGAGAGCGGGGGGGGGGAGGTGGGAAGGATGGGGATCGCCCCAAGCGGGTGGGCTACCCAACGTCCAGGGCTCTTTGCGATGCGCAGCCCTTCTGGAAACCGTCCCAGGCGCGCGCTGTTGGTACTCGTTAGGCTGCTTTTCTGCGGAGGGAATTATTAGTTTAATTTGTTAGATGAAAGAGCTAGTGGAAAAAGAAAGAAGGAGCGCCGAAGAAGGAAGGAAAGAACAAGGAAGCGGTCAAAGAAAAAAAAACAAGAGCACACCATCCCAGTATCACCGCGCTTCATCTTCCCCCTAAACCGATTATCCTCCCCGCCCCCCTGCAACCACCCCGGTCGCCCGCCAGTGCCACCGCCCATCCTGGATCATCCATCCCCCACTCCTGCATCGCTTTTTGCCTTTGCCGTCCTCCATCCCCCCTCCCCTCTCTTCACGCCGCTACCGAGCACGCATGCTTTTCGTCGTCCCGTCCATACGGCCTGCCGCATTGGGCCCGTGATCAGGCCAGCCAGGGACCAGGCCAACACCACCCATCACCACACACCCAGCACGCCGACCGCTCGCCGCGGAAGAACGCCCGCCGATCTCCCTTGCTCTCTACTCCTTTCTCTGTCTCTCTCCACCGCGCTAGCTGAGATACCTCTGGCGGTCTGGTCTGTCTAGAAGCTCTCGCTCACTCCTGCTTACCGGGATTTTCCTTTTTTCATCCATTCCCCTTGTCTTTTCCCTCTTTGGAGTACTTTTCCGTCTCCTTTTCCCATCGTTCTTCGCCTTTGTCCGTCGTTTCGCACCCCCCCCCCCCCCCCTTTCCTTTCCGCGCCCCCCCTTGCTCGTGGCTTCGCGTTTCGCCTGCGGCCCAGTAGTCGTCCTGCGATCTGCTGCCTGCTTTGCGACCGGCCAGCCTCTCTCTCCTGGGATGTAGATCTCAAACCCGCACGCGACAGAACGCGTGCACCTATCGCATACACTACACGGCCGCAGTGTGTATGCGCCAACGAGACAACTGCCTCTCGCGCCATTCTTCCGCCCCGACGACACGCGGCCCGTTGCCGAGCCGAACAGACCGAACCAAGCCCTCCCGTCTCCTTCGCCGCCTGTCGCAATCGCTGCATCGCGACAATGGCCAACAATGGCCCGCCCGGGCAGCAGGTGCCGCCGGCGCAGAGCGCACAGATGACGTCGTTCTCTTTTGCGCCGCCCCAGGCGTATCAGCCGCCGGTCGAGACACAGCAGAAGAGTGCGTCCGTCAGGCGTCTTTGCCAATTGTTTCGGTCCTAATGCTAATCAACCATACTCACAGGCTACGTTTTCGTTGACGAACACAACCGACACAAGCGGTTAAAGGGTAGGTTTTTTTTTTTTTTTTCTGTTCTCTCCATCTCTTTTCGTCACCCCCCTAACCAGAAAGTCATGCGCGCATGCGAGGGCTGCCGCAAGCGCAAGATCAAATGCTCGGCTGCCAACACAAATACATGGCCATGCACAGCTTGTGTACGGCTGAAGCTGGCATGTGTGCGCCCAACCGGTTACGACGGTTCGACAGAATACGAAGACCAACCACAGGACGCTGGACCAGAGTCACAGTCGCAGTCGCAGCAGCAACCTCTTATCCAACAGCACCTACCACCACAACCGCAACAGCTTCAGCACCAACACCAACACCAACACCAACAACCACAACCTCTTCTCTACACAACAGCTGTCGACTTTCAGACGCACCAGCTCGCGCCTCTGTCCCCGGCAGACTCAGGCGAGCCACCACTACCGCCGCAAGCCCTCTATGGGGTGCCGCCTGTCGGTTACGCAAACCCAGCCGGCAGCGATGGTAGTGGCAGCATCTCTGGCGTTTCGGTGCCCGGCATCTCTGGTGTCCAACATCTCTATGCTCCACAGGCAAGCTTGCAGCACTATGGGCCGGCACCTGGCACCGCACCGCAACCGGTAATGCCGGCGGCAACTTCATACCCAGCACCAACCTCGGCACCGTCGTATACGACTGTGCCTTACCAACCAACTCCGAATCTGCAGCAGCCCCCATACCAGCCATCGCATGAACAGCAACAGCCCCAGGCCCAGTTGCAGCAGGACATCGCTCCTGCCGCCCAGTCCGACATACCATCTCCTACTGACAATGGGAGTGGCGCCTATGCAGAAGATGGGGAAAGCTATGCGGGCAGCACGGCTGGTGCCAGCGGTGCCGACCTAGCAGATCTGCTGGGCACGTTGCGGATGGACGAGGCCGGCACCGCACCGATTTTCAGCAGGCCGACGGCTAGCACTGCCAGAAGCCATAGAAGTGCTTCTACTGGCGCAGATGCGCCCAAAGGTGGCTGCGCCGACGAAGATGGAAGAGAGGTTCCTGTCGCAGTGGAAGCCAATGACGCTTACGAGAGCGGGTTGGTTGCGCTGCCGCCTCTGGTCGCAGGCCCGGACGGTCTCAAGATTCGGATCCCGCCGGAGCTGATGCCCGATGAGGAAACGGTGCAACAAAGTTTTGCTCTGTATTTCGAACACGTCCACCCATACCTGCCGGTCTTGGACCGGCGTCTCTTCTACGAGCAGTGGCGCACGCAGCGCGACTCCGTGTCGCCGCTGCTGGTGGAGGCGCTGCTGGCCGTGGGTGGCCAGCTGGCAGACGACCCGGCACAGGGCCAGCAGTGGCTGGCGCTTGCCACGCGGCACGCCGACGCATTCATGGATGTACCGCGGCTCAGCACGTTGCAGGCGCTACTGATCCTGCTCAAGGCGCGCGAGGCCGCGCCCAAGGCCGGGTACTACTACCGCTCGTGGATGGCAATAGTGCAGTGCGTGCAGATGGCCAAGGACCTGGGGCTGGACGAGCACGGCGCTGCGCACGTCACCGGACGGCCTTGCGATGCGGCATCGTTGGCCGAGTGTGCCCTCAAGACGCGCATTTGGCAGGCCATCTTTTTGTGTGAAGTCATGATCGGCTCGCCACAGGGGCGCAGAGATCTGGGCGTGCCGGTGGATACGGTGGATGTGCGGGAACCACCGCAGGCCGTGTCGTCGACGCAGGTCATGGACCCGCGCGATGCCGCGCTGGCACGGCAGTTCTCGTACTGGCTGCGCATCGTCATCAACTTGGCGCGCTTGAGCCGCAGCTACGGCGAGGCGCGGATGCGCGGCGTCAAGGACTGGGGCTCGGACCCGGCGTTCATCCGGATGACACCGCTGATGCACGGGTGGCCGAACGAGTTGCCGGCGGACCTGAACGTGACGTATCCGGCGGACGGTTCGCCGCCGTGGCTGCCGTCGCCATTTGTCGGCCACATGCACACGTACCATTACCTGAGTCTGTTGATTCTGCACCGGCCCCAGCTGCAGCTGCTGAGTCCGATGGATGGGCGGTGGAAGCACCACATGTGCGTGTGCTGCACGGCGGCCAAGCAGCTCTGCCGGCTCGTGGAGGCCATCCTGAAGTTGTATGGGGTGGGCGCCTTGCAGAACATGGTGCGCGGCGTCAACTATACCATCTATGCGGTGCTGACGTGCTTGGTCGTGCACCTGGTGGCGCTGACGTCGCCGGACCCAGACTTCAACACGGACGCGCGCGAGTATTTCACGCGGCAAATGCGCGTGCTGGAGGAGTGCATGAACGCCTGGCCAATGCCGGCCATGCAGGTGCAGATCGACAACGTGCGCAAGGCCTTCTCGGCCGACATCCGCAAGCCGTTTGTGCTCAAGCCGAGCTTTCCCTATGGCAGTCCGAAGTCGGTTACGGCTGCGGGGCCCTCGCAACAGCAGCACCAGCAGCAACAGCAGCACCAGCAGCACCAGCAGCACCAGCACCAGCAGCACCAGCAGCAGGGCTTGCACCTTCATCCGGGCCAGGCAGCATCGTTTACGGATCACCACCCCATTACGCCACCCGTGTCTGTGGGACCGCGCTCCGACGTGGACTCACCGCTAGGCAGCATGATGCAGGCCCAGACCCAGCAGGCACAGGTACAGGCACATGCCCAGGTGCGCGCGCACTTGCAGGCACAGATGCAAGCGCAAGCACAGGCGCAGATACAGGCGCAGCAGGCTGCTACGGCGACGGATCCGGTGTCATTCGACGCGGTAGCAGCGCTGCAAGGCCCGCACACGACGGCCGGAACCGGGTTTGTCCGGGCGGCGGACGCACCCACCTGGGATCCTTCGCGGATCTTCGATCAGTGGAACACGACCTTCGGTACGCCCCCGGCCACCGCGGCTCCTCCTTCATCGTCTACCTCCTCCTCTGTTCCCCCCCACCCCCCTCCTTCGTCCTCCTCCAACGCCAGCCAATCGAGCCCGTCTCTTCTAAGTGGTCTCTCTTCGTGTTCTGCAGGTACCGCCGACATTTCCACGCCACTCCCGGACTTGCCTCTGGGCGAGGGCCTTCAGCAGCAGCAGCAAACGCACCAACAATACAATCCCCAACAACAACAACAACACCAACTGAACAACGCCTTGGCCGGGATGAATTCGATGGTCGTTCCTGGAGCGTACCCGAGCGGCACAGTCGGCAGCAGCGGCAACAACAGCAACAGCAGCAATAACAACAATGCGATGGCGGCCGCAGCAGCCGCCGCGGCACCCCGGCAAGTGTATGTGACACCGGCTATGTGGCAGGAGTCTGTGGCCAGCGTGTACGAGGGCGGCCTAGGGCTAAAACGGGCGTGGGACGAAGATTGAGGGGGCCATCTCGCCTCCCCCGGTCGCCTTGTTTGATGACTGTTCACGATCAGGTACTTTGGTTGGCTCTTCTCCACAGCGGGCAGCGGCCGGCCATCCGCGCTGCCTGCAACGACAGGATCTAGATGGGTATATTTTTTCTGGATTTTCACCTTTTGTGTACACACAAAACCCTGGCGTACGTGGCATTGGGGGACTCGATCGGGCCCAGGATACATTGCGCCTTTATGATATTGATGATCTATTCTTCTATTTTCTTTTCCTTTTTTTTTGATTTGTGATGTGCCTAAACCTTTGCTGTTCCGCTCTCTGCTGCGCGCCGGGTAATGACGGCCAGCAGCTCGTCCCAAGCCCAGGCGTCGCGCGTGCCGCGGCTGTTGTTGGCGGCGGGTGCGCCGAAGCGCCGGGGCGGGCGCAGCTCCAGCCACGGGAAAGAGGCTCGACGGCGGAGCAGCGGGTCGGCGGCGGCGGTGGCGGCGGCGGAGCGGTCGGCGAGGGTGACGACTCGCAGGAGCTCGGGCTTGGCGGGAGCAAGGTCGCCGAGGGCGACGGACGTGTGGCGCGGGCGGCCGACAAGCGACATGGTCGTCAGGTCGAGGCGGGTGGCGGGCGGGGCGTTGCGGACGAAGCGGCGCACGGCGTCCGGGTGGCGGGCGTGCGGGGGCAGGCGCAGATGGGCAAAGACGACAAAGGGCGCGGTGGTGTAGGCGACGTAGGCAAAGGGGATGAGGCCGCAGGCGGCGTAGGCGGCGATCGTCAGGGCGGCGTTCCAGGGCTGCTTGTGGGCCGGGGGCGCAATGTCCGGGACGGCGGCGCCGGGGGCGGTCGGGCTGGCGTAGGAGCCGGTGACGGCCTGGACGGCGTAGGCGGGGACGACGAGGAAGGTGAAGAAGGCGAGGCCGAAGAGCGTGCTGACCTTGAGGCAGGCGAGAAAGGTGGTGCGGGGGGTGCCGGCGTGGTAGACGAGGAGGCGCTCGGGGAGGACTGTCTGTTAGGGGGGGGGCGTGGTCAGAGGGGAGGAGAGAAGAAACGCACGCTTCTTTGCGCCTGCGGTGGCGGAGGACGCGGCCGTCGAGGCGAGGCGGGCCGAGAGGGTGGCGCGGACGAGGGGGCGGGCCTGGCGAGCGAGCGACGAGGAGGATGAGAGGAAGAAGGACGACGTGACAGGCGGGCGGCAGGCAGACGACAAGCGCGCTGCCGTTGCCGTCGCTGCCGGTCCAGGCCGGCACAAAAGGCGCCGGGCAAGCATCAAGAAAAGGATTCTGTGCGGCGCCGCAGGTTGGGACGAAAATGGGTAGTCGTCGGGAAGACGCGCAGAGGAGCTTCTTCTTGGCGTGTGCTTTTTTTTCAGCGGACCTGCACCGAGACTTTTTAATGTGGGACAAGGTAATTCACTTCAACAAATACAACGGGCGCGTGGTCTAGTGGTATGACACTCCCTTAGCATGGGAGAGGTCCAGGGTTCAATTCCCTGCTCGTCCATTTTTTGCGATATGCACAGAACAAATGTGTGAATCTGTCATTTTTGTCGCTTCGTATGTTGTCTTCATTATTACTTTTTTTTTTTCCCTTTTTTTTCCTTTTTTTTCCTTTTTTTTTCCTTTTTTTTATTTTCTTATTTTCTTACTTTTCCTTTCTGCTTCGAATACTACGCCATGAAATTGCATCATTACCGATCGTTTCTCATTTCGTTTGCGTGCACTCGTATTCCTCGCCGCGACATCCGACGAACGCCCATGAGGAGCGTGTTCGAGAAGACGCAGGTGGTAGTGCGACGTCTCATCGTGCCGCCCTTCTCCGTTGTCGTTTGAAGCAGCTGGCGAGAGAGACAAGAGAGAGTACCGTTGCAAGGGGGGGCTGCCCACCCAGGCGTGCGGGCCCTTGGCACGGACAGCGCCCATGACAGGTGTCGTCGGCACGGCGGACCGGATGACAGCGCCAAGGGCGGTCAGGGCGGTCAGGGCGGTCAGGGCCAGGCAGCCAATGGGCGGCAGACGGACTGTCGCCGGGGCCCGGCGCTTGACGCTCCATGCCGTCTTGGCAGGGTGGGCGCTGGGGCGACAGCGTCAAAAAGAAAATAAAAACGGACGGGCCTCGCCCCTTTGTAGATTAAAAAGCTTAAAAATCTTAAAAACATGGCGGCCGGCAGGGCCAAGGGCCCGCCTCCGTGACCAGCTTGGAACGGATCGTGTGTTGGGTTGGGCCCCCGGGTGGTGGTGGCAGCGGGCCAGCAGCACCCCCTGGTTTCAGGGCCAAAATCAACAACGACGAAAAAAAAAAAAGAGGCGTCAACAGAAGAGGCAGCAGACCACTCCCGGGCGGGGCGCCACGACGCTGGCGGCCCCCCTTGGCCGTCTCACGTCTGGCGTCTGCGGCAGGCAGGGCGACCGTGTCGTCGCATGTCGGCAGCGAGATGGGATGACGGGGGGGGAGGGAGGCGGGTAAGTCGGTAGGAGGAAGAAAGATGTATAAAGGGAGGTGTCGCCCACGATGGTCTGCTTTCTTTTTTTTTCCTTCTCTCCTCAGCAACACTCTCTTTCAGTCTCTTTTCGCATCTTCTTTCGCTTTTTTTTCATTCTTTTTTTTACCGTGCGGTTCTGTGAACTTGCCCTTCCCTTCGATACACTCTCTTCCGTTCTGTGAACGAATTTATTCAAAACAAAAAACCCAACTTTCAACTTTTCGCTTCTTTGCATCTTTTTTTTTTTTCAAAAAAAAACTTCCTGCCAGCAACCATGTCTCGCTACGCGCTTCTCACCACCCTCTTTGCGGCTGCTGCCCAGGCCCGCTTCGGCCAGGAGCAGGGCAACGGCGCCATCTCGGCCATCTCGGCGCTGTCGGACCTGGGCCAGCCCGGCCAGGCCGCCACGCTCGCCGGCGGCTCCATCCAGTTCCTGCTGGCGGCCGCCAACCCGTGCGGCAAGCTCAAGCAGGCCGACCAGATCATCACGGAGCTGGGCACCAGCGACGCCGCCGTGGCCGCCGCGCGCGGCCTCGTCGCCGCCGAGCAGAACTTCAACCCCTTTGTCGTCAGCATCCCCAGCATCTGCTCGGACCCGACGCTGCCGGCGTCGGCGCAGCTGCGCGGCGTCGTGCCGCTGATCGACCCGGCCGTCGTCGGCTCCGACCTCGAGAACGCCAACAGCAAGACGTCGCTGACGACGCCGTTTGCCGCCGACGGGCTCAGCGTCGCCCAGGTCATGATCGCCCAGGGCTTCTCCAACTTTACGGCCGTCGACGCCGCTGGCAACAAGCAGGCGGCGTCGGACCTGGGCGGCGCGGCGGCGGCGGCGCCGGCTGCCTCGTCGGCGGCTGCTGCTACTGCTGCTGTCTCTTCGGCCGACGCGGCGGCGACCTCGTCGGCGGCCGCGGTCGCGTCGTCTGCGCTGTCGGCGTGCGGCGGCGGCACGTCGACGACCTTTGTGACGGTCACGATGGCTGCGTCGTCTGTCGCTGCCGATGCTTCCACGACTGCTGCCGCCGCCGCTGCGTCGACCGACACCGCGTCGGCCTCGGCTGCCGCCGGCGCCGGCGCCGTGTCGGACCCGGTCACCGGCACGTTCAGCGGGTTCGTGGCGTCGACGATCAGCGGGCTGGACTTTGGCACGTGCGTGCCGACGATGAAGTTTGAGGCCGGGCTGAACGGGCGCAAGACGACCGAGTTCACCTTCCAGGCCATCGACCCGACCGTCAACAAGGGCCAGCAGGAGGCGCTCAACCCCAACATCATCACGAACCGCATCTGCGACCAGCTGACCAACGTGTGCGGCGCCAACCAGGCGGCCAAGGACGCGTGCCAGGCGGCCAAGGCGCAGATCTCCGCGCTCGGCACCCGCGACCAGAGCACCGCCGACGCGTGGAACACGGCCCTGGGCTTTGCCGGCACCAACACCAACCCGGACAACGCGCCGCAGACGGGCCTGGTCGGCCACACGTAAGGGGGGTGATGGTGGTCTTCTTTGTGGTGTTCTTTGAGGTGGTTCTTCCGGGTAGTTTCGTGTTTCTATAGCCTTTCAACGTTGCTCCTATAGTACCCGTTGCTCTTTGTCTCAGCTGCACTGTGATAACTGCTGTATCTTACCCCCGACTACTCCGCCATATGAATCGGCGTCGCCGCCGTCTTGGTCACGCGCAGGCTCAGCAGGTCCGGCCGCGCATAGTGCCCGACCACGTCCAGGTTCTGCTTGGCCAGCGCCTTGCGGTGCAGGTCCACGTCGGCCACCAGCAGGCCCTCCTCGCCCGGCGGCAGCGGCGCGCACAGCTCGGCGCCGTCGGGCCCGAAGACCATGGAGAAGCCGCCGCCGGGCGCGGGCGTGTACGCGAAATCGGCAACGTTGGCCGCGGCCACGCCCGCCGGCGTCAGCACCTGCGAGCACACCAGCACAAAGCACGCGCCCTCGACGGCCAGCACCTGCGACAGGCCGCGCGACATGGTCGGCGTGATGTGGTAGAGCCAGCCGGGCAGCGCGTCGGCCGGCGGCAGCGGGAACACGGCCGGCCAGCTGGCCACGTGCACGTCGACGTCCTGGGCGTACTCGTAGTAGCGCAGCAGCGGCTGCGTGTGCTCCCAGCAGTTGAGGGCGCCGATGCGGACGGGCCCGGACGCCACGGACGCCGGCACCACCGTCGTCAGCGCGTCCGCCTGCCCGTCGCCCCAGTACGCGCGCTCGACGTGCGTCGGCTTGATCTTGCGGCGGTGGTGCACGAGCGCGCCCGTCGCGTCAATGAACGCCTGCGAGATGTACAGCGACCCGCCTGCGCGCTCGCTGTAGCCCAGCACGACAAAGACGCCGGCGTCGCGCGCCGCGGCGCAGATGCGCGCCATCTCGGGCGAGTCGCGCGCCATCGAGTTGTGGAAGTAGGCGTCCATGTACGCGCCGTTGTCGGCGGGGGACTTGGACCACATGGACCTGTGGTGTCAGTGAGGAGGTGGTGGTGGTGGTGGTGGTGATGTGGTGATGGTGATGTGGTGATGGTGATGTGGTGATGGTGATGTGGTGATGGTGATAGTAGTGATGGAGAGGCGATGGTGATGACGGTGAGATGATGGAGGCATGAGATCAAAGAACAACTGAAATAAACACCCACCACGGATACCCTGGAATAAACACCTCCGGGAATCCAACGAGCTCTGCCCCTTTGCCGGCCGCCTCGCCAATCAGCCGGATCGTCTTGTCGACGCTGCCCTGGAGGTCGTTCCACACCGGCTCGGCCTGGACGGCGGCCACGCGCATTGTAGTCATGGTGGTGGTGTTGTTGTGTTTGTGCCTGTAGCTGTGACTGTAGCTGTGACTGTGGGCTGGTGACTTTGAAATGCAGACTGCGAATCAATGAATCCGTTTGAGATGGAAACATGAAGCTTTATACAGTCTCGGCCAGACGTATCCGGATGCCAGCTCCCGGATTCCTAGCCATCATGACGCATCCATTCTCTCGTGGCCTCTATCCGGATGCTTGTTACGCAGATAGCAAACGCCTCATGGCACCGCATGCTCATAACTTGTGCCTGTGGTCATCGTCGTCGTCGATGCAGGTGGGTCCTCGACCAATCAGCGCCCAAGGGCCATCCGGGAACCAAATATCCAGATACCTGCCAGCTTTCTGTCTAGGGCGGGATACCTGGCATCCCGATAAGACGGGAGTATATGAGGGTGTGTGTGGTCGGGATTGGGGCGTCATGGTCGATGCTTGTTGAGTTATTCATTGATTTTGATTTTGATTTTGATTTTGAAGCATTTTCACTCTTGATTTATTTTGCTTTATAAATTATCTTTGATTTTACACAATGGCCTCCCTGTCCAACCTGGTTGTAAGTGCCTGCAAAAATACCCGCCAACACTGCTGACCCCCAGATCGTCGCCGCCCTCTGCGCCGGCAGCCTCTCCTATGGCTACGACTTCAGCATCATCAGCACCACCTTTGGCCAGCCCGCCTTCTTCGCCTACATGGGCCTGACGCTCGACGCCGCCGACGCCGCGCTGTACGCCCACACCAACCAGATGAAGGACGTCATCCTCGGCATGTTCTCGCTCGGCGGCGTGTGCGGCGCCCTCTTCCTGGGCTGGCTGTGCGACGCGCACGGCCGCAAGACGGCGCTGCGCGTGGCCGCCGTCGTCAACCTTGTCGGCGGCGCGCTGCAGACGGGCGCCGTGCACATTGCCATGCTGATTGTCGCGCGGTTCGTGACGGGCTTTGCGGCGGGTGAGTTTCCTCTTTTGATTTTTCTCATCTTTTTTTTTTTTTTTTTTTTCCCCTCTTTTCTTCTTTTTTTCTCACCTCCCCCCCCAGCCATGTTCGTCACCCTCGTGCCCATCTACATCGCCGAGGTGGCCCCCCCCGCGTCGCGCGGCTTTCTCGTCGGCCAACACGGCGCCTGCTTCCTGTTCGGCTACGCCCTGGCCGCCTGGGTCGGCGTCGGCAGCTACTTTGCCGCCAACGCCGCCTTCAGCTGGCGCTTTCCGCTCGCGCTGCAGGTCCTGTGGCCGCTGCTGGCCCTGCTGTTCTCGCGCGGCCTGCCCGAGTCGCCGCGCTGGCTGGTCGGCCGCGGCCGCGCCGACGAGGCCCGCGCCATCCTGCAGCGCCTGCACGGCCAGGGCGACGACGCCGCCGCCGAGTTCGCCCAGATCACCGCCCAGTGCGCCGTCGACCGCGCCCTCTACGGCGACGTGCGCCTGCGCGACCTGTTCCGCCAGCCGCACTTCCGCCGCCGCATGCTGCTGGGCGCGCTCGTCATGTGGTCGTCGCAGGCCAACGGCAACGTCGTCATCTACAGCAACATTGTCGGCCTGGTCGCCGGCCTCGGCTTCGACGCCACGCGCTCGCTGCTCCTCGGCGCCGGCTACGTCACGCTGGCCTGCGCCGGCAACTTTGCCAACGCCCTGTACCTGGACAAGCTGGGGCGGGTGCGGAGTATCTGTAGGTTTTTCGTCTGATCTTTTTTCTTTTTTTTCTTTTTTTTCTTTTTCTGACAACCAGTAATCGGATACACTGGGTGTGTCGTCTTCGTCATCATCGAGACCGTCATCGTCGCTCTCTACGGCTCATCCGACAACAAGGCTGCCCTCGCTGCCGGCGTGGCCATGCTGTTTGGTTTTATCACCTTGTACGTCTGCTGGTTTACTCGTCTCACTCCATGCTGACCCCCAGCTACGGCGGCTTCGTCGACACCACCATCTACGTCTACGCGTCCGAGATCTTCCCGACCCACGTCCGCGCCCTCGGCACGGGCTGGTCTGTCGCCGTCTTTTTCGTCTCGACGCTGCCTTTTCTCGAGTCGTCAGCCCAAGGATTTGCCCAGGCCGGCTGGAAGTACTACCTGCTGTTTATCCTGCTGCCGGTGATCAACATGGCGCTGATTTACCGGTTCTGTCCGGAGGTGAGCACTTCTCATGCTTATATTCTCTTCTCAGCTAACCCCCCCCCCCCCCCCCCCAGACCAAAGGACTCTCGCTCGAGGAAATCAACGGCCTCTTTGGCGATCCTGTTGCCGTCCAGCTCACCCACCTCAACGACGAGGAAAAGGCCGCCCAGCAGCGCGTGCTGCACGGGGTGCCGGCAGAGGGCGAGGGAGAGAAGACCGCTGCCACAGCCAAGACGGAGGAGACGGAAAAGTAGACAAAGATGCCAATAGACGTATACGTCGAGATCCAGTTGTAGTAGGCGTAATTCGCACTGTGCGTGATCTAGCTCGCATGGATAACAAGGCCGTGCGAGTCTGGCGATACGCCCGGGCTTGGTCCGTCTTATCACGACGGGTGTAGACTCCCATGTTGAATGTGGTTAGTCTTATCGAGGAGGGGTAGAGTCGGTGTTTGGTCGATGTCCGTTGTTTGGTCGTTGTTTGTGTTGCTGGGGTTTCTTTTTTTTTTTTCTTCTTCTTTTCTTTTGTTGATCTTCTCGTTTTTCTTTGTCCCCCCCCGACATGGCCACCCAAACATCCCGCAAGCGCATTGCGCTCGCCTGCAATGGCTGCCGTGCCAAGCGCACCAAGGTGAGCTCCGGCCCGGATCCGGCCTGATCCGGCCCGTCCACGAGCTGACACGGCAGTGCGACGGCAACCACCCGCAGTGCAGCGCCTGCCGGTACCGCGAGGAGGACTGCCATTTCACCGACGCGGAGAGCAAGCGGAAGTGCGTGCCATGGCGTCTTGTTTGATGAGTTCCGCTGACCGCAGACGCCCGAGCAATGCCTACATCCGGGCGCTGGAGGCCCGCGTCGCCAGTCTCGAGCAGCAGCTGGCGCTGCCGCCCAGCCTGCCGGCGCTGCGGGACCAGCACGGCAACGGGCGGCCGCCGTCGCCGCCGCTGGCGGGCCCGATTGACCCGGCCGACCCGGCCGACCCGGCCGACCCGGATCATCGCCCGGACACGGCCCCGGCTCCCTCCCCCGACAGCAGCGTCGACGACCTGGCCGAGGCGCTGGGCTGCTTTGCGCTGGGCGACTACGGCGAGCTGTGCTTCTTCGGCGCGTCGAGCAACTTCTCCATCATCCAGAACCACGCGCCGCGCATGGCGTCGTCGACGGCGGCGCGGCAGCGCGGGCTGGCGGCGGCGCGCGCGCTGCCGGGCGGGCTGGTCGTGCTGCCGGACGAGCTGCGCGACCACCTGCTGGATCTGTTTTGGAAATGGCAGAATGCGTGGCAGTACGTGGTGCCGCGGGAGCTGTTCTTGAAGGATTTGCATGCCGGCTCCGGATCCGGACCCGGCTCCGGGCCCGACTCCGACTCCGCCGGCGGCCGCTACTGCACGCCCCTGCTGCTGACGGCCATGTGCGCGCTGGCCGCCCGGTACTCGCCGCGCCCCGAGCTGCGCACAGACGCGGCCGACGCCAACACGGCCGGCCTGCTCTTCGTCGCCCAGGCGCAGGCCATGCTGCACTGCGAGTACGCGGCGCCGACGACGCCGACGGTGCAGGCGGCGGCGCTGCTGGCGCTGTTCTGGGTGTCAATCGACCAGGAGTCGGTCGGCTACCTGTACCTGGGCATGGCGTCGCGCATGGCCATGAACACGGCGCTGCACCTGGACTGCGCGCCCTACGTCGCGCGCCGCCTGCTGACCGAGGACGACGCCGAGGCGCGCGCCGTCGCCTTCTGGGGGCTGTACGCGCTCGACAACCTGTTCAGCCTGGGCATGGGGCGGCCGCTGTCGATCCTGGCGGCCAACATTACCGCGCAGCGGCCGCGCACGCGGCCGGCGCCCATGGCCTTGGGTGCTGCCGGGCCGGGTCACGTGCTCGGAGCCGGGTCCGGGCCGGCCGGTGTGGGGACCGGCCCCGAACCCGACTGGCCCACCGCCTACATTGTCGACAACGCCATGCACCTGTGCGACCTGTTCCAGCTGTCGAGCGAGATCATCGACCGGCTGTACACGCAGCGGCCGACGTGGGCCGGCAAGGAGCGCGCCGAGCGCATCGGCGCGGCGCACCTGCGGCTGACGCGGTTCCTCGACCGGCTGCCGCGGCACCTCAAACTGGCCGACGGCCGCGGGGGCCCGCCGGCGCCGCCGTTTGTGTACATGATGCACCTGCAGTACCACCTGACCATGATCCTGCTGCACCGGCCGCTGTTTGTCGTCGCCCACCGGCGCCGGGGTCCGGCCGCCGCCGACGACGACGACCTGCACGCACAGGCGTGTCTGCAGTCGGCGGCCAAGATGACGACAATCCTGCGGGTCTACCGCACACACTACACCTGCGTACGTTGTCCTGTTTTCCTCCCGCCAGCTCGTTCTAACCCCCCAGCGCCACATGCCCATCTCGACTGTCCACTGCGCCCTCACGGCCGCCATCATCCACCTGCTCGACCTGCGCAGCGCCGCGCCCGCGTCCGCCGCCCACGCCGCCGCCGCCCGCCGCCTGCACGTCTGCCTGCTGGTGCTGTACGAGCTCAACGAGAACTGGGACTGGGCCAACCGCTCGATCCGCGCCCTGCGCTCGCTCGCCGCCCAGTGGCACGTCGACATCTGGGCCACCGGCCTGGCCGCCGACCTGGCGCCCGTCCACCGCCTGCAGTACGAGCGCTATGCGCAGCGGTGTCCGCCGGTCGGGCCGCGGACGGTGGCCGTGAAGGTGCCGGGGGGAGGGCCTACGTCTGGGACGGCTCCGGTCACATTGCCGGTGGCGGCGACGACGACGACCGAGCCGGCTCCGGTGACGGCACCAGCACCAGCGCCAGCAACACCACCACCACCACCACCACCCCCCCAGTCCGCCTGGGACGAAGACCCATTCGCCTTCTTCTGGCCCTACGACGAGGACGCCATGCTCTCGTTCGCCTTTGACGAGGGACAATAGACGGTTCTCTGTTGCTTCTCCCACGTGAAAAAGTCCCCTAAAACGGCCAATCCCACACCGTCCGCTGCGTGTTGCGCCGCGCCACCGCCACCGCGTCGCCCACCGCCAGCGTCGCCGGCCCCTTGCCGCCACCGCCCAGAAAAGCATACCGCCCAAAGACGGGCGCGTACGGCAGCCCCTTGTCGACGCGCCGCTCGGCCATCAGCCGCTTGAGCACCGTGCCGAGCACGCCCGCCGCCGGCCGGCCCGTGGCGTAGTCGACGTTGAGCGACGCGCAGCGCCCGCAGTTGCCGGTGAGCAGCAGGCGGGCCTTGCCGCTGGTGGCGGCAGACGCGTCGGCACCGTGCACCACCAGCTCGGCCCAGTAGTCCTCGTCCCACGCGGCCGTGCCGTCGACCACCACGTTGGGCCGGAACTTGTACATGGGCACGTCAACGGGGTTGTCGCCGCCCTCGCCGCCGCCCTCGCCGTCCGCCATCGTCGCGTTGACCGCCCGCCGCGACACCTCGCTCGTCACCAGCAGCGGCGCCACGTCCGTGAACGTGATCCACGGGTCGCCGGCCGGGCGGCTGTGGGAGGCCAGCGCAACGGCCAGCACGGCCAGCCCGGCCGTCGTGGTCACCGTCGCCGGCGTCCACCCGGCCCCCCGCTGCGCCTGCACGACAACAGCAACGGCCACAGCCGCCACCGCCGCCGCCGCCACCGCGCCCGCCACCGTCAGCGCACCCCCCGCCCGCGCCGCCGTCCCGCCGCCGCCGCCCCCCGGCCGCAGCGTCGTCCCCAGCACTGGCCGCCGCCCGTCGCCCAGGTACGCCAGCACGATCGGCCGCCCAAAGCACGCGCTGAACCACGCGTTGTACGCCGGTCCCATGTCGTACGCCCGCGACGCCGCGCTGCCGTGCAGGTTGACGTCGATGCGCGCCAGCCCGCGCGTCGCCGGCTCCAGCGGCACGCGCAGCGGGTCGGGGTCGGGGGCGGGGCCGGATGTCTCTGTTGTATCGCCCTCCGGCGGGTGGTACCGCACCACGACCGACACACCGTCATCACCACTGTCGTCCAGCTCCTGCGAGAACAGCGCACACGCCGGGTAGTGGGCCAGCTGCACGCGGTCGAGGATCGTGCCCGCCTTGTCCTTGGCCGGCTTCGGCGTCAGCAGCATGAACCGGCGGTCGTGGCGGAGGCCCTGCGGCCCGACCTCGGCGGCCGGCACGGCGATGCCGCGCAGCGCCTTGATGGGATAAACGTAGATCTGGACGTCAGCAGGGGTGGTTCGATGCCGCAGCGTGGGCAGGCCTACCTCGGTGATGTGCATGGTTGCTGGTCCAGGGGCGGAAGTGCAGGTCCGCGTCGGCATAAGTAATCGGCCCGGTCACGTGCCCATTGTCAGCCATCGTTTCGTCGTCATAGAAACAGTTTGCAATGTTCCTGTCTTGCTTCCTATGATTCTAATGCCTAATAGTACAGCTTCGCCTGTCTACAGCTTCGCCAAAAACTCCAGCCACTGCTCCTTGGTCCACGACGACGACACCGCATTGTTGACCACGCCGTCCACCACCACCGTCGGGCTGACGTGCACGCCGACGAGCCGCGCCATCTTGATTGCCACCTTGAGGTCGTCCGTCACCGTGTTGCCGACGTTGACCGACCCGTCGGCCGCCGGCGCCGTCGGGATCGCCAGCGCCGCGTACAGCCCGTCGGCCGTCACGACGCCGCCCGTCGCCTGCGCCGCCAGCGCGCCCAGCCGCCGGTACGTGGCGTTGCGCGTCTCGCCGACGACGTGCACGTCCATGTACGCCGCCTGGTCGGCAAACAGCGCGCTGCTAAACGCCCAGAACAGCTCCGGCCGCCCCGCCGCCAGCACCGCGCGCTGCACGTACAGCCCGGCCTCGTGCACGAGCGTGCTGCTCGGGTGCCACGGCTGCACCTGGTGCCGGAACACAAACTGCAGCGG
This sequence comes from Ceratocystiopsis sp. VPRI43766, assembly GCA_019925685.1. NCBI lineage: Eukaryota > Fungi > Ascomycota > Sordariomycetes > Ophiostomatales > Ophiostomataceae > Ceratocystiopsis > Ceratocystiopsis sp. VPRI43766. Next base: position 270,569 of record JADHKF010000008.1, on the reverse strand, counting down.
CGGCGCCGACGCCGTGCCCGACTGCAGCGCCGGCGCCACGCTCCCGTACACCGTCTTGAACAGCCGCGCCGAGAACGGGCACACGTAGTCCAGGTACAGCTCCAGCGTGTGCAGGGGGGTCGTCGCCGCCGCCGCCGCGCCCGCGCTGCCGGCGAGCACCAGCCGGTGCGCAGCAAACTTGGGAGGGAGAGCCATTGTAAAAAGAGCCGTTGGCTGTCTTGCGCGTAGAGGAGTTGTCGTGATGGGTTGTGGTGGTGATTGCAATAATTTGTCTGTAGCCGGCGTGGTGTGGTGGTGGCCGAGTGCTTATATCTCACGTCTTCTTTGATTTGTCACTGCTGCAATGACGTATCCACCCTTTGAAGGATTCCAAACTGTCCCACCACGGCCTTGCGTCACCCCGCCGACCTGCCATTCGCCGGAGCCCGTCTCTCGCCATTGGGAATGGAATCTGGACTCTCGCCAATGCGACGTCGCCTCGAGCTCGAGCCCCCCCGAGCCCCCCCTGGCCCCTAGGCCACCGTGTTCTTCGCCACGATCCCCCGGGCAAACTCGCCAAACGTAAGGTGCTGCTCGCGGTCGACGTCCTCGCCCAGGTTCGGCTGCGTGAACACGGCCAGCGTGTTGCGCGCAATCCGCCCTGCCGCCGTCTGCGCCCGCGCCCCGCGCACAAAGTGCGGCACGGCCCGGAACCGCCCGGCCGTGATGCGCTCCAGCGCCTCGCTCGTCTGGAAGGCCAGGCAGTCGCGCGGGATCTTGACCTGCACCGTCTGGCCCGTGCGCGACTGGATGTAGAGCCCGGCCGCCGGGTCGGGCGACGCGTCCAGCTCCGGCAGGGGGGGCAGCAGCCCGTCCGCGCCTGGCTGGGCCGCCGCCGGGTCTGCCCGGGCCACCGCCTCGTCCACAAACATGGCCGATGTCAGGCCCGTCAGGCAGCCGTGGTCCAGGTGCGTGGCGCACCAGTCGTCGTCGTCGCCGTCGGCCTTTGCATCGTCGTTGCCGCCACCCTCTGCCGGGTAATAATGTAGCAGCCGCGCCTTGGTCGTGGTCGACGTCCGCACCACGGCCTCCAGGTAGCCCGCCGCGTAGCCCGGGATGGCCTGCTCGGCGAAGCGGTCGCACGCCCGCGCCACCAGCACGGCCACGTCGATGATCAGCCGGCACAGCGCCTCAAAGGTCGCGCGGAAGCCCGGCAGCACGCCCGCAGCCTCGTCCGGCCACACGTTGGGCGACAGGTACTCGGGGAACGTGGCGGGCGAGAAGGCCGCCGTCGGCGCCGCGCACGCCAGCGCCGCGTCGACGTAGAAGGCGCAGTTGGCGTAGAACGAGCCCTTGAGCGTGTCGACCTGCCCGCTGCGCAGCGTCTCCTTGCCGCGCGACCAGCCCGTCAGGTACCGCGCCGGCGCGTTCTCCAGCGCCCGCAGCGCCTCCTCCGGCAGGTTGCCCAGGTACGACGCGTACGACAGCAGCTGCCGCCGCAGCGCCGCGTACGCCGGCGGCACGTCGCGCACCACCAGGATGCCGAGCGAGTCGGGGCCGAACGCAGCCTGCAGCTGGTCCATGGAGATGGTGCCTGTGGTGTGAGCGAACGTATCTTCTTCTTACTCTACAAACAATCGAGACGACCTACCCCTCTCCAAGTCCTCAAGAGAGACCGTCACGGCTTCTGCGACAACCATTGTGTTTTTTTTTTTTTGTTTTTGACTTTTGGCCTGGATTTTGCTCGTGTTTTCGCCTGGTTCTCGCGGTCCTTTTGCTGCGGCCGCCATCGTAAAAGTCGGCGGCGCACAGGACACAAGAGATAACGACCGCCCATCGGCTGGCGCCGGCTTTGGGTGGTTCGACTGTGTGTAAGATACACGGAACATCCCTTTCCCCCGCCCCCCTCGATCCGCAACGTCTGGGAATAGCTTCATCTACGAATTGCCCCGTCTTACAAAGACAGCCCTTCCTGTTTGGGACGGCCGCTCGTCGCTCCTTCCCGCCCGTCCCTCCGCGGACACAGGCACGCCAAGATGCCCCTCCCGCACTTGCCTAGACCGGAAAATACCCCTGAGCCAGCACAAAGGCGGTGTGCGCAGCGATAACGCCTCCTGGATCGGACCCTCAACAGTTTTTTGGTGGGGTTGGCCTTTGGTGATCACTAAACAGCTTGACTCTCTTCTTTTTCTTGTCCCTCTTCCGTCTTCAGCTCTCTGTTTATTTTTGCTTCATTCACACCTCCTACTCGAACCACCAACATGGCCAACCTGCCCCCCGTCTACATCGTCGCCGTCGCCAGAACACCCGTCGGGTCGTTCCTTGGGTAAGCTCCGTCCGGCTTCGGGCAACTCTGCTTGTTTGTGTGCTTGCGTGCTCGCCATAGCTAACAGACCACCTGCAGCTCGCTCTCCAGCCTGACGGCCATCCAGCTGGGCTCGCACGCCATCAAAGCCGCTCTCGAGCGCGTCCCGGCGATCAAGCCCGAGGACGTCGAGGAGGTCTTCTTCGGCAACGTCCTGTCGGCCAAGTAAGAGCTTTTTGCCAAGAGAAAAAAAGGAGGGGACGGAACAAAATCGGCGAGAGAGAGAGACCCGTATTGACTGACTTGCCTGCAGCCTCGGCCAGGCCCCTGCGCGCCAGTGCGCCATCGGCGCCGGCCTCGCCAACACGACCGTTGCGACGACCGTCAACAAGGTGTGCGCGTCCGGCCTCAAGGCCATCATCCTGGGCGCCCAGACCATCATCACCGGCAATGCGTCGATTGTCGTGGCCGGCGGCACCGAGTCCATGTCCAACACCCCGCACTACCTGCCGACGCTGCGCGCCGGCTCCAAGTACGGCAACGCCACGCTGGTCGACGGCGTGCTCAACGACGGCCTGACCGACGCCTACTCCAAGGACCACATGGGCATCCAGGCCGAGCTGTGCAGCCGCGAGCACGACCTGCCGCGCCAGGCCCAGGACGACTACGCCGTCGCCACGTACAAGCGCGCGCAGGCCGCGCAGGCTGCCGGCGTCTTTGACGAGATTGCGCCCATTGAGATCCCCGGCCGCCGCGGCAAGCCCGCCACCGTCGTCGACCGCGACGAGGAGGCCAAGAACCTCGACGAGGCCAAGCTGCGCGCCGTGCGCCCGGCCTTCCAGCCGGCCGACGGCACCGTCACCGCCGCCAACGCCGCGCCCATCAACGACGGCGCCGCCGCCGTCGTGCTCGTGTCCGAGGCCAAGCTCAAGGAGCTCGGCCTGACGCCGCTGGCCAAGATCCGCGGCTGGGGCGACGCCGCCCACACGCCCGAGCGCTTCACCACCGCGCCCGCGCTCGCCGTGCCCAAGGCCCTGGCCCACGCCGGCCTGACGACCGCCGACGTCGACTTCTTCGAGATCAACGAGGCCTTCTCCGTCGTCGCCCTCGCCAACATCAAGCTGCTCGGCCTCGACGCCGACAAGGTCAACGTCTACGGCGGCGCCGTCGCCATCGGCCACCCCCTCGGCTGCTCCGGCGCCCGCATCGTCACCACCCTGACGACTGTCCTGCGCCAGAAGAAGGGCAAGATCGGCGTCGCCGCCATCTGCAACGGCGGCGGCGGTGCGTCGGCGCTGGTCATTGAGAACCTGCAGTAGGCGGCGGGGGAGAGACCCAAAACATGGCGAATTGTCAGGGAAAAAAAAGGTTTCTACCGTAAACCATAATCAAACTGCATTTGCTGCGAAACACTGGGCCTACTATTTTTATTTCCTCTGGAAAAAGACGTGATCCTAACGACGTAGTGACAGGTAAAAAAATCAAACCACGAATAACCACGAAACAAAGAAATACAGAACAAACCACGAGAAACATAAAACAAAATAGACCCCAGCCGATGAACGACCCCAGTCAATGAACAATCAAAACACAATCAAAACAATAAACCCTCACTCCGCCGTGTCCATCTTGCCCGCGGCGTCGTCCTCGGCGCCGGTCTTGTCCACCGCGCCGGCCGCGCCGTCTGCCGTTGTCGACGACCCTGCCGCCGCGCCGGCCGGGCTGCGGCTCCCCGGCTTGCTGTTGCTGCCGTCGGGCAGCACGCCGTCGGCCACCCAGCGCGCAAACGCGTCCGTCCGCGCGCGCACCGCCTCCTGCTTCTGGTCCTTCATCCACGCATTGTTCAGCACAAACTTCTCGCGGAACCGCTGCTCGCGCACCGCCCGCCGCCGCCGCGCCTGCTCCGCCCGCTGCGTCGCCCGCGCCGCCGCCCGCTCGGCCGCCCGCCGCGCCGCCCGCTGCGCTGCCGCCGCCTTGCGCTCTGCCGCCGCCGCCGCCTTCTTGGCCGCCTTCTCGCCCTTGGCCTTCTTGGCCGCGTCCTTCTTTCCTTCGTCCTCTTCGTCGGCCTCCTCTTCCTCCTCCTCTTCTCCCTCCTCCTCTTCCTCCTCTTCCTCCTCGTCGTCTCCCTCGTCCACATCGTGGTTGTAGATAAAGTACTCCGACGTGCCCTTCTCGTACACAATCTTGTATGAGTTCAGGCAGATCCGCAGCACCAGCCCCTCGTGGAATGCCACCGCCTTGCGCCCGTCGCCGTTCTCCGAGTCCACGTCACTAGCCGCGGGCAGGTTGCGCGCAAGCACCGACTTCTGCATCCGCGCCCGCGGCACGCCCTCCGTCGGCTCGATCCGCATAAACGACGAGATGTAGTACTGCCACCGCTCCTGCAGCGCCATCTCGTCCGCGTTGAACGTCGGCTCGTCCCGCTGCAGCCACCGCACCGCCGTCTCGTGCTTGCTCGGGTACCACGTGATCTGGAACATCTCCCCGTCCCGGATGCACTTCTCTGCAAACTTGCGCGCGTTGATCTCCGTCTGGTAGCTCGTCTCGTCCCGCTGCCGGCTCGTCAGGAACTGCTGCACCAGGTCCTGCGTCCGCTCCCGCGAGTCCGACCCGCTGCACACCAGCGCCTGCCGGCACAGCGTCTTGAGCAGGTCCTGGATCGTGTACAGCGTCCACCCCTTCTTGAGGTAGTAGTGCCGCAGCACGTCGCAGTACCGCGTCTCCTCCACCTCGCCCGTCAGGTAGTCCTCGATTAGCTCCACCGTCCGCGGCCAGAACTGCTCCGGGTGCTTCGCGTCAAAGTACGCCATCGGCTCGGGCATCATGCCCAGCGCACGCCCCGGCTTCTCCGCGTTCTCCCGCGCCAGCTCCTGCAGCACGTCCTTGCCGCTCTCCTTGACGTCCTTGAGCCGCTGGTAGAGCGTGTGGAACACACTGAAGAACACGTAGACCGTCTGGTTGCAGAAGAAGTTGTACCACTGCCGCTTGAACATCCCGTCGGCCTTGAGGTCGCGCTCTGCACTCTCGGGCAGCGGGCTCTCGCCCAGAACCACCGTCGGCCCAGGCGCGGACGGCAGCCAGCGATCGCTCGACAGCTCCAGAGCCGCCGACGCCGTGGCCGCCTCCGAAGCAGCGTCCCCGGCGCCATCCTGCGCCGGTGCGTCCGGCATCTCTTCCTCGTTTGCCGAGCCGACGTCGGGCGTTGTCTCTTTAGAGCCCAGCGTGCTGTCTTCCTTCTGTGCGCGAGCCGCCGCCGCGGTAAGCCGGGGGCTGCTGGCACCGCCACTGCCGCTGCCGTTGCTGCTGCCACCGTTGCGCCCGGGGTCCAGCACGCCACGCAGCAAGTCGGATTTCTTGGACGCAGCACTGCGCCGGCTGCGGCCATTGGTGAGTTCGGCTGGTGTGGCGTCTGCGCCATCCTCGTCGCCCGAGTCGCGGTCAATGTCGCTCAGGCGCTGAAGCACCTCGTCCTCCGGCAGGTCGAAAAACTGCGGGATGAACGTCTCGAAGAAGTCTGTGATGCGCTCCTTCTCAGCCGCGCCGTGCTGGCCACTGTTCAGCACATACAGGATCATGAACCGCAGCAGGTCCAAGAGCACAACCCGGTCCTCAAAGTCCCAGAGGAACTGGTGGACGGGCGCCTTGCCACCCACGGCCACGATCCGCCGCTGCTCTTCGCGCTTCGTCTTGATCACATCCACCAGGTGCTTGGCTGACAGATTGCGCTTATCCATGGACTTGACTTGGATGCCCATGTGGTCCAAGCTCTTGAGGTGCATGGCCTCCGTCTGTGCCATCCACACCTTCTCCCACTCGCGCTGCGAGAACCGCCATTCCTCGTCCTTCTGCTTCAACCGCGCCATGATAACGGGGACTGTCGCAAAAGGATGCGCAAACATCTCGGCAGCAACTTGCGCGCCCTTTTCTGCCCCGTACACTTTCTTGAGGACGCGCTTGTAGATGGATGTGCTCTGGCCCCCGAGCCCCGGAGGCATGCGGAACTTGTCGCGCTCCGCCGGCGACAGCGTCAGCATCTGCTGGGCCAGCGGCTCAAGCAGTTGAATGAACTTCTGGTTCGCTTCAATGTGGAAGTCGTAGTCGTGGCGTTCTTCCTCGATGCGATGAAGACCTTCCTCGTACCCGTTCTTCCGGTGGGCCACAAAGCCACTGTCCTCCGATGCCCAGGTCGGATGCGACGCCCATTCATCGTTCAGCACTGAGTTGCAGAGCTCATCGCGGCCACTGCAGCGCTTCAGCCGCTCCCGGCGCGGAAGCAACCGGTAGCTTGGGCCGTAGCCGCGGCAGTTGCTGAGTGACACCTTTCCAGATGGCGGCGCGGGGCGGTTGTCAACAACCTCGTCCTCGCCTGTGTAGCCCAGGTGGTTCTTGAACCAACTAAACAGTTCCGGGTTCCCGCCAATAAACGCGTGACTCTTCGTGACGAGAACATTCAACTCAATGAGGCCCAGACGGTAGAGGTTGATGAGCTTGAGGAATTCGTTCATGGTTGTGCGGTTCGGCAGGTACTTCTTCACCCGCTCGAAGAAAGCCAAGCCCTCCTGAGTATCTTGGACAATCCCCGTCGGGGCAAGCGGCTCTGGCATCACGGGCGTTAGTGTCGGCTCCACCGCAGGAACGACATCCATGCCGTTCTTGTGCGTGAGCTTGGTCCGCTTGTTGCTGGCCGTGGCAGGCATCCCGCGCACGGTCGACGTGGGCGGCGCAGCCAGTTCTGCGGGCGTAGGGAAAGGAGCTGGGGCGACCTGCTTCTCCTGCCGGGGTCGCTTCTTGCTCTCCTTTGTCGTGCTTGATGGCGGTGCAAAGTTGCCAACAGGAGGCATTTTCGGGCCATCCCGTGCCGATTGGCCCGGTGGTGTTGTCTGGGTCATCATGCCAGCACCGTTGTCGTCGCCAGGACGCCCGCCGGCAGGCTTGGCGTGCGCAGCCGACTCGGGGAGAAACTGCTTGAAGTCTTCGAGAAGATCCGGCGCACCGCTGAACAGCGTCGTGACTTGCGCGTACACCTCCTGGATGGGCTTCTGCTCCCGCTGGTATGTTTGGAGGATTTCGAGGAACTGCTTGTAGATTTCGGGTTTGTCTTGGAACCGATTCTGCAGGAGAAAAGGAGCTGTCAGCGGATTCTCTGTGAAAATGACACCGGCGGCCAGCGAAATTGCGGTAACATACCTTGATCTTGTTCACATAACTTATCGCGTGGTTGAACTCGACCGGACCACGTTTTTCCCCTCCACCTTGTGCAGCATTTCCGCCGGGACCAGGCGCAGGCGTGTGTGTGCTTCGTGGCACAGAAGGGTGCGAGGCTGCAGGACCAGCTAGGCCAGACCCGCCCGGAACAGCCGAATGCACACCGCGCGCACCGGCATCGTATGCCATGCCCGGACCACCGTTGCCGTAGCCATACGGATTGGGCCCCTGGGGAGGGAGAACCTGTCCATGAGCACCATAATGGGCTTCGGGGCCTTCAACGCTGTGCTGCAGTTGCTGCTGCTGCTGCTGCTGGGGCCAAGGGCGCGGGCCCAGCATCACGTTGCTTTGGCCGGGTGGTCCTGGAGGACCATCCGGAACATGGGCTCGGCTTGTGCTAATGGAGTGAATCATGGATCCGGATGGCGTTGTGACGCGAATGCTGTTCGGGTTGTTTTCCAGGCCGCATTCGATCCGATAGCCCGGTGGTAGGAAGGTGTTAAAGCCTTGGATCAGGTTCGGATGGCCGGCAAACAAGTCCGACACGCGACTAATAACACCAGGCGTATCGATGCTGTGGGACACAAATGTTAGTATGGAGGAAAATGCCGACTACAGGCTGCCCGAACAGTAACATACGTCTGGCTTTTGAAATCCTTCATGATATCCAAAAAACGGTTGTAGACGTCTGGTTGTTCGTGAAACTGCACTTTCACTTGATCCAGGTAGCTGAGGGCATCCTGTAGGTCTGTTAGCAAGGGCGCAACCAAGACGGCGACGAAACCACTCCAGAGGAAAACAGGTCACTCACGTTCAATATAGGTTGCTGGCCCTGAGGAACATTGCCTCCGGGCGGGCCTGGGGGGCCCGGCGGACCGCTCGGGCCGGACACTGACGGGTGGCCCATGCCCATTCCGCCGATCCCATAAGGCGGGCCAGGCTGCTGCGGACCACGGCCATCAGACTGCAGCGGGCCGCCAAACACAGAGCCAGGGCCAGCAGGGGGGCCGCCGTGGTTTGGCGGACCGCCGTGAGCCATCATGGGGTACATCTGAGACGGCGGCGGCTGCTGCTGCTGCTGCTGCTGTTGTTGCTGCTGCTGCTGCTTCTGCTGCTCCTGCATCGACGGATGCGCCCGGTTCGGCTCCGGGCCAGGCCCGTGCATGGACTGGGGCGGTGGCCCGCCGTAGCCGGCCGGTCCAGCAGTAGACGGAGGAGGCGCCGGTCCACCGAGCTGGCCAGAAGGCGCCTGCAGAGGAGGGGGAGGGGGTGCACCGTTTCCGCCACCGTGGTTAGCGAGAAGGCCGTTGGGGCTGTGGATGGCTCCGGAAATGCGCGACGCGACGGGTTGGTGAATAGGGATGGAGCCGGCCGAGCTGTGGTGGGGGGGTTGCGGCACCGTGGGAGGAGGGTAAGGATCGCGCTGATCGCGCTCGCGGTGGGCCATGTCGTCCTGCTTGTGAATCTGCTGTTGCTGCTGCTGCTGCTGTTGTTGCTGGCGATGGCGTTGTTCGTCAAGTTCACGCTCGCGTTCGCGCTCGTACTCGTGAGCGTGGTGCGAGGGAGGGGGGTTGTTCATGACTCGCTGACGGCAGTGATTTCGATGAAAGAAGGCATTCAAAAGGCGGTTTTCGGTCTGGGATAGCGAAAGTGCAAAGAAAGGAGACTGAAAAAAAAAGAAACAATGTTAGAGCCGAAAGCAAAAAGGGAGGAGCCGAGAAAACAAAAAAAAACCCAATCGCTTTGTACCTGAAAAAGACGCCTTTTCCTCTTCTTATGCCACTTTTTCGTGGCTTATCGTTCTCTCTTCCAAACGAGGCTCTCTCATCAACAGCCGCGATTTTCTGGCGTCTGTCGTGTGCTGTCTGCCGTTTGTCGCTGTGCTATTCTCGGTGAAATCTCGTGTTTTCGCCGCGACGAGCGCTCGACACGATGGCAGCACAGGACAAACGGGAAAAGCCCCAAAAAGGTGAAGAGAGTATCGGAAAAACGCAAGATAACGATAAAGAAATGCAGATAGAAAAGAAAGAAGCGCGCGACAAAGAACCGACGCGTGGAGGGGGACGGGAAGTGAAGCTGAAAACAAGGATGCGGAGAGGTTTTGCGCGAGAGCGAGACGCAACAACGAGCTCCCCTGCGTCAACGGCAAAAGAAAGGGGCGGGTTAATCGCCGGCCCGGGTCGATAAGAGCGATAAGGTCCAAACCTCGCCGCGACGCCGCAAATCGGAGTCACGTGGTTTTTCAAAGGCCCACACATCACCAAGTCAACGAAGACAAGACAGCAAGGGAGAGCATTTGAGACAGAAAGCGAGTTGAAATATTCGTTTCTCATTGAAGCAGTGTACGAAAAAGCCCAAAATACCGTCATAAACGCAAAACAAAGCTCAGCGCCGCTGTCCCAGCTACGAAGCAGCGTAATTCCGTACGCCCTTGATAATCCACTGGCAGACAGGGATGTTAGCCGAGATGAGAAGCCTAAGGAAGGAGAATCAAAGCACCGGAGCAATCCGGCGACAGCCAAACGCGACAGACTTACCACTTCTCCGTTGGCCACGGTGCTGGCCACGCTGACCACCTCGATGTTTCCCGGTTGGATCTGTCGCATGCTGTCAGTCAAGCACTTTGGTCACAATCCAGTCCAACTTGGCCTCTCAGCCGCAACGTACCACGCGCTTTCCCTCTGCGTTTATCTCCCACCACAGCTCACCGCCGCCGGCCAAGGCTTGTACTTTGTGCTTCTCCGGCCACGGGCTCAAGGGCACAATGTGTGCCTCGACGAAACGCTGCAGGTTGCGCAGCGCGCGGTCCTGGCCACCGTCGCCGTCGTACGCGTCCGCACCCAGGCGGTCGTAGTCCGCCGGATCCTCCCACGGCTTGCGCGGCAGCTGCTCGATGGCCGAGTTGAGCGGTGCCAGCACGGTCGAGTTCTGTGTGCTGTCGTCGAAACGGTTCGTAACCGACGCAAAATCGCGCGTGAAGCCAGCAAACACGTTGATGCTGCGGTCGCGCCCGAGCACGTCCGTCAAAATGACCGTGCCACCCGGGCCACCGCTGTTGCTGCCCGGGGCATCAGGAGGGATGGCAGGCGGTGTCATGTCGCGGAAGGGCTGCTGCGGTCTGTGTTGTCGCCGGAGTCCCGGTCCCAGCTGTTGTGGTACTATAAGCTGCGCAGCAGCAACCAGTCCCAAAGATGCAAAAATGGAAAGCCGTGTAAGCTTCATCGCCGGATGTGAAGTGACCACGTTGATGGGATGGAGTGCGTTGGCATGGGTGATATGCAGAGTGTCGTGGCTACGGCCCGGATGATGTCACTGCGCCACCGATGGATGCCTGATTCTTGATTTTTGGTCACGTGCTAAAACCAGGCAGAAGTAAGGCAAATGAAGTAAGGCAAAAAGCCTCGACTCTCGCTTTGCGGCTACGAAACTGTCCCATCGCGGGGTCTCCGCATCGCGGTGGGTGCCGAAAGCATAGAGTATTACGGAGTACGGAGTACGGAGTAAAGTAATCGTTGTCGTCACAAGCTGGCCCGTTTGCCGGGAGGCCGTTGGCCGACGAAAGGCGTGTTTGGCGGCGCCTGTTCTAATTTCAGTCAGCTGGCCCTCTTCCTAGCACGTGCATTTCGGTCTTGCGGAGACCCCGGATCAGCTTACTGGGTTGACAGAGCCATCACATGCGAATGGGGAGGAATGTGAAGAAGGCGGCGCGCCAGATGGCGATAAAGGGGGCAAAAAGTCCACAATTGAGGGACAGCGCCTGGAAGGTCAAGCTACGCTCTGCTTCGAGAAAAATGTCTTAGAAAAATTCGCTTGTCGTACTTGCCGCATGCGTCCAGAACGCAACCGACAGCCGGTGCAACAGACAAAAAATGGCCATGAGCTGCAATTTGTCCCGGGGTTGTCCTGGCGAGTGGCCGCCTTCGCATAAATTCTGCCGGTGGCCTGGGCGCGCTGCCGCCTGGGAGCTGGAGCTCCTGAATTCTGGACGGGTTCCTCGGCACAACCCATCCCCTGTATGGGCGTATCGTATTGCGCTCGGTATCGTCTGTAGCGACCTTCCCCAGCGGTGGCATGTTGGATTGACCTCGGCACCCCACCCCACGAATCAGCGGGCCAGTAGTTCGGCTTAGCTCCACTGAATGTGGGGCGAATCCCCACGAAAGCGATCGGCTTTGTCGCAGCAACGACCACAAGCCAGCGACGGCGAGGAAAGAGCGACTGGCCGGTCCGCGGTCATTTGCTGTTGCTGACTTTTATTTTCTTTACTTCTTAACCTCTTTTCTACCCCTTCGTCTTCCCTCTTCTTTTCTTTCCTTTTCTCTTGACTCTTTCTTCATCATCCATCCCATCTCCTCTATCCTCCCTCCCCTTTACCCGCGATCATCACTAGTCCAACGTCATCGCATCCTTGCTTCCGGTCTTTTGATTCTCCTTCTCCTCCCGCTTCCTCACCCCTCACACACAACAACATGGCTCCCAGTGTGATTGTTGTTGGCGGTGGCCGTACGTATTGCTCAGTTTGGCATCCTCTGCATGTGATCTCAAATAACTAACGCTTTCCCAGTGTCCGGCCTCAGCGCTGCCCACACCATCTACCTTGCCGGTGGCAACGTCGTTGTCCTTGACAAGCAGAGTAAGAGAGCTCTTTTTTTTGCCCCCTTTTCACATGTCAGCCGCTGACCACACCAGGCTTCTTTGGCGGCAACTCGACCAAGGCCACCTCTGGCATCAACGGCGCCCTGACCCGCACCCAGGTCGACCTGAAGATCCAGGACAGTGTTAAGCAGTTCTACGACGACACCCTCAAGTCTGCGCGCGACAAGGCCCGGCCCGACCTCATCCGCGTCCTGACCTACAACTCCGCCGCCGCCGTCGAGTGGCTCCAGGATGTCTTCAACCTGGACCTGACGCTGGTCTCGCGTCTGGGGTGCGTTTTCCCTCGTGTTCGGTCGCCCCTCCTTTCTTGTACATTCCACTAACGCTATCCAGTGGTCACTCTCAGCCCCGTACGCACCGTGGCCACGACGCAAAGTTCCCCGGCATGGCCATCACCTACGCTCTGATGCAGCGCCTTGAGGAGCTGGCAGAGACCGAGCCGGAGCGCGTTCAGATCATCAAGAAGGCCCGCGTCACCGCCCTGAACAAGGAGGGCAACTTGGTTACCGGTGTCACCTACGAGACCAACGGCCAGAAGGCCACGCTTGACGGCCCTGTCGTCCTGGCCACTGGTGGCTACGCTGCCGACTTCACGGAGGACTCGCTGATCAAGAAGTACCGCCCGGACACCTACAACCTGTCTACCACCAACGGCAGCCACGCCACTGGTGATGGTCAGAAGATGATCATGGCCATTGGCGGCAATGGCATCGACCTGGACAAGGTTCAGGTTCACCCCACGGGTCTTGTTGACCCCAAGGACCCGACTGCGAAGACCAAGTTCCTGGCTGCCGAGGCTCTGCGTGGTGAGGGTGGCCTGCTGCTCAACGGCGATGGCGACCGCTTCTGCGATGAGCTCGGCCACCGTGACTACGTCTCCGGCATGATGTGGAAGGAGAAGGACAAGGGCAAGTTCCCCATCCGCCTGATCCTGAACTCCAAGGCGTCGAACGTGCTCGACTTCCACACCCGCCACTACTCTGGCCGTGGCCTGATGCGCAAGATGACCGGCAAGGAGCTGGCCAAGGAGATTGGCTGCACCCCGGAGCACCTGCAGAAGACCTTCACCACCTACAACGCCATTGCTGAGGGCAAGCAGAAGGACCCTTGGGGCAAGAAGTTCTTCCACAACCTGCCCCTGGACATCAACGACGACTTCCACGTTGCGCTGATGGAGCCCGTTCTGCACTTCACCATGGGTGGTGTCGAGATCAACGCCAAGGCGCAGGTCCTGAACCAGGACCACGAGCCGTTTGAGGGCCTCTTCGCCTGCGGTGAGCTGGCTGGTGGCGTCCACGGTGCCAACCGTCTGGGTGGTTCGTCGCTGCTGGGCTGCGTCGTCTACGGCCGCGTGGCCGGCGACTCCGCCAGCAACTACCTGTTCCAGAAAGCGCTCAAGGGCAGCGCTGGCGGCTCGGCTGCCCAGCGTCTGGGCCAGATTTCCCTGCACATCGACCCGTCGCAGCCGGGTAAGATCTCGGTCGAGTGGGGCAGCGGCTCTGGCAAGAAGGGCGGCAACGGCGATGACAACGGCAGCGGTGGCGCCAGCTCCGGCGGCAGCCTCGACAGCGGCAGCACCGGCAGCAGCAGCGGCGGCAGCTCTGGCGCCGGTGCTGCGTCGGCGGCGGCGGCCGGGCCCAAGAAGTTTGAGATCCCGGAGAAGGAGTACAGCATGGAGGAGGTTGCCAAGCACAACAAGAAGGACGACCTGTGGGTGGTTGTCAAGGGTGTTGTGCTGGACCTGACCAACTGGCTGGACGAGCACCCGGGCGGCCCGCAGGCGATCATGAACTTCATGGGCCGTGACGCGACGGAGGAGTTTGAGATGCTGCACGACGACGAGGTCATCCCCAAGTACGCGCCGAGCCAGGTCATTGGCCGGGTATCGGGCGTGGAGCCGACGCTCGAGTTTTAGGGAGGAAAAAACGATCCAAGTAGAGAGAGGATTGGATATGCTATGATTTTGCGGTTGTTTATTTTTCTCTCCTGTACAGTATACTTTCAGTTTGCCCGGGTCAAGAAGAACTTTTGTGCATTTGCCTTCCCTCGAGCATCGCGTGAAGCAGGAAATTGGCGAGTACACGACACAGCACGGTCTCTTTTTTGTGTCTTGGTAGTCCGGTGTTACCGAAAACCCGTTTAATGCTACGCTTTCCCGTCATATTCCGAGACGCTGGTTTCCATCAGTGTCTTAATAGCCCAAGAGTCGTGATGCTTAGATCTGGGGCTCAATAGCCAAGCTCTTTGGTATTATCACAGCCACTCCGAGGACCTCTGAAATGCACTGTTTTCCCCCAGCTCTCCGTGGTGAAAATTCAGACGACATGGCCATCGAGGTTCATGCCAAGTGCCAAGCATTTACGCCTTGCTGCCCAGCCTCCTCGCCGGGAGGCACAGGCCGCTTATCCACTCAGCTCGCGTGGTTGAGCAATGCACTGCGTCCGGGCAATTTCGAGGCCATGGCCGCCTCCTCGGGCGATGTGATAGAGACAGTTCGTGCAACTGGAGCTACACGCGGGAGAGGCAGCCCCCATTTCCAGTGTGTTGGGAATGGCATGTGCACCTCGGCGACGGACCCCCCTGCCTGAGGCCCTGCCGCCGGCCACATGGCTCGCCGAGCGGGCGCAGGCCGACGACGAGGTGAAAAGGAAGCAGCAGCAGCAGCAGCCGCTCGCCGCGCTGCCCGAAGTAGAAGACTTTCGTACCAGACAGGCAAGGTGCGTCGGTCAGAGCTCGGTGGCTTTTATGGAGTCGACGGCAGACGAAAGAGGAGGAGGGGGGGGGGTGGGAGAGGACACGACACAGCCATACCGGCCCTTTCCTTCCAAGCAAGCGGTGTGCGGCGTCTATGGTAGGTATACTATGGTATAGTGTGTGCCGTTATTGCGCGCACCTTGCTTGTACCTGCCCTCCCTGTGTGTTCAGCACGGCAAGTCGAGCAGAAGGGCCTCTTTTTCGTCCCGTGCAGAGCGTCTTTTTGGGCTTGCTCCTTGAGTCCTTGCTAGCCCGTCCTGCTTCCCCGCGAGATCGCCAAGGAAAACCGCGACCACTGCCGCTTTCCATCCTTAGCGCCGCGCCGGTTTGCAACGGAGTGCAGTCAGAATCGTAAGATTCTCAGACCCGGAATCCCTCTCGTATTTGTGTTCTTTGCTTGGCCATTCCTCTTGCTTTTGCGTTCTGCTGACTGCATAAGAACAACAAACTGGCCATGCTGTCCCACGTTGTTCTCTGTCCGTAGGCCGCAGGCCTGTCGACGACGCAGACCGGCCCTCTCACGCCTCCTGCCGTCCTCCCCCCTCTTCCCCTCCCCCTCCCCCCCTGCAAAGCATCCTGCAAGCAGAAGCGATGGCCAGGAGACCAAGGGACAAGAGACGGCGTGCACGCGGGCTACAGGGCACAAAGAGTTCATTCTTACGTGTATCCCCCCATAGGGCGCAAATCAGACTCGACCGGGTGGGGCGTGCCCAGCCTATCCTGTCGCGTCGCAGCCCTCCGCAAGACCGTCGGGTGCTTGGCCTGCAGAAGTACTCTGCACGCGGGTTCGGCTCGGCAGTGCCGTGCTGTGTAGCGGTATGGGGTACATGGCGCCTGGCCTCGGAAGCAAGGTCGGCGGTGATTGGCTCTTCTGGTGCTGCGAGCGGGTCCGTGGTCGCTTCCAATTTTCCGCCTACGGGGTATGGGACTTTCTGACAGATACAAGGTACGCAGGTTCCTCGTGCGGCGAGGTACCTACTCTACTCCCTACACAACGGCCTGGGTGCACATCCCGTCGCCTTCTGCTGCCTGCCGGTCGCTCCTGCTGCTGCCGCAGCGTACAGAACGTAGAGGAAGGCACGACACGGGGATACGAGCAAGATACGAGCGCATTCGCCGTACGGACTTGGCCCCCCCCGTATGTGTATCACCCCTTCTCTCCTTCCCCCCCCCCGTTGTTCCCCAGGTCCTTTCCTCTTTCTGCTCTGACCCGGGGGCTCCACCCACCCAATACTACCCTCCGCCACCGCTCACTGCCCACCAAAAACGCCAGTAGGCTTGCGAGTACTCGGGCTTTGCAGGCTCTCTTTCGCATCGCCGTCCCATTCTCTCTCCATTTGCTCGCCCCCAGTCTTCTTTCTTCATCCCTCCCCTCATCTCGTCCTGGCCACGCCGCCCTTTCCGTCCGCCCTTCCTCCTCATCTTCGAACCCGACTGAACGCTCCGCGACAAAGCAGAGAAGAAAAAAAAGGGCGAAGCGAGACTGTTGCTTCGCCATGGCATAGTCCTTTTTCGTCTTGTCTCTTTTTTTTGTTGAAAACGAAAAGTGGGAGACACAAAAGTCCACCGTGACGAGAGAAGGACAAACGCAACAGCTGGGCCTATCGTCTGTCGATCGGCCGGCCGACTGTTCCGCCAGAGCGTTCGACGACGCAACGAACGAGCAA
The DNA here is from genome assembly GCA_019925685.1 of Ceratocystiopsis sp. VPRI43766. Lineage (NCBI taxonomy): Eukaryota > Fungi > Ascomycota > Sordariomycetes > Ophiostomatales > Ophiostomataceae > Ceratocystiopsis > Ceratocystiopsis sp. VPRI43766. Next base: position 254,003 of record JADHKF010000008.1, on the reverse strand, counting down.
AATTCGAAGGCGCATGCAACCAAATCGAACATACCAGACGACGAACGCCGATCCTTCTGCCTCACCTCAATGCGCTTCTACGCGCGGCGTCTATTCTTGTCGCCGCCGTCGCCTTGTGTCCAGCCGACGATCTGGATCTGTTCTTGATCACAAGTGATTGGAATATCTTTGCGACTTCGAAACGACGCACAAGGCTTGGTCCTTTTTTTCTTTTCTTTTTTTCCCTCTTTCCTCTCTCCCTCCTCTCTCTTCCCTCTCTCTCCTAGCCTCTATTCTTTCCTGCTCTTCTGCTACATACACATCCTCCTCCTGCCTTTGATTGGGCCTCCATCATGGCGCGCTTCGCCATGGGCTGGCGGAGGCCAGACAACGTTGCCGGTTCAGCCGCACCGGCGATCATGGTTGGCTTCTTCGTCGCCACCGGCGGCCTGCTCTTCGGCTACGACACCGGCTCCATCAATGGCATTCTGTCCATGGACGCCTTCCTGCGGCACTTCTCCAAAGAAAATGCAGACCTACCACCCTCCACAACACCCAGCGGGCTTGCGCCAAAACAACAAGCCCTCATCATCTCCATACTGAGCGCCGGCACCACCATCGGCGCGCTGCTCTCCGCACCCATAGGCGACTTCGCCGGCCGCCGCAAATCCCTAATCATGTCGGTCGGCGTCTTCGTCTTTGGCGTCATCCTGCAAATTGTCTCGACAAATATACCCCTTCTGTTGGCTGGCCGGTGCGTTCTTGTCTCCTCGTGCCTGTTTTTGTCCTCATCCTCGTCCTTTTTTTCTAACGAAACCAGATTTTTCGCGGGTGTTGGCGTCGGAGCAGTCTCCGTTCTTGTGCCGCTCTACCAGTCCGAGATGGCACCCAAATGGATCCGCGGCACGCTGGTGTGCGCGTACCAGCTATTCATCACGGTCGGGCTCCTGGCAGCCTCGGTCGTCAACTTGCTCACATACAAGCTTAGCGGTGCGGCCGCATACCGCATACCCATGGGGCTGCAGCTGACCTGGGCCTGCATTCTTTCACTCGGCCTGCTTGTGCTGCCGGAGACGCCACGCTTCCTGGTGAAGCGTGGTTACAAAGAGATGGCGGCTCTGTCGCTGAGTCGATTACGACGGCTCGACATCACCCACCCGGCCCTGATCGAGGAGCTGGCAGAGATCGTGGCCAACCACGAGTACGAAATGGCACTCGGAGACGGCACATATCGCGACATCTTCTTGGGCTCGCCACACCTGGGCCGTCGCACGTTGACAGGATGCGCGCTGCAGATTCTGCAACAGCTGACGGGCGTCAACTTCATCCTGTACTACAGCACAACGTTCTTCCACTTGGCCGGCATCAAGAACCCATTTATGGTGTCGGTCATTATCAACGTGGTCAACGTAGTGTCGACGATCCCCGGCATGTACGTTGTGGAGTCGTGGGGTCGACGCACGCTGCTGATGATCGGCGGGGCTGGCATGGCCGTTAGCCAGCTGCTGATCGCGTCGTTTGCGTCTGCGGCACCCAAGGACATGGAGCAGGCGTCCATGCAGATCCTGGTCATCTTCTCGGCCATCTGCATGTTCTTCTTTGCGGCGTCCTGGGGCCCGGTGGCGTGGGTGGTCACATCGGAGATCTACCCGCTGAAGGTGCGTGCCAAGTCGAACTCGGTGTCGACGGCGTCCAACTGGATCCTCAACTTTGGCATTGCGTACGGCACGCCGTTCATGGTGGGCGAGGGCCAGGGCTCGGCACAGATGGGTGCGCGGGTGTTTTTCATCTGGGGCGCCTTCTGCATTGCCGCCGTGCTGTTTGTGTACCTGATGGTGTACGAGACGAGCAAGCTCAGTCTCGAGCAGATCGACGAGCTGTATGAGCGCGAGCCCCGGGCGTGGCACAGCAAGTCGTTCGTGCCGAGCTGGAGCTTCCAGCAGATCCGCGAGTACGGCTTTGCCGACAGTGGCATCCCGCCCCCCGAGGAGATGGCGGGCGGGACGCCGGCCGGCACGGCGGGCCAACCCGGGCAGCAGCCTGCACAACAACACAACAACCAGCTACCTCTCCCGAGCACGGCACACTCCGACACGACGTCAGCAGCCATGTCTGCATCGACGACATCGACAGCGACGACATTAACACCGTCCATGGCGTCAACATCCACGACTGCAGGGACTGCACCCTCTGACGCAGAAAGCAAAATGCTTTCGTCCATGGCCAACGTGGACTTCAGCTACTGAAGCGTCGCCCTCCTCCCTCCCTCCTCTCACCTATCATACCCCCTTTGCACCATAATTATGTTCATGAGCGTGCTGTACTTCTTTCTAATGATCACCTCGACTATGTTTCTTTCGTTTTCACTTCTATTTTTACTGGGGACCACGGGTTGGTTGGCGAACCACAAAAGAGCAGAAAAGATACAACACGGCGAACCACGGGCTGTTTTTTTTTTTTTGACTGGTTTTTTTCTTTTGGATGGGACTTGCATTTCTCGGGTTGTTTTTTTTTTTATCTTCTGCCTTTCATACCCACCCCCAAACTCTCGATATCCCTGTTCTTTTTCTTGTCGATTTGGTTGCGCCATGTTTCGATGTACCCAGCCTTTCTTTTTTCTTTCCATCGGCCCGGCTAGGTCATGGCTGCGGGCAGTGTTGGAAACCCATCATGATGACGAAGGAGTTTTTTTTTTTCTTATCTTGTTCTGTTTTGGATAGGGGAAGCAAAGAGAAGGGGTCTCTCTGTTTCTGTACTGGCAGCAACATAGCCGGCAATCGATTGGCACGATTACATTTTTTTTTTTTTTTTTTTTTTGGCACAGTGTCCCGACGACCGTTCAGCTGACCGTTTCGCCAAACACAAGTCCACGATGTTCGGTCCCTTTGGTGGGACGTGACGCATTGCAGAACAGCCCTGGTGACATCAGGCCGGTGGTACGCGATCCCAACAGTACGTACCTCGCACCGTTGGTGCGAATGACGAAACGACAAAGTGACTTGTTGGTAAGTTCCCGTCCTTTCTCACCCGGTATCGTTATCCTTCACCTTTGTTACGGTTTTTTTTCTTTCCATTGTTTTCCTTTGCCCCGTCTTCCATCATCACCCCATTGTACCCTTGCGTCCTCATCGGTCCTATTCACCTGGGCCCCCCTTGTCGTGCAGATGGGCTCATCGTGGGATCGGCTGCCCCCCTCCCGCGAGAGGCAAGTGCTAAGTCTTTTTCCAAGACATCAGGGCGTCATGCCATCATGGCCCCCCGACCCCCGGACCCCCCTCACGTTGTCGCCCTCCACACACCCCTGCTTCCCCGCTTTCCGTCATCGGCCCTTTCTCTCGTCCTTCTTCTCTTCTCGGGAAAAAAGCTTTGTTCGCTGACGCGGGGGGGCGTGTGATCTCTTGCTTTTTTTTGTTGTCACCAATTTTATTGCTCGGTTTGATGCACTGAATCTCCGCCCGTGCAGCGCCCATCTCCGCCTGTGCAGCGCACCCCCTGCCAGCAGTCCATCGCGCCGGCGCCGTCTCGGGCGCTTGCCCTGGCCGGCGGAGACGCACCGGCGGACTTTTCCCGGCAGCGTATAGACGCCCCGGGTTTACACGGCACTGGTGGCCGGCTCAGCTCCGTCGGGCAGCTTTTTGTGACCTTTTTTCTTCGTTTTCGTTTTTTCTTTGTCCCTCTACAGCGGGATCTGCAGGACCCGCGGTAGAGGTACAGGTCACCCGCCAACGTTTTTTTTTCGTCTCGTTATTCGACCTTCTGGCCCTGGTACGGCCTACACAGAGGCAGACAAGTGCATTCGGGCCGTGTGCGATGGCAATGACCTATGTGCGTTGTTGCGGCGATTCGCACGGCCTACGCATAAAATGGAGGGTCTTGTCTCTCATTGTGTTGTTCTGTCTCGTTCTTTTCATATTCGCATTCGTTTCCATCCCCGTGCCATCGTCATTATCTGCACCGCATTGTTGTTTTATCAATACCCCATTGTATTTTTCTTTTTCTTTTTCTTTTCCTTCCTCCATGGCGGCCTCCCTTCTTCGCTGGGTGGCGCCAGCAGCCCTCATTGGAGGGCTGTTCCAGCTGCCGGCTGTGTCAGCGGCGGCCGTGTCGACGGCGTCGGCCACGGTGTCCAGCGCGCACAGCCAGTACACGCTGCCGTCGGCGGCGCAGAACGGGCAGAACATCCTGCCGTGGGTCAGCGACCCGGAGGCAGTCGACCCGCAGGCGCACTGCCCCGGCTACGTGGCGTCGGGCGTGGCCAAGACGGCGGACGGGCGCGGGCTGACAGCGCACCTGGACCTGGCGGGCCCGGCGTGCAACGTGTACGGCAACGACGTGGCGCACCTGTCGCTGACGATCGAGGCGCAGGCGGCGGACCGGGTGCACATTGGGATTGCGCCGCGGTTCCTGGGGGCGAACAACGCGTCGTGGTTCGAGCTGCCGGAGGCGCTGGTGCCGAAGCCGTCGGGCGGGCCGGCGGTGGCGGACCTGGACGGCGGGGCGCTGGCGGTGTCGTGGACGAACGAGCCGACGTTTGGGTTCACGGTGACGCGGCGGGCGACGGGCGACGTGCTGTTCACGACGGCGGGCCGCAAGCTGGTGTACGAGGACCAGTTCATTGAGTTTGGGACGGCGCTGCCGGCGGACTACAATCTGTACGGGCTGGGCGAGGTGATGCACGGGTTCCGGCTGGGCACGAACCTGACGCGGACGCTGTTTGCGGCAGACGCGGGCGACCCGATCGACGGCAACATCTACGGCACGCACCCGGTGTACCTGGACACGCGGTACTTTGACGCGGCGACGGGCCAGTACGTGACGGCGGAGGCGGCGGCGGCCAATGGCAGCGGCGGTCGGTACACGTCGGCGACGCACGGGGTGTTCTTGCGCAACGCGCACGCGCAGGAGGTGCTGCTGCGGCCGGAGGGCCTGACGTGGCGGCTGCTGGGCGGCAGCATCGACCTGTACGTGTACGCGGGGCCGACGGCAGAGGCGGTGCTGACGGCGTACCAGCAGACGGCGGTGGGCCTGCCGGCGCTGCAGCAGTACTTTGCGTTTGGGTTCCACCAGTGCCGGTGGGGGTACAGCAACTGGTCGATGGTGCAGGAGGTGGTGGACGCGTTTGCGGCGGCGGAGCTGCCGCTGGAGACGATCTGGACGGACATTGACTACATGAAGCAGTACCGCAACTTTGACAACGACCCGGTGCGGTTCGGGTACGAGGAGGGCGCGGCGTTCCTGGCGCGGCTGCACGCCAACGGGCAGCACTACATCCCGATTGTGGACTCGGCGGTGTACGTGCCGAACCCGGCGAACGCGAGCGACGCGTACGCGCCGTTTGACCGGGGCGTGGCGGCGGACGCGTTCATGCTCAACCCGGACGGGTCGCTGTACATTGGGGCGGTGTGGCCGGGGTACACGGTGTTCCCGGACTGGGCGGGGGCGGTGCTGAACGGGACGGGGGCGTTTGCGTGGTGGACGGCGGAGCTGGCGGCGTGGCACGACAAGGTGGCGTTTGACGGGATCTGGATCGACATGAGTGAGGTGTCGTCGTTCTGCGTGGGCTCGTGCGGCTCGGGCCATCTGGCGCAGAACCCGGTGCACCCGCCGTTTGGGCTGCCGGGCGAGCCGGGCAACCTGGTGACGGACTACCCGGAGGGCTTTGCGCAGACGAATGCGTCGGAGGCGGCGTCGGCGTCGGCGGTGGCATCGTCGCAGTCGGCGGCGGCGGCATCGGCCACGTCGTCGACGACGACGACGACGACGACCTACCTTCGCAGCACGCCGACGCCCGGGGTGCGCAACATCAACTACCCGCCCTACGTGATCAACAACATCCAGGGCGGCGACCTGGCGGTGCACGCGGTCAGCCCCAACGCGACGCACCACGGCGGGCTGCAGGAGTACGACGCGCACAACCTGTTTGGGCACCAGCTGCTCAACGCGACGCGGCAGGCGCTGCAGGCGGTGCACCCGGGCAAGCGGCCGCTGGTGATCGGGCGGTCGACGTTTGCCGGGTCGGGGCGGTGGGCGGGCCACTGGGGCGGCGACAACTACAGCAAGTGGCTGTACATGGCGCTGTCGATTCCGCAGGCGCTGTCGTTCAGCGTCTTCGGCGTGCCCATGTTCGGCGTCGACACGTGCGGCTTCAACGGCAACAGCGACATGGAGCTGTGCGCGCGCTGGATGCAGCTGTCGGCCTTCTTCCCCTTCTACCGCAACCACAACACGCTGGCCGCGCTGCCGCAGGAGCCGTACCGCTGGGCGGCCGTCGCCGACGCGTCGCGCACCGCCATGGCCATCCGCTACCGCCTGCTGCCGTACCTGTACACGCTCTTTGCCGACGCCCACGCCGCCGGCCGGCCCGTGATGCGCGCGCTGGCCTGGGAGTTTGCCGACGACCCGGCCCTGGCCGCCGCCGACCGCCAGTTCCTGCTGGGGCCCGCGCTGCTCGTCACGCCCGTGCTGGAGCAGGGCGCCGACGCCGTGCACGGTGTGCTCCCGGGCGCGCGCACGGTGTGGTACGACTGGTACAACCAGACGGCCGTGCCGGCGACGGCTGCCGGCCGCAACGTCAGCATCGCCGCCCCGCTCGGCCACATCCCGCTCTACGTGCGCGGCGGCCACATCCTGCCGCTGCAGGACGCTGCCAACACCACGACGGCCGCGCGCCGCACGCCCTGGAGCCTGCTCGTCGCCCTCGACGCCGCCGGCGCCGCCGCCGGCGCGCTCTACCTCGACGACGGCGTCAGCGAGGCGCCCGCGGCCACGCGCACCGTTGCCCTGACGGCCGGCGCCGGCTGCCTGCGCGCGGCCGCCCACGGCGCGTACGCCGACGACACGAACCCGCTGGCCAACGTGACGGTGATGGGCGTGGCCCATGCGCCGACGGCCGTGCGCTTCAACGGGGCGGTGCTGGGTGCTGCCGGCCACGGCGACGATCACGGCCACGGCCTGCCGTCCTGGACGTACAGCGCCGACGAGCAGCGGCTGGTCGTCTCGGGGCTGCACAACCAGACGGCCGGCGGCGCGTGGAGCGCGGACTGGACGCTGTCGTGGAAGTGATGGTCACGTGCCGGTGGACGAGGTAGGATAAAACTAGAATTGTCTCCTTTTGCTATTCCTCTTTGATTCCCTACCCAAACAAAATACCAAACAGTCCGTCAAGCCTTGGCCCGCTTCTTCTTCTTCTTGTGCTCCTTCTCCTCGCCGTACACCGACTCGTACACCTCGGCCACCGTCGTGTCGCCCGGCTTGCGCTTCGTGCCCTTGCTGCTCTTGACGCTGACCGTCGTCGGCGTCTTGCCCTTCTTGCGCGCCGCCGCCACCTGCCGCTCCGCCTCGGCCCAGCCGGGCGCGTCCGCCTCGTCGACCTCGTACTGGTCCAGCGGCAGCGCGTTGATCAGCTCGCGCTGCTTGCGCCGGCGCTCGGCCTCGTCGTCGTCGCCGTCGTCGCCGTCGGCCCCCTCTTCCTCCAGCTCCTCCTGCACCGTCAACGCCAACGGCTCAAACCGCCCGTCCACCTCGTCGTCGTGCACGCCCGCCGCGTTGGCCACCGACACGCCGCGCGGCGCCCGCACCGCGCGCGGCAGCTGCGCGTCCACGGCCGCGGCCACCAGCGCGGCAAAGTGCGCCGTCACCTTGCGCAGGATCTTGATGAACATGGCCAGCAGCTGCGACACCGGCAGCGACAGCTCCGTCGCCACCGCCTCCATGTCCTTGCGCTGCAGCCCGACCGCCAGCAGGATGCACTGCTGCACGCCCGTCAGCACGACGCCCGCCGGCGCACCGCCCGTGCCCGCCGCCGCCCCCCGCAGCCGCCCGGAAAAGTACAGCTGCGCCACCACCGGGATCAGGTCCAGCACCAGGTGGTAGTCCAGCATGTTGTTGGCGTACGACTCGAGCCGCTTGAGGTCGAACGGCGACAGCAGCGCGTCCAGCTCCTTCTTGGTCAGAGGGTGCGCGCGCATCGAGCGGCGGCTGCCGTCCTCTTCGTCGTCCTCGTCGTCGTCGTCGTCGTCCTCGGCCCCCCACTGGGCCTCGCCCTTCTGCGCCGCCTCGCTGATGCTCAGCGACATGACCGACGGAAACTCCCGGAACTGGTACGACAGCAGCGACAGGAACCGCCGGTGGAAGTCGCGCGCAAACGCCGCCAGCCAGCTGCCGTCGCGCTCGCCGCCGCCGCTGCCGCCGCCCAGCGGCCGCAGCATCACGCACGTGTGCTCGCCCGTCAGCTCGTTGGCCGTCTGCCGCAGGTACACGGGCGCAAACGCCGCGCGCTTCCAGAACTTGAGCAGCGGGCCCGTCAGCCCGTAGCTGACGCCGACGTAGTCCAGGTCCGGCGGCCGCCGCTCCGCCAGCCGCGCAAACAGCGGCGGCATCGTGCTGATGTCGCGCACCCGGATGTCGTCGTCCAGCAGGCTGGCGTGCGCCAGCTCCTCGTCCGTCACGCGCCGCACCACGGCCGTCTCCGCGTCTTCGGGCGGCAGCTCGCTCAGGCCCGTCATCTGGCCCCCGTAAAAGTCGCACAGCAGCTGCAGCGCCCGCGACCCGTAGCCCATGCCGACGTAGTCCGGGTTCGTCGCAATCCGCACCACGCGCGCCCCCGACAGCGACGCAAACTCGTCGTCCTGGAACTGCTGGCTCACCAGCCACGGGATCAGGTCGCCCGACGGCCGCGTGCCCCGGCTCAGCGCGTTCAGCACGCTCGCCCGGCTGATCCGGCCCTCGAGCGCCACCTGCACCACGCACAGCGGCTCCGGCAGCTGCGCGCTGTCCTCCGCCACCGGCGCCACCAGCACAAACAGCTCGTGCGCCGGTGCGTCGCTCAGCAGCTGCAGGTCGTCCGGCGTGTTCTTGTAGTGGCCCGCCACGTACAGCGCCACCATCTGCTGCAGGAACCGCTCCGACACCGGGTGGTACGAGAACAGCGTGTCGCGGTTCACGTGCAGCAGCTCGCACGTCGACGGGTCCGGGCAGCCCACCGCGCCGCCGCCGCCGCCGCCGCCGCCGCGCCCGCCCACGCTCCGCGGCAGCGTCGCGTCCAGGCACAGCACCGCGTTCAGCCACTTCTCCACCGCGTCGCCCTGCGCGTACCGGATCGGCTCCGACAGCGTGATCTCCCGCAGTGTGCGCCCGCCCAGCGCCGCCGCCGTCGCCGCCGCCCCGTCGTCGTCCTGCACCTTGGACGGCCGGCCGGTGGCGCGGTCCGTGACGGCCACGGCGCCCACGCCGTTGCTGCTGCCAGCCGCAGCACCCGCGGCACCCGCCTTGGCCGGCCGGTTCGCCGCCTGCTCGCGCAGCTGCTTGATCAGCTTCAGCGACAGCGACCGGCCCGTGCCCTCGTAGCCGTTGATCGTCGACGCCAGAAACACCAGGTACGGCCCCAGCAGGCGGCGCACCAGCGGCAGCGGGATCGCGGCCGCCTCGTCAATGACCAGCAGCTCGGCCTGCCCCAGCACGTGCGCGTCCTGCGGCCGGATGTACTGGATCGTCTGCCGGTGGTTGCGGTGGATGTTGACGCGCACCACCGGCTTGCTCGGCAGGTTCGGGTTGGTCGACTGGATGATGGTGTAGTCGACGTGGTCCAGGTAGCCGAGCGCGTCAAAGCCGCGGAAGACAAAGGCAAACAGCGTCTTGAGGTTCTCCGGCGACGGCGACGTGATGAAGATGTTGGCGTACCCGTGCGCCACCGCCGCCGCCACCGCCAGGCCCATCGCCGCCGACTTGCCGCGCCCGCGCGCCGCCGTCAGCGCCACCGTGCCGCGCAGCGACTTGTCCGCAATCGCGTCCGCAAACGTCAGCACCGCCTGCGCCTGGTCCAGCGTGCGCGCCAGCGGCACCAGCGCGCCCACCGGCGGCGTGTCGCGCAGCGCGTCCTTGAGGTCTGCCAGCTGGCGGGCGTTGGACACGCTGGCATTCTTTGCCTTCCCCTTGGTCTGCTGCTGCTCCTCCTCCTCCTCCTCCGACCCCGGCGGCGGCAGCGCCTGCACGTTCTTGCCGCCCGAGATCGGCAGCACGTTCAGCTCGTCGTCGATCACCAGGCACGATTCGCAGCGCCCCAGCGACAGGATGAAGCGCTCGTTGAAGCGCGGCACCACGTCGTCGTGCGCCTCCGTGCGGTAGCGCGCGTGCACGTCCATCGACAGCGTGTACAGCTGCCGCAAAGACTGCATGCCCTTGAGCAGCAGCACCACCAGCCCGCCGCCCTCGACCGTCTCGACCGTCCGCGCCAGCGTGTTGGGCGTCAGCGCCTCGAAATCCTGCAGAATGCACATCCCGTACGTGTTGCCCAGGATCTTGTCCGTCTCCTTGTAGTACACGTAGCGGATGTCGTGCAGCGCCACAAACAGCTCAAACGGATCGCTCTCGTTGGCCTCCCGCAGCCCGTGCTTGATCTCCTTCTTGATCTTGGCCTCCCGCTTGCGCCGGTGGCTCGTGAACCCCAGCAGCTTGCTCTTGTACGCCCACAGCACCGACTTGTTGCGCGCCGTTGCCGCCCCGCTCTCGCCGTCCGGCCGCGCCGCCTGGCCCTGCTGCTCCATGCTCGTCATGATGTAGTGCAGGTGCACAATCACGTCCTTGGCCCGGTCGCCAATCACCACAAAGAAGCTGCGCTTCTTCGACTGCACGCCATTGCGGATCAGCGTCGGAATCCGCGCGTCCACCGCTTTTCGTGACATCTTGTGGAGGGGGGAGACGGGGTTGGATGGAGGTTGTTGAAGACGGTCAACCTTGAATTCGCTCTGGTTTCTCGTTTTCTCGTTTTTTCTGTTCCTGCCGTTTTTTCAAAAATTTTGGCGGAGAGGCTTTTTCTGCCAGGCGGTGAAGACTGTCAAAAAAGTCGAAAGTGGGGCCCCTGATGATCGCCACCAAGCAAGCCTAAAAGCATCAAGTGCAGCTGCAGGTCGTGCAGGTCGTGCAGGTCGTGCATCTTTCTGATCTCCTCGCTTTAAAGGCTCATTTCATCTTCTATGAGTGCGTCAGAAACAAGAATAGCAAGTAAAAAAAATGCGGAAAACATGCGAGACAGGGAAATGCAGGAGCATAAGAAGAGAAGAAAATAAGAGAGACGAAGAGAAAAGAAGAGAAGATAAAGAAAGGAAACACGGATGCGCGAGACAATCTAAATCCACGACTACTGTACACTGCCAGACGTCCCCCAAAGCACTCCCCCCAAGTCGTCGCCCTCCTGCTCCTCACGCCCGGTCCTGCCGCCGCCGCAGCGTCCGCGTCCGCCGCATCAGCTTCTTGTACTTCTTCTTCTTCATCTTGAGCTTGCGCTGCCGCTTCACGCTCAGCGCCTCCATGCGCGGCGCCTGCCAGTGGCCCATGGCGTCCTCGTACCGCAGCTGGCGCAGCGCCATGCGCTCCAGGAACGACCGCGGCGCGCCCGCCCGCCGGCTGCTGCCGTGACCGTGGCCGGCACGACGACCGTTGCCGCCGCCGACCATCAGCATCTCGCCCTCCTCGTCGCCGTCCTCCACAATCTGCGGCGTGTGCGCCACAATGCGCACCTGGCCCTGTGCGTCGCGCTGCTCCTCGATCGTCAACACCGCCTTAAACACGCGCGTCGTCGTCATCTCCCCGTCCTCGGCCGCAAACACGCCCTCGTCCGCGCCCGCGCCCAGCAGGTCCGCCGCCCCCGCAAACTCCCCGTCCTCGCCCATCTCCTCCGCCACCGGTGCCGGCGGCGGCTGGAACGGCAGCAGCTGGCCCGCCAGCGCCTGCAGCTGCACGGAAATGCCCGAGTCGGACCCGTCGGCGTGCTTGAACTCGATCGTCGGCGAGCGCGACGACGACGCTGACGACGACGACGTGGACGCATTCGCCGCGTCGTTGTCCTCCTCCAGCTGCTGCAGCAGCTCCTGGCGGCGGGCCATGGCCGCGGCCGCCTCCTGCTGCTGCGCCTTCTTCGACGGCGCGCGGCGGGCATCGCCCTTGCCGCTCACCGTCAGGGCCGCCATCGGGCCCTCGAGGTCGTGCACCGTCTTGGTCAGCGTGCGGATCACGTCCGACGCCCGGTGCTGCGGCTGCTGCTGCTGCTGCTGCTGGCCGCCGCCGCTGCTAGCGGCCGCACCCCGGCCGCCACGCCGCGCCGGCGGCGCCTGCGCAAAGATGGCAGCAAACGCGTCGTCCGTCACGATCTTGGGCAGGCTGTGCGTCACCGAGATGGGGCGGTGCTGCGAGAAGAACGCAGACAGCGCCAGGCTCTCGATCGGCAGGTGCTGCGTCGATGGCACGCTCGGGAGCTTGGCCATAATCGCGGCGGCGTTGGCGGCGGCGTTGGCGGCGGCGTTGGCGGCAGCCGGAGCGGATGTGGCTGTGGCCGCAGCCGCTTCGGACGAGGTAGTGGTCGAGGTCGAGGACGATGCGTCCGCCTTTGCGGTCTTGCGTCTGCGTTTCGGCGTCGAGGAGGAGGTTGACGGGGACGACGACGAAGGCAGGCTGCTGCTGCTGCCGTCCGAGTTCGATGGCTTCGAGGACGAGTACCGCCGCTGGTGCTGCCGCTGGGGATGGTCCGAGGCACGCGCCTTGGTCGAGGCCACGACGCGCTGGCCGCCCACGAGCGTCGCCGCTGCCGCCGAGGCTGCCGAGGCCGACGACGACGTCGCAACAGCGACGCGGCGGACCGAGGGAAGCATGGCTAGGTTGGTCGTAGGAGAAAGCACCACACGAGAGAAAAAGGGGATGCGTGGGCGATGCGTAGATGTGCCGACCCCAAGGTGCAATATAGGGGGGGGGGGGGGGGTGAGGTGAGGTGGTTGGAGGGGAGAAAAGTCGGTCGGTTACGAAAACGGAGTCGGGGTTTTTGCGGGTTTTCGTTGGGCACGAAGTCGCGCCTCAGGCACCAATCCAGCCGCTGGTTAGTGCCTGTTCGTCTAGCCGCCCACAATCGCGCCATGCTGGCGCTCTGCCCAGCCCAATAACAGGCCATGGCTGCCACGTCTACAAGTCACTGCAAGTCGACAGTTGCTGCCAGTTCACACACAACATTCGTAGAACCCAATTCCGTGTATACTCCTATGCAAATGTGCTATGCGCCAGTGACACTATTAGGACAATACATCATAACCATTGAACCAACAAAAAAAATAAAACAGGGAACGGCCAAACGATTGATTACGGCCCCCATTAGACAAAAGAAATTAGATGTACAGAGCCACACGACAAGCTGTCGATGGAAAAGTTGGGTGGGAACGCTCTGAGCAGCGCCAAGGCGCTGCTGTGCTCTCCCGCACCCGATAGGCCCCGGCTCGTCGCGAACCGGTATGCACCGATTGCAATGCCACGTCTGTGTTCACACAGCTGGCACGGCCGAGGCCGGCGCCGTCGTAGCCAGGTTGGCCGGATCTGCTGCCACACGGTAGTGGAGGGCTGGCCCAGTCTGGCTAGCCCGCGGTGCCGTCAAGAGAAGGCTGTGTTCGTTTTGCCTGATCGCTGTCGTTGACCGCGCGTCAATCAATCAGGGAAAGCCACGGTAGGCCGGGTCTTGCGGGTTGTGCTGCGGAGGGCCCTGCTGTTGCGGGGCGGGCCGACCACCCTCGCCACGGGCAGCCACCCACTCGGCATTGCCGCTCTGCCGGCCATGGAGCTCGGCCGGCACCTTGGTATCGTCGGCACCACCGGACGGACGGCCTCCCGGAGGGAGCGCACCACTGCTCGGGCCGCCGCTGCCGTTGCCGCCAGGCACAATGAGCGTGACGGCCTGGGCAATCATATTGACCACGTACTGGCGCAGCTCGCGGTCCTCGGCCGAGTCCTCCTTCTCCAGGCGGAAACGCTCCTCCTTGCTCATGTTGGCGCGGCGCAGGTTCTTGATCTCCTGCATGATGTACAACAGGACCGGCTCCGGGCACCGGTTGCGCTCGAGCGCAAACTCGCTCTTGCGCACATAGCGGCGGGTGACGTCGGTGGCGCCGTCAATGGAGAAGGCGATGCAGTAAGAAATCTTCTTGCCCCAGCCCTCCGTGTACAGCCGCGGGTTGTCCCACGACTCCTCGCAGGCATCGACGTGGACCCAGCGTTTCCGGTGTGTTGAGTACACCTCGGTCCACACGTGGTCTTCGGCGTTCCACACCCAACGGACACGGGCACCCACCGCACGGCACAGCATGCTGAAGCAGTTGGCCCACTCGCCACAGCGGCCGCGCCGGGTCTGCAGGAGCCGCCAAACATCGCTGTAGCGGGGGAAGCGCTCGTAGGCGCCGCAAGCCGGGTTCGAACACCGGTAGGCTTCCACCAGCAGCGCGCCGCATGCGCTCTCCTCCGGGGTCGGGCGGGTGTTGCCTTGGCAGATGGTGAGCGAGTAGCAGACCGTGCATGGTGGGTTGTTGACCCAAGTGAAGAAGGACCGCTTAAACCATCTGTGGGAAGTTAGTATAAAGAAGACAGTAAGAAAAAAAAAGAGAATAAAAAACGAACCGTAGCAGAGCGCGGACGACGCAGTCTTGGTAGCCCCAAGCTGCTTTCCGGCCGTCGCCCATGCTCTCGGCCTCGGCGCGGAACACCTGGCACTCCTCGTCGGCCTCGCTGTAGATGCGATCCAGCGGGATGACCTGCAGCGCCTCGTCAAGCAGGCCGGGGTTTTCGTATTTCAGGGGGGTGGTGGATAGGGTGATTAGGAGGCTCCGGAACTGCTGTTCACGGTCGTTTGCTGCTGGTGGGCGCGGCACCAGGGGGAGGTTGCGCAGAGAGGCATAGGACGGCGGCGTGCTGGGTGCGGCGGCCGGGTGCGATGCGGAAGAGACGGATGCGGGCACCGCGGGACTTTTTGCGGCGGAAGAGGAATAGGGAGAAGCGTCGCGTACCGGCGCGGGTCTCGAGGGCAGCGTGGCGACGCCTCCGCTCCTTTGGCCAAGCGCCGCAGTCGGGATCGGGGGAGGAGGAACCGTGGGCGGCGCCATGAAGCGGTTGCCGTTGCTGGGTGCGGTGGACGGGCGGAGAGGGGCGTGCGCGGTAGGCGGACGGGGCGAGGCAGAAAGGCCGCGTGCGTTGTCCAGGGGAGCGTCCCGACGGGGCGATGCCGAGCCCCGGCGGGCGTTGTTTTCGCTCAGGCGGTCCATGCGGCGCGTGCACAGCAGCTGCTCGAAGCGCAGGCGCAGGTCGTGCGCCCACTCCTCGCCGTACTGGTTGTCGGCGGGCGGCGCTGCCGACGCGACAGGCTTGCGTGAAGCCATGGTTGCCGGGAGTGTGCTGTGGGTGTTGCTGCTGCTCCGGGCCGCGCGAGACTTCGGGTGTGTTTAGACCGCCGGTTGATCTCGCGAGAAGGCGAGAGAGAGAGAAGCGTCAAGGTGGTTGTCGGCCGCGGTCGGTCGGTCGATTCGTTGAGAGGCTTAGAAAGGCATCCGTAGTGTAGGCAGCAAGTGGCTGCGACGCAATCGGTTGTCCAAGCAGGTCAATGCAGGCGTCGTCGTCGCTGTCGTCGGTGTCGTCGTCCAGAAGAGTCGTCAAAAGAAGGCCGTCCAATCTATACCGATCGAGTCTGTCGTCCGAGAAGGGCACAACGCAAAGAAGGTCGTCGTCGTCGCTGTCGTCGTCGGCGTCGTCGGAAGTGGGACGGGGGTAGGATCGCAGGAGGAGAAAGCGAAAGGAAAAGGGGAGGAGGAGAAAAAGAAAGGAAAAAAGAAAAAAAGAAAAAAAACAGGACCAAAATGAGAGGACAGGGAGGGAGGACGACAAAAAAGAAAAAAAGGAGAGAAAAGAGGGACGACGAAAAAGGCTATGGGCCGGAATTTGGGTTTGTGGTTTGCGGCGGGAGGGAATGGGAGGAAAAAGAGAACAGGCGAGGAAAAGAAAGAAAGCGAGAGAGGGACGGGCTGGGCGGCGGCCGCTGCCTGGGGGGAGAGAGACGTTACAGGCTGCCGCAGGGAACGATTACAGGGGGGAAGGCGAGGGTCTAGCGCAGGCTACTACGGGGCACGCCGATGGCGACGGGCGACGTACGCTCACATACGTAAGATGCGCGCCCCTACAGCGAAAAAGCAGGCCGCCGCTGCACCGACAATTCGTAACTCGTGTGCCCGCCTGCAGGCAAGGGCGGCCGGGCGGGCTAGTCGCTTGCGTGGCTTCCTCTTGTGTCACACGCACCATGCATCGTATTACTCCGTAAGAAAGAAGTTACCGCATTGGGGGTGCGCGTTCTTTTCCTGCACGGGCGGCAAGCGCATTTGCCCTTCTACGCAACCTTCCTTTTTGGCCCGTCCTGCCTGCCCCCTTCTCTGCCCCCAGGCGTTCTTTCCCTCCGTAAAAAAAAAAAAAAAAACGACTCCGAGGCATTCCGCAAGTCGCTCCTGCTGCGCGTCCAGCTGCCCAATTCCGGAAAGAAGTCGTTCTTGGTGGGAGGGGGTGCAACAAGCGAAAGGAGAAGGGGGCAGTGAACGCGCGTCGTCGCTGGGCGGCTGGCCAATGGCAGCAAGGCTTGGCATTAAACGACAACGGGCAGGCTCGACGGGCGGCCAGTGTGGAGCCGTCAATTATTTCCGTTTCTTTCTGGAGTTTTTCTGGAGGTTTTTTTTTTTTTTTCCTTTTTTTCTCTCCTGCCAAGTCGATCGCTCCTGGCGTGCCTGCCGTATCTCTGTGTCGTCGTCTTTTTGCCGTCCTTTCCCCCCCTCCGGTGCCTTCCTTGGCTCCTTGGCTGTTTTGCGACACGCACGCTGACACCGATTCTTTCATGCTGGGTCTCCGATGGGTTCGCGTACGGTGTGTAATTGTACTGGTCGTTCTCCGGGGGGCCCGCTCCGCAATGTGGCCCGGGCTCTGTGTGGCTGAATGCACTGCCATGCGCAGCACGCACGCAGCACGCTGCCGGGCACTAACACTCTTGTTGGTACTACTCCGTACTCCGTACTCCGTACTCCGTACTCCTCCCTATATTACTGAAGAATCAGGAAAGAACGGCCTCCAATCTCGAAAACCTGCCTTCCAAAACGGCGGCCGCCCCTTCCTGCCAAGTCCTCTTTCTCCGTCTTGCGAAAAAAAAAAAAAAAAAAAAAAAAAACGGACTCCGCCATCTCCGCCGTCTGTGGCGAAACAAGGGCCCCATTGGATTCTGGGGACAAGGACGAAAAATCGTCGAGAGGCTTGCGTGGCCTCGTTGCAGTGGGTCCTCGCTGGAAACGCTTGCGCGTCTGGCCGGCCAATGGCCGGCGGCGATTGTTTGCGAACCGTGGTCGGCTCGTGCCCGCCGGCTCCACTTCGAAACTCGCCCGGCCTGTTCACACGTACGCCGTCCTACTCCGTCCTACGCCGTGCGTACCTCTGTACCTTGTACTCAAAACCCCTGTCCGTCTTATACACACAACACAGGATCGCCAACTGGCCGTGGGCGTCTTCAGTCCGGGTCGCATAGTGTGCGGACTACCCTTTTGTTTCAAAAGAAGCTTATACCCAAGAACGCCGACGGTGTGTTGCAATCTAAAGCGCATTCTGTTGCTGTTTCTGCTCTTCTCAGCGTACAAGACGAA
The DNA here is from genome assembly GCA_019925685.1 of Ceratocystiopsis sp. VPRI43766. Lineage (NCBI taxonomy): Eukaryota > Fungi > Ascomycota > Sordariomycetes > Ophiostomatales > Ophiostomataceae > Ceratocystiopsis > Ceratocystiopsis sp. VPRI43766. The sequence continues at coordinate 236,562 of JADHKF010000008.1, read as the reverse complement.
CCGCCCTCGTCGTCGTCCCGGCTTCCGTAGCCACGCGCCAGCATGCTTCCTTTTTTCCTCCCGGCTTCTTTTTCCTCATGCTGCTGCTCCGTGGAATCACACGACCACGTCCCCCCTCGCACATTTGCCCTCTTGCCCTGATTTGCCCTATTTTTCTCTCCTCTGCCAATCCTCCCCCCCGCTCCCCCTCCCCTTACCGCTCCGGTAGATCCATGTCCCAGCCTGGCCGCTCCACCAGAGCCACTTCCAAAGGAGGATACGACGTTTCCGCCGCCGCCGCCGTCGTCGTCGTCGTCTGCAGAGGCACCACGCCGAGGATAGGCCGGTACTTGAACGTATGCCACCACCGCTTTGTTGCGGCCTTGGTCGCCAGCTGCTGCTGCTGCTGCTGCTGCTTCTTGCCAAGCGTCGTCGCGGCAGCCGATCGTTGCAGTTGAGGTTTGCCCAGCACGCCGGCGTCGTCAGCGTTGTCGTCACCGTGCGTGCCGTTCTGCTTCTTTGTCTGCTCCTCACCGCCGTTATCGTCCTCGCTCTCATCGTCGTCGTCGTCGTCGTCCGAATCTTTCCGGTCGTCTGCGTCGTCCATCGCCACATCCACCCACCCACCCCCCCGTCTCGCCCCCGCGTCCGCTTCCGCCTCCTCGCCCACTGTCATCTGGATGCGCTGCGGCTGCAGCCGGCCCACCACCATGCTGTTGCCAGCGCCGCTGTCGTCGCCCCGCTTCCGCTTCCGCAGGGGTGTTTGTTGCTGTTGGTGCTGGTGCTGGTGCTGGTGCTGGTGCTGGTGCTGCTCCCGTTCCCTCTCCTCGTCCTCGCTGCCGCCCTCGACCGACGTGTCGAGCATAAACACATACGACACACCGTACAGCCACAGCCGTGGGCCCTGCCACAGCACGCCCTTGGCCAGGTCGCGGATGTTGCGGAAGGCCACCGGCAGGCTCACCGGGTTCAGCCGCCGCTGCCAGCCCACGAGCCGCGCCCGCAGCGGGTGGAAGGCAAACAGGCGCGACGCCGCCGTCGCCACAAACAACACGTAGTCGTCTGCCGTAGCGTTCTTCTCCTGCACCGCCGCCCGTTTCCGGGTTTTTCTGGCGTCGGCGGCCTCGTTCGCCGGCGCCGTCACGCCGCCGGTCACCACGGGGCCCCCCGGCACATCGGGCGCAAACGAGAGCACGACGGGCGCCGCCGACAGCTTGGGAAACTGCTTGGCGCGTGCATTGCGCACCCACGCGTCGCCGCTCGCCTCCGTCTCGTCCGCGTCCGCTGCCTCCTCCGCGTCCGAGTCCGAGTCCGAGTCCGAGTCGTCCGATGCCTCGGCCATGGCCACGTCGTCGCCCGCCGCCGCGCCGTCAGTCTCCTGTGCCTCCAGCCCTGGCACCGAGCCGTCGGCGCCGCGCAGCACCCACGTGTCGACGTAGCCGGCCAGGTCGGCCACTGCCAGCATCCGGCTGTCGGGCGAGAACGCCACCTGCACCACGTGCCGCTCGTACCGGCCCAGGCCGCTGAACAGCTCGTGGCGCGGGATGTCGCGCTTGAGGCGGGCCAGCCGCGTCGGCTTGGCGCGGAGCGTGACGGTCTTGGCTTCGCCGTCGCCCACCACCGCCTCGAGCACGGTCAGGCGGTTCGCCGCCCCGTGCGCCAGGCACACCCAGCGGCCGTCGGGCGAGATGGCCACGTTGGACGCGCCCTTGGCGGCCACGGCCGGCGGCACGCGCACCTTGGTGATGGCCAACGGGCCCTTGTTCTCGCGCTGCAGCGAGAACGCCTTGACCTCGACCTGCGTGGCAACGACGACGAGCGCGCCGTCCGCGCTGACGGCCACGGCCGTGATGTTGGCGTCGCCGTTGAGCAGGATGCGGCCGACCAGGCGGCGGTTGCGGTGGATGTCGAGTTCCGGGTCGTTGCTGTTGTTGCTGTTTTTGTCGCCGGCCTCGCCGCCGCTGCTGCCGCGCAGCAGCTGGTCCAGCGGCGCATCCAGCGCCCACACGTGCACGCGCCGGTTCCACCACGACAGCACCAGGCGCGCGGCGGGCGCGCTGGCCACAGGCACGGCCTGGGGCAGGTGCGACAGCGTGCGGTGGTGCTCCATGCCGGACTTTTGCAGCGGCAGCACGACGGGGCTGGCGTCGGGCCCGCCGGCAACGACGACGTTGATGCCGCGCCCCTCAAACGAGGTCATGGCCTTGACGTCGTGCTGGTGGTAGCGGCGGTGCCAGACCTTGGCCCAGCGCGAGGCAGCACCCCCCTCGCCGGCGCCGCCGCCACGGCCGCCGGGCACCTCGCGGTATAGCACGACGCGGCGGTCCATGCCGCCGCTGACAATGGTGCTGCCGTCGGCAGCCGTGGCCAGGCTCAGCACGTCCTGGGCGTGGCCCTGCAGGCGCTGGGCCTGGGTGTAGGTGCGGCCGTCCCAGATGCAGATCTGGCCGGTGGAGTCGCCCGAGACGATGTCGCCGTTGGGCAGGCAGCGCACCGACCACACAATGACGTCCTTGACGCCGCCGGCCAGGTCGCGGCCGAGGGTCATGGCGTGGGTCAGGGCGCCGTTGCGGATGTCGAAGACGCGGATGGTGCCGTCGGAGCAGCCGGCGACGGCCATGTGGCGCGACTGAAAGGCCAGGCTGACAATCTTGACGCTCTTCTTGTGGGTGCGGCACACGCGCTGGAAGCGCAGGTCGTCGTCCTCGGTCGCGTACAGCACGAGGCAGCCGTCCATGGTGCCGCCGACCAGGCGCTGCGACGGCGCGTTGGCGGCCTTGGGCTGCGGCACCAGGCACCAGATGTCGCCGTGCTGCCCGCTGGCGTGGCGCAGCGCACAGCCCTTCTCCAGATCCCACTCGGTGATGGTGTTGGTGTAGCCGATGCTGAACAGCCGCGGGCGGCCGTGGGCCACGGTGGTCTTGCGGCCGTCGGCCACCTCCTCGTCGTCGCCGACAACCCAGGCCAGGCCCTCGATACTGCGGTCGTGGCCGCCCGGGATCGTGGTTTCGTGCAGCCAGGCGCCCTGCAGCGGGTTCCAGATCTCAATGTCGCCGTTGGCGCGGCCGATGGCGAGCCGTGCCGGCGTCGTCTTGCTGTGTTTGTTGGCGGTCGAGAGATGCGGGTGCGAGAAGGCCACGGCGTTGATGGCCGACGCCTCGTAGGGCACAAACCGACACCGGTGGATGTCCATGGTGTGGGAGTGTGTGTGTGTGTGTGATTTTGTCGTTGTCGTTTTTTGCGTGTCTGCCTGCTCTCGGCTGCTGGAAGGCAGGTTCTTCGCTCTTTCTTTTTTCGATAGTCCAACTTTTTTTCTTTTTCTGCCGCTTTTTCTGCCGCCCCATCCACCGCCCAGCGCTCACCGCCCTGGCTCCGGGGACCGCATCGGAAGTGGTCGTTTCGGCGCCAAAATCGTCATTCCAAGGCGCAGCCCGCCCGACGGACGAGGCGTTTTCTGCTGCGGCTGTTTTGTCTGTCTGTCTCGCGTGCCCGTGAGTCACCCTTTGCACCTCCCGGACACGAGAGGAGGACCAGAGCAGAGCACCGTGCGGCGCCTTGAGGGTGCTGTCAACAACCCGGCGGACGGTTTCTTTTTTTCTTTTTTCTTTTTTTTTTATTTCTCGATTTCCGTCTTTACGTCCGAACTCCTCGGAGTCCCTTCACCAGGCACTGGGCCAGTCACATCGCCGTCAGCTTACACCTTACACCTCTTTGAGAGCCTTCGTCCTGTCTGCGGCTTGTCGTGGAACTCTACCTTCTTTTCTCCTCCCATCACCGCCGCCATGGACTTCAACTCGTCTTCGCCCTACCCGGAGGGCGTCATCTCCTTCCTGGACACGGATCTCTACAAGCTGACGATGCAATGTGCCGTGCTCAAGTACTACAAGGACGTGCCGGTGACGTACTCGTTCATGAACCGCACGCCCGAGAAGAAGCTGTCGCGTGCGGCGTTCCGCTGGCTGCGCGAGCAGATCCACAAGCTCGGCAACATCTCGCTGTCGACCGAGGAGCTCACGTTCCTGCAGACACACTGCCCGTATCTGTCAGCCGAGTACCTGGACTTTCTCAAGGACTTCCGCCTCAACCCGCGCGAGCAGGTGACGATGCGGTTCGCCCCGGACGGCACAGAACCCGACACCACAACAAACACCAACACCAGCACAGACGACGACGGCAGCGCCGGCGACGACGCGACGATCGGCACCGTCGACATTGCCATCCACGGCGCCTGGGTCGACACGATCCTGTACGAGATCCCGATCCTGGCGCTGACGTCCGAGGCATACTTCAAGTTCATGGACACGGACTGGACGTACGAGGGCCAGCAGGAGCTGGCCTTTGACAAGGGCAAGCGCTTTCTCGAGGCCGGCTGCGTGCTGTCCGAGTTCGGCACGCGCCGCCGCCGCGACTACCACACGCAGGCGCTCGTCTTCCGCGGGCTCGTGCAGGCGAGCAAGGCGTGTGCGGCGTCGGCCGGCGGCGTGCTCTCGGGCACCAGCAACGTCCACCTGGCCATGCGCTTCAACATCCCGCCCGTCGGCACCGTCGCCCACGAGTGGTTCATGGGCATCGCCGCGCTGACCGGCCGCTACACCGAGGCGACCGAGGAGGCGCTGTTCCGCTGGGTCGACTGCTTCGGCGAGGGCGTGCTGGGCATTGCGCTGACCGACACGTTTGGCACGCCCGAGTTCCTGCGCGTCTTTGGCCGGCCGGTGCGCAAGGCCGACGGCACGCCGAGCAGCGCCCCAGCCAAGACGTACGCCCAGGTCTTCACCGGCGTCCGCCAGGACTCGGGCGACCCGACCGAGTACGTGCGGCTGATGCGCGCCTTCTACGACAGCCAGGGCATCACCGACAAGAAAGTCATTGTCTTCTCCGACTCGCTCAACATTGAGCGCAGCCTGCAGTACAAGGCCGTGGCCGAGCAGGCCGGCTTCCAGCCGACGTTTGGCGTCGGCACGTACCTGACCAACGACTTTGTCAACACCAAGACCGGCAAGAAGTCGGTGCCGCTCAACATTGTCATCAAGCTCAGCTCGGCCAACGGGCGGCCGGCCGTAAAGATCAGGTGGGTTTTGGTCCATCGCCCCTTTCCTTTCTGCTTGCACCAGACCCATGCCAACTAACCGTCAGCGACAACGCCGGCAAGAATACCGGCGACAAGGCCACGGTCGAGCGCCTCAAGCAGGAGCTCGGCTACGTCGAAAAGACCTGGGTCGACGGCGACGAGACGCGGCGCTGGGGAAAGGAAGACGACAAGCCGACAACGGCGTAGGGCCACGACGCAAGACGACAACACAGAGACGAGACGATCTAGACCACCACCGGATCGAGCTGCACTGCATGTGCGCAGGCTGTCCACTGTGCAGACCAGCTGAATTTCCGCTGCTATATACTGATCATTTTAGATGCAAATACCGCTTTCCGCTTCGCTTTTCGCTTTTCGCTTTGGGTCCGCTAGAAAACAAAATCAGAAACAAAAAAGACCCCAAGACACGCTTTGTAAAAAAACGAAATGCCAGTCCAAACCACTCTACCCCCCCTTACGCAGCGCAGCCACCACATCCTCATCGTCCGCGGAAGAATATTTCGAGCCTGGCTTGCCGAGGCAGCCTGACGGGATTCCCATTCTTATCATAGACATAGTAGTCCGTATACTGGATAGCGTTAGGGTCCGTGTCCGGTTCCGTGTCCGATTCCGTGTCCAGTTCCGTGTCCAGTTCCGTGTCCGGGTCCGTGTCCGGGTCCGTGTCTGGATCCGTGTCCGATTCCGTCGAGCCCAGCTCAGTTGGCCCATCGGTTCGTGGGTCTTGCGAGGCTTCTGACGTTCCGGAATGCGTTTGCGTGTCACCCGCATCGTTCGCCACGGCGTCACTTGAAGGGACGGGCAGGTTCATGGTATCGTTGGCTTCGGAAGGAAGCTCGGCAGGCGTTTGATTGGCAGAGGCTCCCACGGGCACCCAGCGGTGTGCCTTGCCCCAGAAACTGCAGTGGTGCAACTTCCAAGGAGGGTGCCAGACATTGTGCAAGAACTGCAGATACTAGAGAGCATAGTGCAGCATGTGTACGGCGTAGAGGTAAGCCAGGCGGCGGACGGTGTCCATGTGCGTTGTCTGCAAGAGATGGCAACTAAGAGCTGGCAGTCCACCAGGCGTAGAGGGCGGTGATTGCTGCGTGTGCGCAAGGGGGGTAGATGGCGCCAATAAGAAATGCCGAGGTGGCAGAGAGGAAAGCGTGCCAGTGGATGGGCAGGAAGATGGTGGCAAGTTCCATAGGATAAGGAGATGATGATGATGGGGATAAAGATGATTGAGGGAAGAAAGAAGAGGAACAGGCGAGCGTCGAGAAAGACAAAAAAGGCAATGGCAACAAACAAACAGCAAAAGAGGAAGGCAGCCAGGGGCACAATGTCAACAAACCGCCTCCTTCCGCTTCCAGAAAAAAATGGTCACTTCTTTCCAGTCTACCGTAACTGCGACTCTTCTCTACCTATCAGTACACAAGCCCGCGCAGTCTTGCTTTTCTAGGTCCCGTCAAAAACCCCTCCGCTGCTCGCCTCTGCTGCTCGCCTCTGCTGCTCGCCCGCTTTTGCGCTTAGAAGTTCCGGCTCATGTCGCCCCGGATGCGAGCATAGTCGAACAGGCCCTCGATGCTGCCGACGGCGCTGATGGCAATGTCCTGGTCCCAGAGTTTCCGGTTGGCAAAGTCCATGACGTCCTTCTCGGTGATGGCGTCGATCAGCTTCTCGATCTCGCCCGGGCTCTGGCGGCGGCCGGTCGTGACGATCTGGCGGCCAATGTCCTCGGCAACGGCCGTGGTGCCGTCGAGCGACAGCAGGATCGACGCCTTGAGCTGGGCCTTGGCGCGCTCGACCTCGGCCTGGCTGACGTTGAGCGACAGCCGCGACCACTCGCGCAGGGTGAAGTGCACGAGGTCGTCAATGCGCGTCAGCTGGTCGGTGACGAGGTAGATGCCCCAGAGGCTGTTTGTTAGTGGGGGGACTTAAGAAAAGAAAAGAGAAGAAAAGAAAAACAAAACCCGGAAAGAAACTCACCCCGTGTCGCTGTAGCTCGTCGAGAAGCTCATGAAGCTGTTGGCCAGGTTGTTCTTGTGCAGGAAGCCGCTCAGCTTGCTGCCCTGGTGCGGGGCGTTGCCGAGGGCCTTGTCGTAGTTGCCGACAATGGCCTGGGTGACGAGGGCGGTGAAGTAGTCGTCGTCGTTCCAGCTGACGCCCTCGACGGCAATGGCAATGTTGGCGGTCGGGATGGTGTCGTCGCGCACGCGCAGGTCGGAGCCGATAAAGTCGGCCTTCTTCTTGGCCTGCAGGTAGGCGCCGGTCGCGGGCGTGGTCGCGGGCAGGCCGCCAAAGTTCTTCTCGGCCAGCTCGACGAGCTTCTCGTGCGGGAAGCCGCCGGCGGCGACGAGCACCATGCGGTCGGCCGTGTAGTTGTTCTTGATGTAGTTGACGAGCTCGGTGCGCGTGATGTCGCGGATGTTCTCGCGCGGGCCCAGGATCGTCCGGCCGAGCGGCTGGTTCTGGAAGGCGGTCGCGTGCAGGTGGTCGAAGACGACCTCCTCCAGCTGCTTCTCGACCTCCTCCGACTCGCGCAGGATCACGTCGCGCTCGCGCTCAATCGCCGCCTCCTCCAGCTTGGAGTTCTGCAGGATGTCGGACAGGATGTCCACGCACTGCGGGACGTCGTCGTTGAGCGACTTGGCAAAGTAGACGGTGTTTTCGCGCTGGGCAATTAGCATCCTTGTATCCCTCATCGTCGTCATCATCGTCATCCTCCACCTACCGATGTGTACGCATTCAGGTGCGCACCCAGGTTCTCAATCTCCAGCTCCAGCTGGTGCTGCGACCGCTTGGCCGTGCCCTTGAAGGCAAGGTGCTCCAGGAAGTGCGCCGTGCCGTTCGTCTCCAGCGTCTCGGCCCGCGAGCCGGCGTCGATCCAGACGCCCACCGTCGACGTCTGTGCATACGGCGAGTAGTGCGAGGCGACCTGCGGCAATGGTCAGCAAATGTGTCGTCCCACACCACAGCATTCCCCGCGCCCAATTCCGGCACTCCGGCCGCGCCGGCGTCCGTCCAATCCGCTACCCACCGTCAGGCCGTTCTTCAGCGTCGTCGACTGTGTCTTGATCGTCGGCGTCGCCACCGGCGTGGCCAGGCCGCGGCGCAGCGGAGGCAGCGACAGACCAGCCCGAGGGGCCTTGAGGCCGCGCGGGAGGTTGAGAGCCAGTCTTCGGGATGCCATGGTCGAGGGGGGGCTGTGAGTGTTGGCAGTCGGGTCGGAAGCGTGGCAGGGGTAGGGCAGGGCGTCTACTCGTGGGGGGTGGCGAGAGGCGACGGTGGTTGAGTGAATTTGCTCGGAAAGAAATCAGTGCATGGAAATCGTGTTTTTCCCGAAGCTAAATCTACGCCTGCGCTGCCTGGCTGGCGAGGCAGCACCGAGGAGACCTCCCCGGAAACTACCGGCCAATTACGTGGATGCCCATTGGTTGTTGGAAGGTCACGTGGCATTGCACGTGCATTGTCACGCCCCTCTACCGGCACATCACCCCTCTCGACCTCACCGGCATCGCACCGACCTCGGCGTGTTTCACCGACTCCTCATCCTGCAGCTCGTGTGGTCGCTCTGGCTGCTACCATGGGTCTGCGAGACGGCCTTTTCGTGCCGTACATTGCCAGAGACCTGCAAGAAGCAGGTGCATGAAGGATACTCGACAAACCATCCATCCTCCTCCATCCCCCGCCAGAATGACCAGAATCCCCGAGCCCTACAGCTTTTCGGCAGAGTTTGCGGCGCAGCTGCCCAAGAAGCGGAACGAGCGGCTGGCGCCGCCGCGCGAGCAGACGGCAACCACGGCGATGGGCGCTGCCGTCTCGGTCGCCACGTACCCGCCGCTGGGCCAGGTGACGCAGCTGGGCCGGCTGGGCACGGACGGCGAGATTGTGTTCTGGGCCATGCTGGAGACGGAGACGACGACAGGCACTGCGTGGCAGGTGGCCGTGTGGCACAACGGCGCCGGGGCCGACCAGGGCGGCTGGGTCGAGACGCCGATGGCGCCGGCCGCGGACGGCGGCAAGGGCACGTTCTGGCCGCTGCAGGAGGCGGACCCGGCGGTGGAGCGGCACTACTTCCGTGCCTCTGTGGCCTCCCGGGTCGACGGCACGCCGCTGCAGTTCACCATCAAGTTCCGGGAGGCGGCGGCGACGGCCTGGCGCTGGGTCAGCGAAGAGCCGCCGCAGAAGATGGACGACGGCCTGGTGCTCTTTGCCGTGGGCGGTGACGACAGCAACACGCAACCCGTTTGGCCCAGCTGGCTCGGCGGCAAGGAGCAGAAGCTGGAGAAGGAGCCGCGGCCACAGGACCTGGCGCTCGGCGACCTGGTCGACGACCTGAACGAGGACGCCTTCCGCGTGTCGACGCCGCGCAGCCAGGCGCCCGGCACGCAGCTGTGGGTGCTGGAGACGACGGTGCCGGCGGCCGACGCGGCGCTGGACCGGTCGTCGCGCACCAGCATCGCGATCGGCCGCCCGTGGGGCGCGCGGCTGCTGCGGTGGATGGCGCTGGTGCGGATCTGGGCGCCGTGGCTGGGCCCGCGGCACGGCCGCCGCAGGCTGGACCTGGACGGGCTGCCGGCGGTGCTGGGCGCGTTTCTGGGCCCGGGGCCCGACGGCGCGGGCCGGCACCTGGTGGTGCTGCCGGTCAGCGGCGTGGGCGCCGTGCAGAGCGTGCTGGGCAGCGGGCCGGACGGGCAGCTGCGGCTGGACGTGCGCAGCGACAGCGAGGCGGCCGAGACGGCGACGGTGCTGGTGGCCGTGGGCGCCAGCTTCGAGAGCGCCAACGCCGCCGTGCTGTACCACGCGCGCAGCCTGGTCAGCCAGATGCAGGCGGCGGACGGCACCGCGGACGCCATCCGGCAGGCCAGCGAGGCGCTTGGCGGCGGCGGCGGCGGCGGCGTGCACGCGCAGTGGATGGAGAGCTGGTACGACGGGCTGGGCTACTGTACGTCTCTTTTTCCTATGCCTCTCCCTTTGCATCACTGACAAACAGGCACGTGGAATGGCATCGGCCAGAACCTGTCCGAAGACAAGATCGTGGAGGCGCTCGACGCGCTGGCCGCACACGACATCCAGGTGGCCAGCCTGATCATCGACGACAACTGGCAGTCGATCGACCGCAGCGGCCACGGCCAGTTCCAGTATGCGTGGGAGCGGTTCGAGGCGGACGCGCAGCAGTTCCCGCGCGGGCTGGCGCACGCGGTGGCGCGCGTGCGGGCGGCGCACCCGCACATCCAGCACATTGCCGTGTGGCACGCGCTGCTGGGGTACTGGGGCGGGGTGGCGCCGGGCGGAGCGATTGCGGGCGCGTACGCGACGACGGTGGTGGAGCGGGCGCACCCGCGGCGGCGCAACCTGCCGGTGGGCGGGCCGATGACGGTGGTCGGGGGCGCCGGCATGGACGCCGGCAGCGGCGCGGACGAGGTGCGCCGGCTGTACGACGACTTCTACCGGTTCCTGGCGGCGGCGGGGGTGGACGGCGTCAAGACGGACGCGCAGTTCATGGCGGACACGTGGGTGTCGGCGGCGGCGCGGCGGACGCTGGCGCCGGCGTACGCGGCGGCGTGGGCGGTGGCGACGCTGCGGCACTTTGCCGGGCGCGGGATCGCGTGCATGGCGCAGACGCCGGCGCTGCTGTTTGGCGCGCAGCTGCCGGCGACGCGGCCGGCGGTGGTGGCGCGCAACTCGGACGACTTCTTCCCCGACGAGCCGGCGTCGCACCCGTGGCACGTCTGGGCCAACGCGCACAACAGCCTGCTGACGCAGCACCTCAACGTGCTGCCCGACTGGGACATGTTCCAGACGGCGCACGCGTTTGCCGGCTTCCACGCGGCCGCGCGCTGCGTCAGCGGCGGGCCCGTCTACATCACGGACGCGCCGGGGCAGCACGACCGCGCGCTGCTGGCGCAGATGACGGGCCAGACGCTGCCGGCGCGCGACGGGCCGCCGCGGACGGTCGTGTTCCGGCCCAGCGTCGTCGGCCGCAGCCTCGACGCCTACGCCGGCTTCCACGACGGCGTGCTGCTCAAGGTCGGCGCGTACCACGGCAACGCGTCGACGGGCGCCGGCCTGGTCGGCGTCTTCAACGTGGCCGGCCACCGCGTGTGCGAGCTGCTGCCGCTGGCGCGCGTGCCGGGCGTGGCCGATGCCCACGACGACGACGACGACGACAAGACCACGCGGTTTGTCGCCCGCGCCCACCGCTCCGGCCGCGTCACGCCCGTGCCGCTGCGGGCCGCCGACGCGCTGCTGCCGATTGCGCTCGACGCCGCCCAGTACGAGATCGTGACGGTGTACCGGGCGCTGGGCTTTGCGTGGGCGCCGGACGACGGGCCCGAGGAGACGCTCTACCTGGCCAACCTCGGGCTCGTCGAGAAAATGGCCGCCGCCGCCACGGTCGTCAGCACGGCGTGCGTGCGGCGGCCCGGGCGGCGGCTCGAGATGAACGTCGCGCTCAAGGCGCCGGGCGTGCTGGGGCTGTACGTGTCGGCGGCGATGCGCGGCGGCGAGGGCGACGACGATTCGGAAAACAACAGCGGCGGCATCGTGGCCGCGTCGCACTTCCTCGTGACCATGCGCGGCGAGGCGATCCCGCGGCACTGCGTGCGCGTGGCGGCGCAGGACGCCCACGTGCTCGAGATCGACACGGCGCGGGCGTGGCGCGAGATGGGCTTTGCGCCGCTGTGGACGAACGAGGTGCAGGTGACGATTTACGTGGTGTGGTGAGGGGATATTAATGTTGATATTTTGATTTATTTTTGATTTATTTTTGATTTATTTCTGATTTATTTATTTGTTTTTCTTTCTTCTCACCCTTCGATTGCACATTCATTCAAATGCTTTCAACTCTTTTATGAATACTCTAATTGATATTATCCAAACTAGTATACTTCATCTTTACTTCATCTTTACTTCACTCTTCATTTCACTTCTCTTCACCACCACCACCACCACACCTACTGCTTCAGCCCCAGCCGCTGCGCCTCGGCCGCCACGTGCTCGCCGTAGAACGACGCCACCGGCGCCATCTGCGGCGCCCAGCCCAGCAGCTTGCGCGCCCGCGCCGCCGTCCCGCGCGCGTTCAGCCCCCACGTGAAGTAGATGAGGAAGTCGGGCGCGTCCGGCGCCACGACGTCCGCCACCGCCACCGTGCGCACCTTGTCGGCGACGGCGCCGGCCGGCACAAAGCCCTGCCGCTGCGCCTCGGCCACGAGCGCCGCCGCCGCGTCGCCCCACGCCAGCACGTCGCCCGTCGACGTCAGATAGTACGCGTGCGTGCCGAAGATGCTGGTCGCCGTGCCGGAGCTCTGCCGCTCCTCGGCGTCCGCGCCCGCCTCGGCCAGCCGCCGCAGCAGCGCCGCCACGTCGCGCACGTGCGTCGTGTCCCACGTGGCCGCGCCGGCGCCGATGCGCGGCGCGTAGCCGTTGCGCAGCAGGAACCGGGTCATCGCCGGCAGCTGCAGGCTGCGCCGGTTGCCCGGCCCGCGGCCCTCGCCGTAGATCAGCGGCGGCGACACGATCGCCACGCGCACCGTGTCGGGGAACTCGGCCGCCAGCGCCTGCAGCCGCGCGTCGACGTTGCGGTGCGGCGCGCCGTCGGGGATGCCCGTCACCAGGCGCTCAATGCCCTCGTAGTCGTCGTAGATCTCCTCCGGCTTGACCGGCTCGCCCGAGCGGCCGTTGACAATGTCGTACTATTTGTTTGTTAGTGAATGAATTGCCATTCAACAACGCAGACCGGGCTGCACTCACCCATGCAATCACCCCTGTGCCCGACACGTGCACCAGCACGCCCGGCTGCGCCGCCGAGTGCCCCCTGTCCAGCCCGCGCACCAGCGCCTCGGCCGCCGGCACGTGGTCCGCCGAGTTGCCCGCGTGCACCACCACGTCCGCCACCGCCGCCGCCGCCTCCAGCTCGGCCGCGCTGTCCAGGTCGCCAAACACAAAGTGCAGCTTCTCGGCCTGCTCCGGCGCCACCGCCGCCCGCACCGCCGCCGCCTTGGCCTCGCTGCGCACCAGCAGCGTGTAGTCCCACTCGGGGTGCGTCGCCAGCAGGTCCACGAGCGTCTCGCCGCCAATGTAGCCGGTCGCGCCGGTCAGGAAGATCTTGGTAGCCATTGGAATGATGTTGGAGTTGTGAAATGGGTCAGAGAGGAGTTTGTTGGAACTTGTAAAGTTGATAATGATTTGTTTGCTGTTTGCTGCTTGATGCTGTCTGTCTGCTTCTTCCATCTCTCTCTCGACGACGAACACCCTCTATATATACACGTTTTATATTTCACAGAACCCGCGTCGTCAACTCCCAAGTTTATCAGCATCCCATCGAGTAAGCATCGCCGCCTTGTGTAAGCACTACTGTGAAGTCCTGCAGGTCCAGCCCAAAATAACCGTCGCTGATGCAGCAGCCATTGCATCACAGTTGGGGAACGTGCGGGGGTTTGGTCAGCCTCTCTGACCAATCCCGTGCCTCCCTGCGCGGGAAATCCATTTCCCGCCAACGTTCAGCAACTTTAGTTTGGGGGAATCTTTCTCCCGTAGAGGTCCACTTTTCCGTGTAAGTTAACTGGTCTGCCCCTTTCGTCCCTTTGCTTGCGCTTTTTCGTTTTTCCCACGTTGTTTGTTCGTAATCCTACTGCTTGTAAGATCTACTCGTACTCTCGTACCACGTTGCACAGACAATGTTTGCTTCTTGATTGGATTTGAATTCACTACTCGTATAGATGTGCACTGCTTGGCCGGCATAACATGCAGCCGAAAAGGCACGGTCAACAACAACAGCATGAGTGAAACAAAAGAAGAACATTGGCTATAAACAAAAAGGCTGCGCTGCGTTGCGGGAAAAACACGGAAGGAGGTCTCAATTTCGGTGCAGGGGTGCTGAGGTAGTGGTGATGGCTGCTTGGGTGTTTTTTGTTGTTGTTTTTGTCTTTTTTTTGGTGCGGCGCGTGTTCTGTCGCCAGAAGGTAGAAACACGGCCTCGTTTTGGACGCTCGCTCGGAATCGCCGTCTTTTTTTTTTCTTTTGATATTATGACATTTGACAGCAGTCAACGTCAAGAGCAAGGTGACCGCAGCAGCAGGAGATGCCGGTCCGCTATCGCAGGCTGCTGGTCGTCTTCGGGAAGGGAAGAAGGGTAGAAAGAACAAAGGGAAGAGACAGGTGACAAAGGAAATAAAAAGCAAACCGCTAATGCCATGTCGCTGGAAACAAAAACAAAGATGCGAAACAGAAGAAAAACACAAGGCGGAACAAAATAGTATCAAAAACCTGTATGCCAGCCAGAGATGCAGCAGAACAGTGAACATTCTTTTTTCTTCCCGGCAAATGAACGCACCCGCACACAATCTTTTTCAAAAAAAAAATCAAACCGTCAAAATTGGAACTCTAGATTGTTCACAAGACTTCCCGCTGTTGTCCACAGAAAAAAATAATGTTGGTACAACGGCAAGAACAGTTGGAAAAAACACAGCCCAACGTCCCCTCTGGAGGGTGATAGGCTGAAGAAGAGTCTCGGGGTATCAAAGGGGGATAGATGAGTCGGACCTCGACCAATGAAGGTGAAGTAGCCGGAGAGGAGGAGGAAAAGGAGAGAGAATAAAGCAAACACGGAAAATAAAGGAAAGAAGCCAGGGCACATGGAAGTGGATGTGCCCTTCTGTCAACGCCACTCCCCGCCGACCCGATATCAGCGTGCTGTTGCATGGCCATCAAAGTATGTCGCGTATTGGTTGGCGACGTGTGGCTGCTGGTAGTGTGGCGGCACGTAGCCCGTGGATGCAGCGGCAACGTGGTTGGATGGTGGGGTCGGGGTGACAGGGCAGCGTGGTGGCACTGCCTGGTAGCCGTCTCGGGACGCGTTGTTGGCGCCGCCTGCGCCGAAGCCGGCACCCTCCGGGGTGATGGGTGGCGTCATGTAGCCGTCGGCCACACCCGGCACGGCACCCATGCCCTTGTGCGGCGTGCTATACACGTCGGCGACGGCAACGGTCTCGACCGGCTTGCACTGGGGCGAGGCGCGGCCGCTGCTGGCCGCCTGCCGGTTGTTGTTGATCGAGGCGGCGTGGCGGGCCAGAAAGTCGACCAGCGTGGCCGAGACGTTGGACAGGTGCGACGAGGCGTACTTGCGCGACAGGGTCGGCGACGGCTGGTGCAGGTTCTGGGACAGCGTGAGCAGCGTGATGTTGTCGGCGTGGTCCCAGGCACCGTCATTGACCTCCGGGCGGGCCAGAATGGCACGGGCCAGGGCCAGCGAGGCACGAGCCATGGTGGACGGCTTGGTGGAGACAAAGTCGCGGTGGTACAGGGCAATCTCGCTGATGTAGGCGGCCATGTGCTCGACCTCGCGGTCGTCGCGCTCCTCGGCAACAATCAGCTGGGCAAAGAAGTCGACGGTGGGGTGGCCAATGTTCCACTCGAGCGTGTTGAGGACGTGCATCTCCATCTGGGTGAACATGCCGGCATCGTACAGGCCGCAGCACATGTTGTTGAGCTCGTTGATCTGGGGCACGCGGTCCTTCTTGTCCCCGTACTTGGCGGCAATCAGGAGGGCAGCGCAGCCGACCAGCTGGTAGTGCTGCTTGTAGACGACACGCTTGGAGCAGTACCGGTCCAGGAGGTTGACGGTCAGGAACAGGGTCTCGGGCAGCAGGTTGAAGGCGGCGTGGGCCTCAATGATGAAGTCGATGAGGTACGGCCGCATGAACCACTGGATCTCGCGCTGCATGTCGATCAGGTTGACGTCGGGAAGGGTCTCGTCCTGCACTTTGTTAGTTTGTTCCATTTTTTTTTTCTCAGATAGGAGTGGAGTATGTAAACTGCTCACCTCCATGTGGCGCATGTGCTGCAGCATGTCCTCGAGGTACTCCTCAGAGGCCAGACGCGACAGCTCGTTGCCGATCATCTCCTGCCGGTTTCTTGCCAGCATCTTGGCAGCTTCTCTCGAGGTCATGCGGGGCATCATGGGCTCGTCAGACTCGACGAAGAACGTCTCGTCCTTGACCGAAGTGTAAGCCATGATTTTTTCCCGTGAGGTGGTGGTGGTGAAAGAGTGAAGAGGATGTCAGTCGGCTCTCCAGAAGCCGAGTCGTATAATGGTGTACAAAAAAAGGAGTGGCGGTAGTTGGTATTAAAAAAGCAACCGGTTGAAAAAGGGTCGAGCAGTCGGTTCCGTGGTGAGGTGGAAGAGAGCGAACGACCGGTCGGTGTGATTAGACGTATTAAAGAGAGTGGTGGTGAGATATTAAAGAGTGGCAGTGGCTGAAGAAGCCAGAGAAGAAAAGCAAAAAAAAACGAAGGGAAAGAGAGTGACGAAGAGAGCGTGCTGGTCGGGAGAGAAAAGAGAACGGATGGTCAGGTTCGTGAGATTCTGCGGACCAGGCGATTATATATTAGCATTACAACACCAACACGAAGAGCAGCACGCCGGCCACAAGGCGAAAGGGACAAAGAAACAAAAGACTGAGCCAGGGACAGGTGATGAAGGGCAGGAATCTGGGCAGGTGGAGTGGTGGAGCGGGAGCGTGGAATTTGGGGGGTAAAGAATGCGTGAGACGACAGTCGCGCGTAAATGGGTTGGGTAGCGTGCAGCCGCGTCTGCTGTGCTGCTATGTGCAATCTGCCGGGGCAATCTGCGGCGAGCACGCTGCCAGGAGGACTGTCTGCCGCGATGGGCGTGCGCGGGGCCAGCAGGGACGTGGGAAAGGGTTGAGGCTGTAGAGGGCGTCGTAGAAAGGAGAAGGGTGAAGGGCGGAAGGGAGGTAGCTAGCTCAGGGAAGCCAGGGAGGACGTGGGAGAGTGGGGGGCAAAAGAAAAGCGAAGGGTGAGAAGAGGAAGAAGGGAACGGCGTTGAAGAATGCTGCCCACCCGCAGCAAAGGCAATCTGCCAACGCGGTGAAGGGATATTTTCGGCGGGATTTTGTGCGTCGTGTGCGGTGTGCGTGCCCTTGGTCGCGCTTTCTCCTTTCTCCTTTTCCTGGCGTTGAGGCTGACGATCTGTCGATTTTGGGAAGGCACGACCTGCCGAGGGAGCCAACGACGCCCAAAAATGCTGCGAAATGAAGCAGACGCGGCGGTCGCGTAGACGTCGGCTCCGTCGCGCCTTCCTCGACAAACCCAGCGGTGGTTATCGGGGCCCTCTTTTCCCGGAGGATTGATTGACCGGCGACGAGATGGCGGCAGGATGTGGAAGCGGTGGGCGGGCGAACACCGGTCGACACGCACGGCGCACGGCACTGGTGCATACAAGCACGGACAGGCACAGGAACAGGCACGGGCACACGACAGGCACACGACAGGCACACGATGCCCACACTGTGGCGGACTAGCACGGCACTTGGGCACTGGCCCAAGCGATAGAAAGGCCCTCAGGGAGATTTGTGTGGGGAACGGAAGGGAGAGCAAAATGGAGAAACCAGCAAACACGACGGGAAACCAGCAAATGGAGTGCGGACTTACCCAGTGAGGTCGACAGGAGACGCAAATCCACAGTGCTGAGAAGTGGGAGCTACGAGTTAACGTGTCCCACGAAAAAGCACCGTTCCGGATAGTCGTTTCTCTGCCTGGCAAGACGCGATGGGGAGAAGATGCCCGTTGGCATGCAACTGCAGGAAATTGAACGTTAGCCCACAGCGGCGAGAGAAAAAGGACAATGACGAGCCGCACGGAGGGAGGGAGGGCGAGCTGGATCGGCCGACCCGGCCTGGACGTCTGAACTTCTGAACGTCTGTCTGTACGCACCTCGCTGTCGTCGCCTTTTGGAAAAAGGGGAAGCTTCGTCACGGGATCAAGACCGCATAGAGGGAGCCAAGTGAAGACGCAACAAAAATGCCCGAGGCCTTTTTGTTGCAATTGTCTTGCTTCGGGATGCCCTTTGCTCGTTTGTGTCCTTCTGTCCGCACAGGCAATCTCAAGTCGCGAGCGCGTGTCTGGTTGGGTGGGAAGTCGAGTTGAGGAATGGACTGGTCAATCGGGCTCAGGCACGAAGGGAGACGAGGTTGAAATCGTTCGGAGGGCGGCCGTTCAGGGTCCCGCGCAGGCCAGGGAGACGATTGAATTCCTGAGGTCAGGGGAAATTGTCGAATCGTTCGAAGATCAACCCGGAGAATGTCGAGCGAGGAATGTAAAAGTCCAAAGGGAGAAAAAGAAACGAAATATAAAAAGACGAAAGAAGAAAAGAAGGGAAAAAGTGCTTATATATAGAAGGAACACCTCCCCTCCAAAAACACACACAAACGAGGAAAACAGGAACACGCAATTCCTGTTGGAAAAAAAAGGCCGTGAGAAGAAAGCACCGCGGGCGGGCTTTCAGCTTATCGGAGCTCGGAAGGGTCGAGAAGGGCTGTCCGGTCGTGGAGATCGAGTCGGCACACAGCTTCTGCGTTGAGAAAAAGGGGGGGGGGAGGGAGAGAGGAGAGATGATGGCCTCGCGTTGACAGAAGAACCTCGCGTTGAGAGGTAGTTCTGTTCGTCTTCGGGAAACCTTCCTGATTCGTTCCTTTTACCAACTTCTTTTCTGTCGACTTCTCGGGACAATGCGAGAAGTGCAAAAAAAGAAGACCGGGTGAAAGGCAAGAAGGAGAGGACGAGGGTCGGGCCGGAGGGGGGAGGGAGAGGAGGAGGAGAGAGGGGAGGGAGGAGAAGGAGGAGAGAGTAATGGGAGAAGAGAGGAATGGGGGGGGGAGAAGGGAAGAAAAAGGAAAGGAGAGGAAAAGGGAAGGGGAGAGGAGGAGAGAAAAAAGCAAAACGAAACGGAAGGCGGGCGATGGAAGAATAAAAATGGAAAGAGAGCGAGCCGGGGTACGGAGTACGTATACGGAGTACAAGGGAACGAACGAAGCGAGAGCGTACGGGATAGCTTCCTCACACAGACCGACCCGGAAAGGCAGGCAGGCAAGGCAGGCTGTCCATGTCCACAGTAAAAAAAAAAAAAAAAAAATGCATATATTAAAAAAGAAAAAGGAGACAAACGCGCGCGCGGCGCGCGGCGCGCTGCACCCACCACCACCCACAGGACGCAAGGCCTCTGCGTTGGATGGTCCAGTCCGGGGCCGAGTTGGCTCTAGGCTGGGTCTGCACATCTCACCTAATAACGGCGAGTATGGAGTCTTTTTTATCGAAAGTGTGTGAGATACTCGTATATGTACGGGCAAAGTGGAAGCTGGGCTATGGGGCTGACAGGGGGGAAGGAAGTACGCCAGAACCACATACGCGATACGTTTGCCAGCAGGGGTGTGCATACGACGGGCACAGGAAGGAGGAGACCGGGGGGGGGAGGACCCAGCAGAAGGGGGGCCGCTGAGCCCGGGCAGGAGCGCAGCGAGTGGACGAGATTGGCTGGGAAAGAGAGAGAGGGGGGCGGCGGCGGCGGCGGAGGCCAGAGAGCGCTACTCCCTGCTGCGTGTGGTGCATGCACTTTAGGCGTGTCGTTCGCTAGCTGGAGGGCTCCTTCTCGACAGAAAGGGGCAAACGAGAAAAAAAGAGAAGGGCGGGCGGGATCGCTCTTGCCCGGGACAAGAGACACAAGCACACAAAAAAGTGCAAGAGCCCACAGTACAGAGAGAGAGAGAGAGACAAGAGAGACCACACGAAAGACGACGCGAGACGGCAGGAGCAGGCCAGGCCGGTACGGAGCACGGAGGAGAGAGAGAGAAGCACGGGGTGGAACGGCGTACGAGGGAGGAGGTTGTGCATGGGGCCACCCACTGGACTATGGGCAAAGCTTGCATGGGGGGCAGGAGGGAATACCCACACCACACAGGCAAAAGACCCCAAGACCAAGACCAAGCAAAAATAGTCTATCTCTGCGGCCGAGCGTGATTAGGTAAAACTGCTGTGCCTTGGGTGCAATGCATGGGAAGGCCCTGCATCATCACGCCTGCACAAGGACGGGGCACGCATGCCAAAATTTGCTGCAGAGTGAAATGGGCGTATTTGAGCCTCGATTGAGCAGGATGCGATTGGACGATATATCTGGGCAGCGTATGCGTGGGCTTCCAAGCGAAGAAGAAAAAAAGAAGAAAAAAAAAAAGGAGAGGGTAAAACATCCCGTGCAGCAAATGTTGCGATGGCAGCTGTTTTTTTGTTTGCAGATGCATAAATTTGCCGTGCCCACTGTATCGCATACTCCGTACTCTTACGGAGAGTATTAAGACTTACCACGCAGGATCGGTTTCTTGTGTATACAAAGCTGCGGAGTACGATACCAGGACGCCCGGCCATTGGCGGCAAGCCGATCAAAGGCTCATCAAAAAACGCGTCGTTTGGCAAGAGCGTGTTTTCCCCTTGTGGTGGTGCTGTGGGTAAGTGCCTGCATGCAACTGCATCCTCTGCCGTTGCGTATCTTACTCCGTAGTGGTGGTGCTCCGTAGCAATAGTTGGAGGCCCCGGAAATAGTGCTCCGCTCCGCTGCGCCGCGTGTGTGTGTGTGTGGTGCTTTGCTTGTTCGGTGTTTCTTTGGCCTGGCGTCAGAGCTCGATCGCCATGGAGTGCCCCTGTCAGGAAGGCGCGCTTGGCGGGCACGGTATCGGCGAACGGCGGGCGAGTAAGATTTACGAGGAAGGAAAAAACGACAAGCCAAAAAAAAAAAAAAGAAGAAAAAAAAAAGAAAAAAAGAAAAAAAGAGGGAAAACCCCGTCATCGGTCCGTGGCAGCTCGTATCCGGTCAGCGTTGCAGAACCACCCGAAAAATGAAGAAAAAAAGAGGGTTTGAAACACGGGACGAGAGGAGGAGAGGATCGTGTCCCTGCGGGCGGGCAGACAGACTAAGGAATACGACGCCGTGTGCTCTGGTGCAGTCATGTTGCATGCAGGCGCGTCGTACCGGCCGGCACCCTAGGACGCGGTGTGTGCACGCAGAGACTGCGGACTGCGAACTGCGGACTGCGGCACGGAGGCCTTCAGATCTACAGCAAAAAAAGACGCGGCGACTACGAAATGGCACGATCCCACCTCTCGACACGCCATCGAGCCAACGAGCCAACGAGCCAACGAGCCAACGAACCAACGAACCAACGAACCCCCCGCCGACGCAAAACACCCGAGAGACGGAGCGAATGACAGCCTTGCCCCCCCCTCTTCAGCCCGTAATACGCGCTGCGACCCGTCCTGCAGGTCGCGAGAGCATGTGACACGCAGACGCCTACTCCGTACATCGCAGGCCTTCCTTTCCTTGCCTCAATGCTTCATTGCCTCATTGCCTCATTGCTTCATCATTGCCCTGCTTCGCCTGCTGCCCGGTGATCCGCCGTGATCGTCCTTTGTCTCACTCTCACGCACCGGCCGGCCGGGGAGCCCATCCGCCGCCGGGCCAGAAGACCATAGTGCCAGCCCAGGCAGGGCCCCCGGACGCAGGACGAAGCGACGGGTGAGACAACTTTTGCGATCGATGTTCCCACGACGGGCTGGGCCAGCGAATCATCACACGCCTCCACGGCCAAGGAGGAGAACCCGGGACCCCCCCCCCCCTCCTCTCCACCCAAAACCTGCCAGAACGCGTCCTGGCAGTGTGGCCTTTTTTCTTCTTCTTTTTTCTTTTTTCTTTTTTTTCCCCCGGTAAGGCCGTTTCTCCGTTTTTGCTCGGCTTAGCAGTGGGACCCTCTGGGGGGCCTGCTGCTGCTGCTAAGGCCGGAAAAAAAGCACTATTACCAGTATGAAAACCGGACACGCAAATGGCGTTTCGTCCCTCCCTTGCGTCTGGCTGGAAATGGGCTGGCTGGCCCAGCAGCACCGCCTCGAGCGAGCAGCCAACTCCGTACTCTGTAAGATACGTGCTCCGAGGACCGCATCGAGCTCCGCGCGCTTGGAGGCCGCTGGGCTGTGTCCTTCACGAGGACGGCTCCCCGTGGACAATGAGCAGGGCCTTGTCTGTCCTCGTGGCCAAGCCGCAGTGGACATTGTGAAGTTTTTTTTTTTTTTTTTTTTTTTTTACTCTTTTCTTCTTCTTTCTCATCTTCTCGTCGTATTGGATCCATCGTATTGGATCTTGTCCATGCCTTTTTCCATACTCACCACGCTGAAAATACGTAACCGTCCGCGCCGCGACTCCGCATCGTGGACAGACCCGTGGACAGCCCCATTGTGAAGGGCTTTTTCCTCGTCCCCCACCCCGTCATAAGCTACGAGTAAGATTGTGAGATTTGGCCGGGGGGTGGTGGTGTCCTCGTCATTGCATCGACATCGATGCTGGCCTTTTTTTTTTCTGCTTTTCCTTGGCCAGAAAATGGGTACACACGCGAGCAGGGTTCTCCTCTTTCCCAGGGGGGGGGGGGGGCGTGTGCTCCGTGGTAGAGCTCCGTAGCAAAGCTCTGTCGAGAAACCCCAACACCGAAGTCCATCACCGACAGGGCCAGGCCTGCTTTGCTGGCGAGAGAGGCATATATTACGCGGCTGCAGACGGGCAGGCGGGCAGGCGGGCAGGCGGGCAGGCGGGCAGACGGAGAGATAGTGCTCCCCCAAGAAGTACGGTGCTGCGTAGATTGTATTACGGAGCATACCCGGGCCTCTTCCTGCGCGTCTCCTGCTTTTTGCCATGCCTTGCCTTGTCTTTGCTGTCGTCTCCTGCGTCAGCACAGATTTGGAGCCAGCGGCTGCGCCAGGGGAAATTGGAAATTGCCTGGGTCGGTTGGTGCATCTGCAAGAACCTTTTTTTTTTTTTCTTTCTTTTTCCCTTTTTTAACTGCTCGTTGCCCGTCGGTTTCCCCATTGTTTCGTGCAGAAGCGACGACGCGGAGCAGACGGGCCAAGGCAAAGCGACCAGGGCCCTGGACGACCCTCTCACGACCCTCAGCTGCGGTCGCGCGGTGCGGCAGTCCGTTTGGGCTTAGCGCGAGCCCGGGTTTCTTGCTCTCTTCTCCTTTCAGGAGTCGGTGCGACCACGAGCTGTCGTCATTCGTCCCCGTCCGCCAGCCTTGCGCGTCTGCTGGCCTACCATGCCGGCCCGTCCTCGGCTGGCCCGTGTCTGCTGGCCAAGAAACGTTCTCTTTCTCTCTCTCTCTCTCTCTTTTCCCCAACACGTCTTTGCCAACACGCCTTGCAAAACACCTCGCTCTGCAAAACTGTTCGCGTCATGGACCTGTGATTGGCTCGTGACGATCCTGGGTCCCCTCCCCAGCGCGCGACCCCCCCCCCCCTGGTCCCCTCAAGATTGCTATGGACCAGGGGTATGGGCGCCTCTGGTTGGACGGGACAGGGGGTCAGGGGGTCAGCCAACGACAAAAAGAGAGGCTGGACGCCGACGAGACGCCCGAAAAAAAAGCCCCCGCAAGGTTGGTCGACGCCGTCGCGACGTCTCCATATGCCGTACGCCGTAAGGCGATGGATCGTGATCAAGGTACTCCGTACTCCGTAGTAGGTACAGTAAGTACGGAGTACGGAGTACGAGTACGAGCGAAGCCAATATTGCCCTGCCCGTACACGCTCGGCGCCGACCAGAAGAAGATGGGCAGGCGGCGATCCGACGCACGATGCAATGCGCGTAGGCGTGCATGAGCATGACGTCGATTGCCGCATCCAGCAGTGTGCAGAAGAGAGGGGGCAATAGGGCAGGCGTCCTGTGAGCCCTGTGAGCTCTGTGAGCCCCGAGTGCACACGGGCAAGATCGGCAGTGGCTGGCAAAACCCCCCTACTCCTGCACCGAATGGTGTGTCAAGCACGTTTTCTGTCCCACGCGACGTGAGACTGCAAGTTTCCTGGCGAGACGACTTGCTCTGGAGCAGTCTGACCAGTCTCGGCAGTCTCTGACAAAAGATGCCGTCGTCAGTCATCTGATGCTCTGGTCATCTAACGACATCTCTTTGGTCTCTTCTGACGCTCTGATAATTTCCCCTCCAATACGGAGAGAAAAACTCTGTTGGCCCTCAGCCGCCCCCTTACGCCCTCCCTTCCCCCTCACCGCCTGATAACGGCACCGGCCTCTGCCCCGGCTCGGTCTGGCTGGCCCCTGCTGTGGCACACGAGCCGCCTTGCTCGCTGGTGCCACGTCGAGGGCCGTCAAATGAGACAAGACGGGACAGAGAGCAACACACAGAGCCGTCGTCTTGATGATAAGGACGGGCGATTTTTCTGCAGAAAAAGAAAAGGGTCTGCTCGATATCCTTACAGGGGGGGGGGGGGGGAGAGGTAGCGCTGACGGGGAGCCAATGGCCGCCCCAGAAGGGGTCAGTGGCGGCCCGCCCTGCTGCGTTGGCACGAATGGCACGGGTGGCACGAAAGGGACAGGCAGGGAAAGGAGGCCAGGACGACAGGGCCCGGACGGAGATGGCACGCATCCGAGCGAGGAGGGCGCTTTGTTCCAACCAATTCGGGGAGGAGATCGTAGACGCTTCTGGTCGACGCCAATGCACGCCGCTGCAGCTGAGTGGCGATCGGAGGCGGTGAGGGGGGGAGGACAGATAGAGTCCGATACAGAGACAGGACAGGATACACCGTGACACACACGGGCAGGACACCTGCACTCGACTGGCCAGCCAGTACACGCAACACAACCAGACACAAAACACAAAACACAAAACACAAGACAAAAACACAAAACAAAGCTGGCCGGTCGGCTGGCCGGTCGGCTGGCCGGCGGCCGGGCACGGCAGGGGAGGCGGGAGCCAACGAATGCAAGACAATCGAAGACGACTGCGGCCGCCGAGGCGGCCATGCGGCCGGGGCGATGGGTGACGAAATGCAGCGTGTGATTTGGAAGCCATGTCTGGATGAATGATATGTCTTTTATTCCTGAATTTATATGATTTATTATTCGATTATTTATTTTATTTTCATTTTATTGCATCGAAGTCCCTGTACAAACATCACAACTCCAATCAAAGCGACCACAACAGAAAAACAGACAGCACAACACACACACACACATCGCCATGCTCGTCGAGGCCGGAAACCGCATCCTCGCGATGCTCGCCCGGCCCGGCCTGCACACGACAAAACACCCGCCGCCGATTGGCCCAGATCCAGCACGGACCCACTAAAAACCCCATGCCCTTTTTCGCACTGCAAAGCTCCGAAGCTCTCGCCACGTCAATCCCCCTCTCTACGCACTCCTCTGACCTCTACACCATGGGCTCGGCCGCGTCCAAGACCGCTTCGAGGACCGCGGCTCCGCGCACGGCTGCCGCTGCGCCGCCGCGCCGCTACCCGACCCGGGCCGCCGGCGCCAACCCGGCCGCCCAGGCGGCGCCGGCACCACAGCAGCAGCAGCAGCAGCGGCGGCAGGACGACCACCCGGCACAGCCCTCGTTCGACGACATCGACGCCCCCCCCGCCGCCGCGTTTGCCGACCGCCTGCGCCAGATGGGCATCGTCCAGCCGAACCCGACGTACTCGCCGTCGTCGACTGCGGGTTTCCGTCCGAGCCTCGGGCCCGGCGCCAGTGCCGGTGCCGGTGCCGGTGCCGGTGCCGGTGCCGGCGCCAACGCCGACGCCGCACTCCTCCAGCAGATGCACCGGGAGATGCAGCAGCACACGGCCGCGCCGCACCAGCACCCGCCCGCCGCCAACACCACGCTGCAGGTGCTCGCCGCCCGCCGCCGCCTGCAGCAGGACCAGGCCGACGAGCAGGACAACGACGTGGTGTTCGCGGCGCGGGCGGCGCCGCCCGCCGGCACGACCGAGTTCCTGTCGGCGGCCACGCTGCGCGACCTGCTCGTGCTGCGGGCGCGGGGGCTGGACGCGGCCGCCATCGAGGCGCGGCTGCGGCTCAAGCCGGGCGTCGTGGCCCGCCTGGGGCCGCGGGGGCTCGTCGAGGCCGTGACGGAGGCGTCATAGCACAGACGACACGGACAGATCAAAAAACATGGACGGTATGGCCGGTGTTTGGTGTTTGGGCAGGTCTTGGGACTTTCGTATTCTGATCTATAGCTTTTTCGACGGATCCATTTGTCTTCCTTTTTCCCTTTGATTATCCCCTTTGAAAACTCCCCTTTGGAAACTCCCCTTTGAGAACTCCCCTTTGAACTTCCCTTTGAACTTCCCTTTGAACTTCCCTTTGAAAACCCCCCTTTCCCTTTGATCTTCTTACCTACCCCCGCATAAACTCCTTCAGCCGCCAGTCCTGTCGCGGCGCCTCCTGCTCCCCCGTCGAGTGCAGCTCGTACAGGATCCGCTGCCGGCTCACCCCCAGCTCGTCCACCAGGTGCACCGCCATGTCCAGCATGAACGGCTCCGGCCCGCACACGTAGTACTCCGTGCTGCTGTTGTGCAGGTACAGCAGGTCCATGCCGTCGTCGACGGGCGATGCGCATGGTGTGCCGCTCACCGGCGACGACGCCGCGCTGTCGTCGTCCCCCGGGATCCGCACGTGCCGCAGCTTGTCCAGGTCCACGTGCCCGGCAAACGACAGACACATGCCGTCGTCCGAGATCGGCGTCGCCACCGCCTCCGCCACGGCGCCGCCCCCCCGCGAGTAAAAGTACGCCGTCCGCAGCGCCCCCGTCTCGCCCAGCCGCTGCTGCAGCGCCCGGATCTCCGCCGAGAACACCGCCGGCGCATACCGCGACCCGTGCACGTACGTCACCGGCCGCTGCGGCTGCGTCTCTGCCACGCTGCGCGCCATCGCCACCAGCGGCGCCGCCCCGATGCCCGCCGAGATCAGCACCAGCGGCGGCGCCTGCCGCCCGAGCGGGTCGGCCGACGACGACGACGACGACACCGACCGCGCCGTCGACGCCCGCAGCGGCGGGTGCATGCCCAGCGGCGACGGCGTGGCCTCGTCCGTGCCCGGCACCAGCTCCGGGTCCACGTTCAAAAAGAACACGCCCGCCGGGTGCGACACCTCGAGCGTCGCGCCCACGTCGACCTGGTCGATCAGCGCGTTCGACACGGCGCCCGCGTGGAAAAACGTCGACGCCACCGCGTTGGCAAAGCGCGTGCCCAGGTCGCGCTTCACGCTGATCCGGTACGCCCCGCCCGGCCGCCACCGGTCGCTCAGCGAGTACTGCCGTGCCTGGTAGCGGTAGTGCCCGCGCGGCCGCGCCGTGCTGTGCCGGCCGTAGTCCGACGTCGTGTCGCCGCCGCTGCTGCCGCTGCTGTCGTCGTCGCTCTCCTCCTCCGGCACCAGCATCCGCACCGACACGTACTGCCCGGGGAAGTAGTACGGCATGTTCTTGGGCGGCCTTCTGTGGTGGTGGTGGTGGCCGTGGCCGAGACTGTGGCTGCTGTTGTTGTTCGGCTTCCCGGCCTGGCTCTTCAGCAGGTTGACGTTGTTTGTCCGCAGCCGCGACGTGAAGCTGCCGTACCGGCTGCCGCCGCTGCCGGCGACGCTGCCGCTACCACTGCCGCAGCCAAAACTGCTGACGCTGCTTCGCCTCATGTCGCTGCTTGTGCTGCTGCGGTCGTGGCTGCTGGTCGTCGCCGTCGTGATCGTGTTTATGCTGATGCTGCTGTGCCGCGCACTGCTGGCCAGGCTCTGACGCTCCTTCTCCTCCTCCTCCTCCTCCTCGTCCTCGTCCAGCGGCTCCAGGTAGAACGAGACGACGTCCTCCGACTCGGCCACCTTCTTGGTCACGCGCAGCCGGCGCCAGGTCGACCACGTCTTGAAGCTGCGGTACAGGTGGGCTTCGCGGCCGATCATCATGCGGGCCAGCACGCAGTACGCGTCGGTCCAGGCATCCTGCACCTCGGGCGTCATGAGCGGGCCCAGCACGGCCTGGAAGGCGCGGATCAGGTACTCGCCGACGATGGCGTACTGGTCGGGCCGGATGCTCAGTGAGCAGTGCTTCTGGCACACGCGCTCCAGCTGGGGGATGATGTCGCTCGTGTGCGACAGGTTGGCGGCAAAGGCGATGATGATGGAGGTGAGCGCGCGCGGCTGGCGGCCGTTCTGCATGTTGGCCGTGTTGAAGGTGTCGCGCAGCTCGGGGTGCTGCTGCAGCATGGTGGCATAGAAGAGCGATGCGATGCGCTCGCCGTGCAGGCGCAGGGCCGGCAGCGTGCCTTGCACGAGCTTGGCCTGCTTGTAGGAGAGGGACATGGCTGGCGGTCACCAACAAGGCAAAGACAAAAAGGCCAAGGCGAATATAGGAGACAATGACGACGACCGCGGATGGAAAAACTCGAACAAACTCTTGCCTGGTTCCCGCGTGCCACATGGCGACGGCCACGGCCGACGACAAAAGGACTGCTCTGGTTATATGGGGGAGCAGCAGCAGGGACCGCCGGCGGCCGCGGCCGCCTCGGGTATTATTTTTGCCAGCGCCATCTCGGCTACAAGACAGCTCGTGCTGCCGCCGCTGCTCAGCAGACCGTGGATCCGCCTCTCTCGTATGATGCGCGGTGGATGTCGAGGCCAAGAATCGCCGATACAGGAGAGAAACAAAGGCGCAAGGACGCGGAGACGCAAAGACGAAAAACGAAAAAGGACGGAAATGGCCCGCAGGGCCACAAGCGACGGAACGAGCGGCACCTTTCCCGGCGAGAGCCCCAGCCGAAACATGGGGCACGCAGGCCACCCGCAGGCACGCAGGCACACAGGGCCACACAGGCACACAACCAGCAGCCTGTCTGTGCCCCGGTCAAGTCGTATGATGTCTCATTTGGTCGAACGGTGTGCGAAATCTCTGCATCGAGATCTCCACATGGCCCATCCACCGGCCTCGCAGGGTTGGTCGACCAGCGCGGCCAACACGTCCGACACGGCTGTTTGCGTGCTCGCTTGGGGGCCGATACGAGTGCTCATATCCGCTACGGGCGAAGGTGAGCCGCTCGATTTCGTACTTTGTACTTTTTTTTTTTTGTCGACGCGCGCGGAACGTGCCGGTCTGGCACGAGACCCATGCAAGCTCGGCAGAGCGACACCCCTGGCCCGGAGCCGCCGCATGGATCCGGGGTGGGCGATCTCCACCCATTCTGTCGACACGTATCTTGCATACTTGTATGGAAAGGCCGTCGATGCAAAATGTTTCGTTTCGACACGGCGATCGAGACGTCAAGCGTGTCGCGTCCAGGGGTCGAAACAAAGTGGCGATCGATAGGAAAGCCGTGCCGGAGAATGGCAACGTCATGGACATGAATCTGGATCGACAAATAGCCTGTGTTGACAATGCACACGACAATGCAGAAAGAAAAACCGTTGGATGCTCTTGAGAAACAAGACAAAGGCCAGTGCAGCGGACAAAGACCAGTGAGACACAACTGGCCGCTGCTGGTGGCCTTGTTAGTCATGCGCCTTCCGGTTTAAGCACAGTCCCACGATCCAAAGCAAGTCCTTGACGTCAGGCCGCTTTCGGTCACACGCACAGAATGTAGGCGTCACTCGCCTGGGCCGCTGCAGGCGCGGCCGGCGCGCCTTCCCCTCATCCTCTCCTCTCTTGGCACTCTGGATTGCTCCTTCCCCTTCAATTGCACTCCGGACCACTCTCTGCAACATGGCAGCTACGACCGGCCTCGCTTTGCGCTTGCCTCTGCGTGCAGCACGTGGTGCTCTGTTTTCTGGCCAACGTCTTTCGGTGCCAGCACTGGCGGCGACGACGTACGCTCGGGGCAGCTCACGACTCTACTCGGCCACGCCCGCACCGGCCGGCACGCCGCTGCCCGAGTTCAGCCTGCGCGACCGCGTCATCGTGGTGTCGGGCGGCGGGCGGGGGCTCGGGCTGGTGCAGGCCCAGGCGTGTCTGGAAGCCGGAGCCAGTGGTGAGTTTTTCTTTGTTGTATTCTCCTCTCGGCCACGTCGTCTGACCCCCAGTCCACGTCCTCGACCGGCTCGAGCCGCCAGACGAGTTCCAGGCGGCGGCCGCCCGCGCCGGCGGCGCGCTGACGTACCACCGCGTGGACGTGCGGGCCGACGAGGCGCGGCTGCGCGACGTCGTGGCCGGCATTGCCGATGCGCACGGCCGGCTCGACGGGCTGGTGGCGGCGGCGGCGATCCAGCACGAGGCGGCGTCGCTCGCGCACGGCAGCGGCCCCATGGACCGGCTGCTGCAGGTCAACGTGACGGGCACGTTTCTGACGGCGCAGGCGGTGGCCGCGCAGATGGTGCGTCTCGGGCGACCCGGCGGCAGCCCGTCCGGCGGCAGCCCGTCCGGCGGCAGCATCGTGCTCATCGCCAGCATGAGCGGCACCGTCAGCAACCGCGGGCTGCTGTGTCCCGCGTACAACGCGTCCAAGGCGGCCGTGCTGCAGCTGGCGCGCAGCCTGGCGGCCGAATGGGGCGCGCACGGCATCCGCGTCAACACGCTGTCGCCCGGCTACATTGCCACGGCCATGACGGCCGACCTGTTTGCTGAGAAGCCGGAGCGGCGCGTGGCGTGGGCCGCCGACAACATGCTCAACCGCATCAGCCGGCCCGAGGAGTACCGCGGCGCGGCCGTGTTCCTGCTGAGCGACGCCAGCAGCTTCATGACCGGCAGCGACTTGCGGGTGGACGGGGGGCACTGCGCGTGGTAGGCAGGACAGGCACGGTGGCGAGGCTGGGAAGTGGTAATCAATGGTGTACAGTACTATTTAATCTTCGTCTTCGTCCTCCTCGTCATCCTCCTCGTCATCCTCCTCGTCATCCTCCTCGTCATCCTCCTCGTCATCCTCCTCCTCCTCGTCACCCTCCTCGTCATCCTCCTCCTCGTCTTCGTCTTCGTCGTCATCCTCCTCCTCATCCATCTCTACTCCCTGTGCCTCCGCAAGCCGCGCCGCCTGCCGCTCCTTCTTCTCGTCCTGCCGCTTGCGGTCCTCCTCCTGCCGCGCCGCATCCAGCGCCCGCTGCTTCTCCGCGTTGACCGCCCGCTGCGTCACCACAAACGCGCCCACCGGCGTCTTCTGCCAGTCAAAGTCGCGCAGGAACGCGTCCACCTGGGCCCGGTCGCGCGGCGCAAACTCGACCCGCGCCCGCTTCTCCTCGATGAAGCGCGCGTTGGCCTCGAGCTTCTGCACCAGCAGCGCCAGCCCGGCAACGACCTTGCTGTTGGCGCCGCCTTTGCCGTTCTTGGCACCCTTGGCACCACCACCACCACCGCCCACGCGCCGCGCCTCCTTCAGCCACCGCTTCAGCGCAATCACCACCGGCAGCGCCAGCTCCGGAAACGCAATGTTGGTCGCCCACAGCGCAAAGAACTCGGACAGCAGCTCGACGACCTGCTCGCCCACGCCCGTCTGGTACACGGCCGTGCCCAGCAGCGACTGCGGCGCCTTGTAGGCCACGCGGAAGTCCAGCTGCTTGACGCCGCCCTTGGCCTGCGCCTTCTTGGCCTTGGCCGCCGTCGCCGCCGTCGACCGCTTCATCTCGGCCGACGCCAGCACCTCCAGCAGCACCGGCGCCAGCGGGATGTACGTGCCCGTCGCCCGCGACACCCGCAGCAGCGCCCGCACCAGCTGGAACCGCAGCGGGAAGTACGCCGCCGTCGGGATCAGCCGCACCGCCCCGAGCGTCACCTGCACCAGCGGGTACACCAGCAGCGACAGCTGCTTGGACGTCGCCGCCAGCGCCGCCGCCTCCGCCTCGGCCGCCGCAATGGCCTCGGGGTCGGTTTCTTCCGTGGTCTCGACGGCCGCCTTTTTCTTGCCCCCCTTGCCGCCGCCGCTGCCGCCGCCCGCCAACGCCTTCACCCGCGCCTCGGCCGCCGCCACCGCCTGCGTGTTGCAGTGCTCGGCCAGCACGCGCGACCAAAAGTCCAGCGAGTGCACGTACTGCCAGTTGTAGACGGCGCGGAACGCATTGTTCTGGTTGTGCACGATGCTGTTGCGCAGGTGGATGGCCAGCTGGCGGATGGCGGCAAAGGCCGTCGTGTAGCCGACGGCGGCGTCGACGCCCCAGAGCGCGGCGGCCGAGTTCTTCATCAGGTTGACGCCGGCCAGCGTGTTGGCGTTGGTCGCGCGGCTGCCCTGCACCAGGCCCTGGTAGGCCGTCTTGAGCGTGGCCTCGCGCACGCCGCGGTCGCCGCCCACGACCAGCTGCCGCAGCACCAGGAACGCGGCCACGCGCGTCGGCTCGCTGCTCGCCGGCTGCGCCCAGAAGTGCACGACCGTCTTGACCACGTGCTTGAGCAGCTTGCGGAACGACAGCAGGTACGGCACCAGCGGCGGCAGCGCCGCCAGCGTCAGCCGCAGCGTGCCGTCGTCCGACAGCGACCCCAGCAGCGCCAGCACCGACGACGCAAAGCTGCGCACCAAGCCCGACAGCGCCTTGAACTTGCGCGACGCCGTCGGCACGTACACCCGCTGCGCCGCCGACGTCCGCACCGGCACGTGGTGCTGCAGCACCCGCGGCACGTGCCGCAGCGCCACCACCACCACCCGGTGGAACACCTCGGGGCTCTTGATCGCGTACCGCCGCGACACCGCCGCCGCCGCCGTCGACGACGACGCGTCGTTGCCGTCCACCTCGTTCAGGTGCGCCGCGCTGCGGAACGCCAGCACCACCTGCCGCGCCGCCCGCAGCGAGTGCGTCTCTTCCAGCGACGTCTCCCACCGCGCCACCGTCTCCAGCATCAGCTCGTTGTCCACCATGGCCGAGTCGTCGTTGTCGCCGTCGTTGTCGTTGTCGCTGTCGTTGTCCGCATCGGCTGCCTTGGACCGCTTCTGCTTCTTCCGCGGCGCCTGCTCCGCCTCCTCCTCTCCTCCATCGCTCAGCTCGTCCACCTCGGCCAGGTCGCCCACGTTCTCGTCAAAGTCGAGCGCCTCCGGGTCGTTCTCCTTCAGGAACTGGTAGAACTCCGGGTCCTTCTCCGCCAGCTCGTCCATGGCCGCCTTGCTCATGCCCAGGCCGATGTTGCCGTCGTCGAGGTCCTCGTCGTCGCTGTCGCTGCCGACCGGGTCGTACTCCATCGACGATTCGGAGTCGTCGCCAGAGTCATCCTCATCGTCCTCGTCCGCAGCACCGTTCCGTTTCCGCTTGCCCAGACTGGCCGCCTTGGCCTTTCCATTGGCCTTTCCGTTCGTCTTCCCAGTCTTGTCCTTGTCCAGAATCTGGAAACCGCCCTGGAAGAAGTCGTCGACGCTCATGTCCTTGACCGTGGCGTCCGGCCGCCGGGGCCCGCGCGCGGCGGCGGCGGCGGCGGCGGCCTTGTCCTTGTCGCCCTTGTAGAACTCGGCATCCTGCGCGTGCTTTGCCTTCTTCTTGGCCTGGATCTGCGCCCGCTGCTTGATCTTGGCGCCGGCTTTCCGCTTCTCGAGCACGCCCTTGAGGTGCTTCTTCTCAAACTTTTTTGTCGCCTTGGCGTTCTTTTTGGGGGCCGCCATTGTGTGTGTGTTCTGCTGGCAATAGGCCCGGGATGAAAAGAAATCGGTTGACAGGAAGTCGACAAAAAAAACTGGGATCTGAAAAAAAAAAAAATAAAAGCCAGAAAAGTTGGCGATAAGAAGGTGATAAACTTTTTTCAAAAAGGCGGTGAACAAGCGGGGCGACATTCTGCCGGTTCCTGGCCGCATCGGTGCCTACCGCCGCCGCTGGGCCGCTGCATCTCTCTTCCCCGCCCGCTGTCTGGTCTTTTCTGCTTCCTCCTGCACGCGCTCCGTTCCATCGACTCTTGCGCAACGGGCCATGACGACAATCTGCCGGCCACGATCTCTGCATCATGTCCCGGCAGGCGTATGCGCCGCTGCCTCCCAGCTATGTGCCGAACACGGCCGTCTCGGCGACGATTAATCTGGATGAGGTCTGTTTCATCTTTTGATCTCTTGATCTCTTGATCTCTATATCTTGCTTTGTCTTTTGGTTTTGAATTATCACGTTTGTTCTATACTAACTACCCAGGAAGTAAAACTCACCGAGACCCGCGCCGAGCGCGACCTGCAGGAGTCGCTGGCCGAGCTCTTCAGCATCATCGTGACCATTGACGAGCTGGAAAAAGCCTTTTTCAAAGACGCCATCCCCGAGGCCGACTACACCGAGATCTGCGAGCGCTCGCTCAAGCAGTACAACTCGATTCTCAAGGACGAGACGGTGGCCATTGTGTTTGGCAGCCTGGAGGAGTTCAAGGCCGAATGGGATGTGCGTTTTCTCTCTCTCCTCTTTCTGAATCAGGATCTGTCTGACCCCCCTAGCTCGAAGTCCCCCGTGCCACTGAGCGCATTCGCGTCGGCATGCCATCGACGGTCATGGCGCCCGGCGGCGGTGGTGGTGGCGGTGGCGGCAGCGGCGCCGATGGCAGCGGGCTCAAGGCGAACGGCGACCACGGCAACGGCGATGCCGGCGACAACGGCGGCGGCGGCGGCGGCGGCGGCAGCGGCAACGCACCGAGCGGCGCCCTGATCCTTGAGGCCACGCAGGACTTTATCACGTTTCTGGACGCGCTGCGCCTCGGCCTGCTGGCCAAGGACCAGCTGCACCCGCTGCTGTCAGACGTCATCCAGGCCGTCAACAAGGTCACGGACCGCGACTTTGACGGCCGCGGCAAGATTGTGCAGTGGCTGATCACGCTCAACCAGATGAAGGCCACCGACGTGCTGGACGAGGGGCAGGCGCGCGAGCTGGAGCTGGACATTAACTCGGCGTACCAGGGGTTCAAGAGCACGTTGACGTGATCAACGTGCCGGGGTTCAAGAGCACGACGTGATCAACGTGCCGGGGTTCAAGAGCACGACGTGGTCAGCGTGCCAGGGTTCAAGAGCACGACGTGATAGAGAATGCAGTTCACACTAGGAACGTCCAGAAACTCGGATACACAAACTCCTCCTCGAAAATGCGCCGCACCTGCTCCAGCACAAACCGCTCCACCTTGCCGACGTTCTTGAGGCTCTGCTTGCCGCCCTCGCGCTGCCCGATCTCGCTCTCGACCCGCACCTCCTGCAGCAGGCCGCCCAGCCGGGTTTGCCGCGGTGGCGGCGGCGGCGGCGGCGGCGGCACGGGGGCGTCGGCGGGCGCTGCCGATGTCTGCTGTGTTGTGGCGGCGGCGGCGGCGGCGGCGGCCGAGGCCGCCATGTCGGCGTCGTCGCCGCCGCCCGCGCCGCCCGCGCCCGCCTCGTCGCCGCCCACGGCCGCGACGGCGTCCTCCGGGCTCAGGAAGCAAAAGTGCACGCGCCGCCGGATGTACGCCAGCACGCCGACGCCGTCAAACGTCAGGCCCGTGATGCTCAGCCGCACGGGGATGCCCACAAAGCTCGGCATCGGGTAGTCCAGCAGGATGTCGGCCGTCAGCAGCAGCTTGACGTCGCCCGCGTAGCGGATCCGGAACACCGCCTGCAGGTCCTCGGCGCGCGGCTCGTGCCGGGGCGGTGGTGGGCCTTGGCCTTGGGCTTGGCCGTTGCCGCCGCCGCCGCCGCCGACGCCAGCCGCCGCCGCCGCCTGCCCCAGCAGCAGCGTCTGGTCCATGTCCTCGTCGTCGCCAGCCGTGCCGTCGTCGTTCCCCCGCGTCGGCGGCCGCGACGACGTCGACGCCCCCCCGCCCCGCGACGTCGGCGCCAGCGTCGACACGCTGTGCTTCTCGCGCAGCGGCAGCGGCGGGCCCGGCACCTGTAGGCTGCTGGCGTCGCGCAGCAGCGGCGGCAGGCCTGCGGCCCCGGCGGCCCCGGCGGCGTTGGCAGTGGTCCCGACCCCGGTCGCCGACTGCGAGCTGCCGCCGCTCGACGCGTTGCGCCGGTGCCGCCGCGTCGGGGGGTTGTCGCCGGCCGCCCCGCCCACGGGGCTGGCGGCCATATCAATCCGTCCTTGCCGTAGCGCCCGGTGCAGATCGTGCTGGAAGTCGGGAAAGTAGCCGGCGCCGCCGCCCACGACGCCCACGCCGCCCGGCAGGCCGGGGGGCCCTCCCCCCGCGATGCCGCCGCCGCCGCCGCCGCCGCCGCCGCCACCGCCGCCGCCACCACCACCACCAGCACCGCCCGCCTGGCCAAGCCCCGCCATGGCCGCCAGCGGCGTCTGCGTCCCCGACCAGCCGGGCGACAGGTGGTTGTGGAAGTGGTGCAGCAGATTGGACGTGCCGCCCGGGATGCCGCCGCCGCCGGGGACGCCGGGCCGCGCGGCCGCACCGGCCCCTGCACCCGGGCTTGCACCGCCGGCGTGCCCGCCCATGGTCGTCAGCGTCCGCAGCGAGCTGCCGCTGGGGTCGTGCCGGTGGCGGCCGGCGTCGCGGCGCTGGTCGTGCGGCAGCGGGCTGCGCCGGGGTGAGCCGGTGGCGGGCAGGCCGTTGCCGTTGCCGTCGCCGTTGCCGTCGCCGTCGCCGCCATCGCCGCTGTCGGCGTCGCTGTCGTCCTCGTCGTCCTCGTAAAAGTCGGGCAGCGGGTCGGTGATGTCCTTGAGCTCGAGCTCGGGCGCGATCGAGCCAAACTCAAAGTCGTGCACCGTCACCGACTTGATGAAGCGCGGCAGCGGCACGGTCTGGAACTTGCTGTGGATGAAGTCGCGGATGCGGTGGGCCAGCTCCTGGCCGTCGGGGCCGGTCGTGAGCGTCTCCCAGTTCAGATCGATGGACATGGTTGGGGCATGGTGCAGGTGGAGCGTGCAGAGACGAGGGCGACAAAGGAAAACGGCGAGGGGGCACAAAAAAGTGAAGACGGCAGGCGCTATGCGCTAGGACAAGCGCTAAAGCGAGGCTGACAGCCTTGTGTCTGACAACTCCCTTTTCGTTTACAACTAGACTTTACAACTCTCAAACTGGACTTTACAACTCTCATTTAGACTTACAACTCTCAAAAACGCAATTGCTGCACACAAATAACATCATTCATCAGTCGTGACTCGTGCCTACTCCTCCGCCCCCGCAAACCGCAGCGTCCGCGCCGCCACCCCCCCGTACGACACCCCCCCAAACAGGTGCCAGCAGTTGGGCGCCTGCAGAATGTACCGCTCCATGGCCTCGCGGAAGCGCGACTTGTACTCTTTGGGGCTCGTCACCGTCGGCCGGTTGCGCCCGCCGCCGGCAAAGCCGCGGTCCTTGATCCAGCTCTCGAGCTTCTTGTCCCACGTGTACGTGCGGATGCAGTCGATGATGCCGACGACCAGCTCCTTGCGCGACTCGTCCACGGCGACCATGAGCGAGTAGTCCATGACGTTCTGCCGCGCCAGGAACAGCGTGTCGTTCCACACCGACGCGCGCAGCAGCTTCTTGGCGTGCTCGCGCGCAAACAGCGGCGACTCGTAGATGAACTCGACCATGTTCTCGTCCAGCAGCACCTCGTTCTGCTCGCCCGTCGACTGGATCTTGCGGTTGCGCATCGAGCCCTTGAGGTCGAACTTGCGCGTCTCCTGCCGGTCGTAAAACAGGTTCTCCATGATCAGCAGGTCCAGCTTGATCTCCGTGCCCGTCGCCGCGTTCTTGACAATCACCTGGAAGAAGCCCAGCATCTTGGCAATCACCGACGGCAGGTCGTGGAACAGCGCCTCCGCCATGATCCGGAAGTACGACGGCGCAAACCGCAAAAACGCCGCCGTCTCCACCGGCGACAGCGACTTCATCACCAGCCGGTCGTCCAGCGTCTTGAGAAACACCGACTTGGTCTTGCCGCCCTTGCTGTCCCACTTGAGGCACCGCGACAGCGACTCGATGATCCGGTCCGCCACCCCGCACTTGCGCCGCAGCGCGTCAAACTGCTCCGCATAGAAGATCTTGCACATCATCCGCGCCGACCCTTCCGTGAACTGGTACTTGAGGTGCGTCCCCGTCGGCCGCAGCAGCGTGCGCTCCAGCTCCTCCGACGTCCACTCGCTGCCGGCGCTGTCGAGGGCCGGCACGCGAGTCCGTCGTGTGTCGCTGCTCTTCTTTTTCTGTGGCGGCGGTGGCGGTGGTGGCACAGGCTCCGGTACTGCGGCTGCAGCACCGTCGGTCTTGGCTGCCCCCTCCTGCTCCCCACCACCACCGCCCCCCTCAGCCACCCGCTCCCGCTCCAGCGTCTCTTCCACCGCTGCTGGTGCTGCCGCCGCCGCCGTCACTGTCGCTGCCGCCACGGCCGCTGCCACGCCAAACTCTGCTCGGCCATGCGCTGCACCGGCTTTCTCGCCCTCGCCGGCCACGCCCTCGCCAGCCGTCTTGCCCTCGTCGCCG
Organism: Ceratocystiopsis sp. VPRI43766; assembly: GCA_019925685.1. Classification (NCBI taxonomy): domain Eukaryota; kingdom Fungi; phylum Ascomycota; class Sordariomycetes; order Ophiostomatales; family Ophiostomataceae; genus Ceratocystiopsis; species Ceratocystiopsis sp. VPRI43766. The sequence goes on along the minus strand of JADHKF010000008.1, from coordinate 198,621 downwards.
GCTTCTGCGCCTGCGTCCGGCTCCGCCGCCGCCGCCGCCGCCGCCGCACCCTCCTCGGCCCCATTGTCCTCCTCATCGGCCTCGTCCGCCACCTCCTCTTCTTCCGCCTCCTCACCAGACGACGCCGCCGCGTCCGCGCCGGCCGCGGCCCGCCGTCCCTGCCGTCGGATGTCGTCCAGCTTGGCCAGGTAGTCCTCTGAGCTGAGCGCAAATGCAATCAGCGAGCTCGGCTCGTCCTCGCGCACAATCACGTCCGAGTCGATAAAGATGTGGTCCGTCGCGTTGATCGGGTACTCCAGCTGCGGCCACCCGCTGGCCGACCGCTCTGCCCAGAAGTTGCTCAGCATCTTCATCAGGTTCGACTTCTTGTCCTGCTGCAGCTCCGTCGGCACCGTCCCGCTCGGCTCCAGGTGCTCGGCAATCGTCTCCACGTCCGGCAAAATGTCCTCCAGCGACGGCTCCCCATCACCGTCGCCATCGCCATCGCCGTCGCCGTCCTCGCTGCCGGCCTCGTCATCGTCCGAGCCCGCCTTCTGCTGCTGCTCCTTCTGCTTTGCCTCCCCGCGCGAGCCCGCATCGTCGCCGTTGTTCGTCTCCCCCTCCGCTGCTGCCGCTGCTGCCACTTCCGCTGCTGCTGTCGACGCTGCCTTGTCCGTCGCCGGCGCTGGCTTGTCATCTGCCTGCTTCTGCTGCTGCTGTTGCTGCTGCTGCTGCTGCTGCTGCTGCTGCTGCTGCTGCTGCTGCTCAGGAGACAAAGACGGCGCCGAGGCGCCCGGCTGAGCACCACCACCACCACCGCCCTGCTGCCCCCCACCAGGACCGGCCGCGTCCGTCGGGCCCAGCTCCTGCACCGCCTGGTCCACGCTGTCGTAGACCTCGACCGTGGCCCGCGCCGACGACTTGGGGAAGTTGGGGAAGTAGGCGCGCGGGTGCTGCTGCTGCAGCATGGCCGCCTGCTGCCGCCGCTCCTTGTTGCGCTCCTTTTCGAACTCGCGGCTCAGCTGCTCAAAGTGCCGTGCCAGGCTCGTCACCTTGTTCGCGTCGCGCTTGCTGCCGTGCACAAACCGCGGGATCGACGACCCGCCCGCCGCCGCCACGCCGCCCGCCCCGCCAGAGCCCCCGGCCGCCTTGCGGTAGCCCTTGAACGCGTTGAGCACAATCCGGTCCGCAAACTTCTTCTCCCCCTTGGTACCCTGGCCGTCGCTCGGGATCCGCTGCTGCGACGGCGGCGGCGGCCCGCTCGTGCTGCTCGCCGCCGCTGCCGCCTCTGCCTGCGACAAGGACGGCCCGGCGTCCTTGGCCCGCACCGTCCCCGGCTTTCCTGCACTGTCTGCAAGAACCACCCGCGGGATCGCGCCCACCGGCTGCGTCACGGCACGCACCATCGGCGGCGACGACATCGCCCCCGCCTTGCGCGACGACCCCCCTCCTCCGGCCGCCACCGGCAGCTGGCTGCCGCCGCCGCCGACGCCGCCGCGCCCGCCGCTGGACCCGACGCTGCTGAGCGACGACTGCGACAGCGCCAGCGACGCGTCGCTCAGCTCGCTCGACTGCGCCTGCAGCTCCAGCCGCAGCTGCTCCACCTTCTCCGTCAGCGACTGCTGCGACAGCTGCGGCGTATGGTGGCCGCCCCGGGTCTTGCCCGTCGGCCGCGACGACAGCGAGCCCGCCGGCACGGGGATCCCCGTCGACGGCGCGCGGCGGACGCTGCTACCGCCGCTCGCGCCGCCGCTCGCACTGCCGCTCGCACTGCCGCTTGCTCCGCCTCCACCACCGCCGCCGCTGTTGCTGCCGCTGCGCTCCGGCGTCCGCAAGGGCGTTGTGTCCTGGGGAACGGCCAGCCCGCCCGCCCCCTGGGCCGGACTCGTGGCCAGGTCCAGCGACTCCACCTGGTCGGACAGCACCACCGCCGGTGCTGGCTCCTCTGCGGCCCCGTCGACCTGCGCCTTGACGGCAATGGCCGGCACCGTCACCGTCGCCGCCGCCGCCGGAGCGGCATCTTCGGCCGCTGCCGCGGGTGGTGCTGCCGCTGTACCGTCGCCCGCCACCGACGAAGCTGGCGTTGTCGTCGTGGCCGGCGCGGAAGTCTGCGGCGGCTGCTGCTGCTGCTGCTTCTCGTCGATGGCGGTGTCCGCCAACGACGGAGGCTGCGTCGTGGTCGTGGTGGCCGTTGTCGTCGGCGTCTTGGGCTGCTCCGGCAGCGACTCCTTGCTCTCGTTGTCGTTGAACATCTTGCGCAGCTGGATCACGGTCAGCTGGCGCACGTCCTTGTCGGACAGGTAGTCGGCCTCGAACTTGGCAAACGCCGCGTCCCACTCGGCAATAGTCTCGGCCATGGCGCGCACCACCGAGTTGAGCGGGATGATCTCGTAGTGCTTCGACTGCATGTACGCCTGCTCCAGCTGCCGGATCAGCTTGCCCTGCTCCTCGTGCGCCTTCTTGGCCAGCCGCTCCACCTCGGCCGTGCAGTCCTTCTCCTTGTCCGGCAGCACGCTGTCGATCCGGATGCTCTTGATCCGCGTCTTGACCGACATCATGAACCGCACCCACCGCTCCTGCGTCCGCGTGAAGATCTCGTTCTTCAGCTTCAGGTCGTGGTCCACCTTCCACGTAATCCGCGCCCGCGGCACCACAATCTCCAGCAGGTCGATCGGGTCGTAGTGCACCCGCACCGACGACCCCTGGTAGTGGAAGTAGCGGATGTGCTGCGTCTGGCAGTCGTGCGAGCACCCCGTCGACTCCGCCGGCCGCAGGCCCTGGCCCCAGAACAGCAGCTCCAGATACTTGCCAAACGAGTACTTCCACGCGCTCGCCGACAGCCGCTGCACCGTCAGGTCGCGCTTGCACACCCGGCAGTAGAACCACATGTAGATCGTCTCGCTGTCGTCCTCGTCCAGCCCGTCGACGCCGCCGCCGCCGCCCACGGCCGGCTCTGGCGCCGACGGCAGCTGCGCCGACGGCTCCACGAAAAACGTCACCCGCGCCTCGCCGTGCACGTACGTGCGGTGGTGCAGCCACATCGGCCGGTCGCACCCGTTGGCGTGGCACAGCTCCTCGGCGCCCTCGCACATGTCCTGCACGTACTGGCCCAGCGTGCAGTCGGCCACCATGGGACCCGTCGGGTCCGGCATCTCGTCGTAGTACGCGATCCCGATCAGCCCGGGCTCCAGACACGGGATCTTGGTCTCCGTGCACGTCAGCGAGTACAGCACCACAATGTTCTGGTGCGAGTACGGGTCGAACAGGTCCAGGTTGTCCTGGAGGTAGTTCTCCCACTGCCGCGTCATGGTCTGGTACGCGTAGTACGCCTTATCGTACTCGGCGTCGTGGACCGCGTGCAGCACTTCCATGATCTGCCGCGGCGCCTTCTGGCCGCTCTCGTGTACCATCTCCGGGTTGATCAGCTGGAAGTGCTGGTGCTGCCGCCGCTGCCGCCGTTTGCTGCCCCCCTCGGCGTCGGACCCGGCGTCGTCGCTGCTGCTGTCGCGCTCTTCCTCCTCGATAATGTCCTGGTCACGCAGGCGCTTCAGGTTCAGCAAACGCGTCTCTTGCTCGCGCGCCCGCATCAGCAGATACGGCTGCTTGAACTTGACAAACGGCGACCCCGACAGGATCTTGGTCTTGTACTTCTCCACCATGTCGCTGTAGTACGACGGCGCCGGCACGTCTTCGTGTGCGTGGTGGCCTGGCGACGTGGGCGTGGTGTTGTCGGGCAGCGAAAGCAGGGACGGCGTGGACTGGGCCAGTGCAGAGCGAGAGGGATCTTGGCCGTCTGCTGCCGTGGCTGGCGCGGCAGCGTCTTTTGCCGCAGCAGTTGCACCGTTGTTTCCGTCTCCACCGGCACTGGCGGTGGCTTCTGCACCGGCAGCTCCGTCAGGCTGGGACGACGGCGGTTGGGAGCCGTCGCCCTCGTTTGCCGATGCATGGCTGCGCTCGGTCAGGCCACTGCTCGAGAGACCCGTGGTTTCCTGGCCGGTGAGAGCCGGCGGGTTCTCTGGCATCCGCACCAGGCTGTCGTTGAGCAGACACGACTCGAGCTTGAGGCTGTAGACAACGTAGACCATGAACTCGGTGATCTGTTTCATGCGCGCCAGCAGCTCCGTCGACGTGCCGCGCAGCGCAATGGTGCAGCCGAGGAACTTTTCGCAGCCGGACAGCGAGATGTACGTCTTCTTGCGGCCGGGGATGTCGTTGTTGACATACGTCTTGACCTCAAACTCGGCGCACCGGCCCACGTTGATCGGCAGCGACAGCATGTCCAGCGACGAGATGATGGGCGTGCCGACGCAGCGCGCCACCGCCCCAATGACCGACGCCTTGACGTTGTAGGCCACCGCGATGCCCGCCTCGGCCAGCGCCTGCAGGGCCAGGCCGGACACGTTGCGCTGCGCGAGGACCACCTCGGGCTGCAGGCTGCGGATGCGGCCCACGACGGACTTGAGAAACTCCTTCTCCTGCGACAGTACGGGCTCCAGACTCATAAACTGGTGCTGCTGCTGCTGCTTCTGGTACTCGACCGGGAAGGAGATGATCAGGATGCGCGGCTGCGCAATGCGGCGCCGCATGCTCTTGAGCGCCAGGTTCTTAGTAAAGATGATGCCCGACACATAGCTGCTGTCGCTGGGCTTGCCGCCCGGGATTTTCTTCAGCTTCACGTAGTGGCGGATGTCCATGCGGTCGCCCTCGCGCGTGTTGGGGTCCACGTCGTTGGCGCACCGGCGCAGGATCGGGATGAGCGCCCGTTCCCACGCGGCCGGGTTGGGGATGCCGGCGTCGTCGATGAGCTGCCGGAAGAGCCGCTTGACGTGACGGAGACTCGGCGCGCTCAGCTTCGTCAGCTGCTCTGTCCGGGCCGCATAGCTGGATGGCCGGGACGAAGACAGCGCCATCTCCAGACCGCCCGAAGAGTCAAACAGGTTTGTCGCATCGCTGGATGCCGACGGCCCGCCGCTGCCCTTGAACTGGCCGATTCGCGAGCGCGGCGAGCGCAGGAGATGCTGCGCGCCGATGAGACTCGCCGAGCTCATGTTCCGGCGGCGGCCTGACGCCCGCCCAAAGCCGCCCGTGTTCAGCGACCCGGGCGTGGCGTCGTCCTGGCCGCCGCGGCTGGTGAAGCTCATGCCGCTGATGCTCTTCTCGCCGCGCGTGCGGGCTGGCTTTCGGCCGCCCCCCAAGAAGGGCCCCAGACTCGGTTTGTCGTGGTCCAGGCTGGTCGAGGCCGAGGCGAGATCGTTGTTGGCCAGCGTCATGAACATGCTCATCTGCTCGTCGCCGCTCGACTCGTCCGACATGTAGGGCGCCAGCTCGGGATCAATAATGTTGTCGTCGTGAAACACGGGCAGGCGGAACTTGTGGTTCAGCTCGTCCGAGACGTTCTTACGAAACGGCACCCAGTCCTCTGCACCCGCCGGCTTGTGGCCCCAGTGGTAGCTGTGCTTGGAGTGGTGGCGCATGTGGCCGGACGACGAGGGCCGCACCGAGGCCAGCGACTTGAGTGAGCGCGACGAGCTGGGCCGGCTGAGTTGGCTGAGCTGGGGCGCGTCAATCTCCAGAATGGCCGAGTTCCGGTTGGAGGCATCGCCCCGGCGGCGCGTGGCCGGGATGGCCATCATCGGGGTCGTGACAGACCGTCCGTCGTCCGTGGCGTCCTCGGATATGCGCTCGGAGACACTGCTGTTCTCGCCGTCGGTCTTGGGCCGAGAAGACGATGGGGTCTGCACCGGTATGGGAGCCGGCGCCGGGGTGCGGGAGGCCGTGTTGCTCCGGAGCAGGGTCGTCAGACGCGGGTCCTCGTCGGACTCTTCGGAGCCGCTGTCGTACCGTCTGTTGATAATATCGAGACAGTTTTTGCACACGCGCAAACTGCCGGAAACGCCGAATTTCTGGCCGGAGATGGTGGACGTGCACTTGGCATCGAAAATCCAGCCGCACGTTCGGCAGTGGTGCTTCCGGCGAAATGCCGAGAACGGCTGGCCACAGCGGAAACACTCTTTGCACGTCTCGTCTGCCATCCAGAACTCCTTGCTCAGGACCTGCTTGCGCATGTGCTCCAGGCGGGCATTGACAACTTCGGGAGCACCCTCGTTTGTGGTCGTGCCCGGGATGCGCATCTGCCCCGACTGCAGCTGCTGCGGCCGTGTTTCCTGCGTGAAGGAGTCGTGGTAGACAACATTGTGTGCGGACGTGCTGACCGGACTGGGCTCGGCAGTGCCGACATCGGTGCTGATAATCGATGGCGAGCGTCTGGCTGTGGCCGACAAGGGGATGTTCAGGCGGTCGATGACGGCAGGGATTTTGGTATCGTCGCTGCGCGGCAGCTTCGAGCTACCGTCTGAGCCGGCAGGGGTCATGGTCGCTGGCAGAGTGCGACCGCCATCGACGACACCCTCGGAGCCTTGGCTCTCATCGCGGCGCGACCGTGCGGGCACCGGGGCTGTCTCGGCGAAGCCCCCCTTGCCCCTTCTGCTGCTGGCCATGTCGTAATAGACTGGGCTCAACGCAGGGTCCTCTGTGGAACGCGGCCCACGCCCAGAGGAGTCCTTGAACAAGCCCACGGCGCCAGATGCGTTGTGTGTGTCGATGGCGGCGGAGGCAACGGCCTTGCCAACCGTTGGGACGTGGCTGGACGAGGTCGATTTCGAAGGCGGGGCAGATATAATGGACGAGGCTTTTGATGAGGTCGGAGCATTGGACGGGCCATCGACGGAGTAGCCTGCCGGGGAGGTCGCCGTGGCCGCCGTCGCTTGGTCGAATGCCGGGTTCGGTGAGGCGTGCAGGGTCGATGTCGGGCCGCTGCCAGCCTCAGGCCGGGGTAGGCTCGATACTGATGACTTGGAGCGGGTGTGTGTCGAAGAGGCCCGGGATTTGGGCAGAGGCGTCGTCGTCGTCGTCGTATCATGGCTGCTGTCGCCGCCCTCGCCCGCCGGAGCAGCATCTGCCGAGCCGGGTTTTGCGCCGACGCCGACGGCCTCCTTGAGCCGTGAGTAGAAGCCGCTCAGCCCTTGCTGGACCAGGTCGCCCGTCGACGTTTGCGGTTCCGCCACGGGCACTGCAGCTGCAGGTGGGGGGCCAAAGTCGTTGAAGGTGGTCAAGACATCGGATTGGCTCGCCGACGTGTGAATCTTCTGCAGCGCCTGGGCAATCTGGTCGCGGTCACGGCCTGCCTGGGAGGCCGAGGACTGGCCACCGACGGACCCGCGGCGGGACAGACGGTCAAAGACCGGAGAGGCGGTCGCTGGCGATGCCGGCTGGTTTCGTGGCGTCGACATGGCGGGCACCGAGCGACTTGTATGGCTAAAGATGCTGGAGACGGCGGAGAACCGCTGGAAATGCGCGCCAGCAACGGCCCAAGAGCCGATCAAGACATTTGCAGGCGGCCGAAAACAAGAAACACGCTCGCTGGATCAGAAAGAACAAAGGCAGCAGATCGAATCTTGTGGCGAAAAGTGGTTGCGGGATGGACGTTGATTCGGCCTGCGGTCACGCTGTTTATCGTTGCAGAGCAGGGGCCACGTTCCAGCTCCGCCGCAGCACCGTTAGGGCCGGTCGTCCGCTATAATTACAGGCGACGTGGGGGCTGGCGGCCAATCGCGCACACTAGCGCGCCCGTCACGTGAACAGGCGTCAATCAACGAAAGCGGGCTAGCGAACAGCATCAACGCGCAAACGAGGCCCCAAAGCATTCCTCTGGCTGCTGCCTCCTCCCCCTCACGGCACACCGGGCCCCTCGACACACGATGAACCCAGCCCGTGAGGACGCCGACGGGGGCGCGCCGGCGTCGTGCCGTCTGCAGCCGGAGCCGCCGCACACGAACCAGCGAAAGCTTCTGACGCGAAAGCAGACCATCATCCCGCACGACCAGAGAAAGCTCCTCGACAACGAAAAGGCATGGATCGAGAACATTTTGCACCATGGCGGCGGTGGCGTGCCGCTGGTCCCGAAACACGTCATGGTAACGATGCGGAGGCAGTTTGCCAAGGCAGCCCGGGAAGACGGCGCGGCACCGCAGCCGGCGCCGGCGCTGACGCCTGCTGCAGCTGAGTCGGTTGCCCAGGCGGCAGCCAGCACACCACAACGCGATCTACAAAACGTCGATCCTCCTGCGGTGGTTTCACATGCATCGTCACAAAGGGAGCCGCAGCAGGAGCAGCAGGAGCAACAGCAGGAACAGCAGGAGCAGCAGGCGCAGCAACAGGTCCAGCCAGAGCAGCCAGAGCAGCCAGAGCAGCCAGAGCAGCCAGAGCGGCCACAGGATCAGCAACGTTCACCAAGCTTGGCAAGGCAGGGAGACGACAGTGACAGACCCCCAGCCGACATTATCAGCCAGGATGGCAGCAACGACCCCTGGAACAGCGTTCACAGATCAAGCCAAGAATCATTTACGAAGCAGATCCGGTCCAAGGTGCTGGCATCGGGAATGCCAGGATCCCCAGTGCTCTCACCGGTGCAGGCTTCTCAGATGCCTGTATCCCAGATGCCAATTTCCCAGATGCTATCGCCGGTGCCAGCTTCCCAGTTGCCAACTTCCCAGGTGCCAGCTCCCATGGAAGTGCCTTGCACGCCCCAGACGGCACACACAACGTCTTATTCGCAGTCCGCATCTAGCAGAGCGGCTTCTGAGGCTGCGCGGCCATACTCGCCGGATTGGCCTAGTGAACTCCCCGAAAGCGACGAAGAACACGAACCGGAGGATGCGTCCCCGCCACGGCTCCCTGCCACCATTCACGAAACACCCGCCCGGCCTCCCCAGCCACCGTCGCCCATTCTGGGGACGAGCCCGGGTACCGATGTTGAGATGGAGCTGGAGCTGGAGCTGCCCGGAAGGCTGGTGCCCGTGGAGAATGTTCAAAAGTCGCCAGAGCCGCAGAAGAAGCAGGCAACACCACCCCAGGCTCAGCCGAAGCCCTCGAACACCAGCAACGGCATCAGGAGCCTCAATGGCGTCAACAGCGTCAACGGTGTCAACAGCGGCGCTCCGGACAAACAGCAGCCCCCACGGCAGCGGCGGCTTATGAAACCCCCCAATTTCCCAAACATCACGACCAGTTTGCATTTGAAGGAGCAAGCAGCTTTAGAAGCGACCTCCTCCTCTCTGAATTCTGGGCCGGCCAAAGTGAACCGGAAGATCAGCGCAACTACACCACCAGGTGGCGACGGTGGCAAGGCGAGCCCGCCTCCAGTTTCCAGCGCCAAGGCAGATAAGCCACAGCCTGCTGAGGACCGCAATCCTCCGCGCCCGGCTGTTGAAAGCAAGGCAGCCCTTCCAACGGAAACGGCAGTGCCTGCGGAGACGGCAGCACCTGCGTTGATGGATGTGCCTGCGGAGACGACAGCCCCTGCGGAGACGACCGCCCCTGCGGTGACAACCGCGCCGAAAGAGACGACAGTACCAACACGGAATCCGCCGTCGCCAAGCCCTCCGCCACAGAGCCCGCCATCGCCGAGCCCGCCACCGCCGAGACGTAGGGTGACACCACGCCAGCAGTCGAACAGAGCCCATTCGACCAGCACGCGTTCCTCGTCCAGCACACACACCAGGACCCCAGCAGCGGCCGCGGAGGCCGCCGCTCCTTGGCTGCCGCCGTACGAGACATTCAAGCTGGCCTATCCCGACTATGAGGGCAGTCTGGAGGAGTTCCTGCGGGCCTGCTACTCGCTCAAAAAGGTTGCCCAGACGGGGACGCTGCTGGCGTCCTTTCTGTTCGACGACGTGATCCGCAGCTTCCTGGACTACATCGACTACGCGCAGGCCAACTGCAGCCCCGAGGCCGTGCGGACAACGGCGGGCGGCGCGGCCGCCAAACCGACCAAGACGCTGGGCCTCGTGCCGTGGTACCACCGCACGGCCAAGGCGCTGCTGTACCGGCGGGGCGTGGTGACGAGCGAGAACCTGCCGAGCATTCTGGCGTTCTACCCCGACCGCGTCAGCCGGTTCGACAAGTTCATGCAAGACTCGCAGGAAAAGCGCAAGGAGGACGCCACCGTCATTGTGGCAGCCGCCAGCGAGCGGTCTGCGCCCACGCCTGCGCAGCGGGTGGCGGCCGCGCACAGCCTGGAATCGAGTACGCCATCGGGGCCCGGGGCCTCGCAGGACGCGCCAGTCAATGTCCTGTGTCTGCCGTCCGAGGCACGCAGCGAGTCGGGCGTCACGGAAGAGAGCGAGTGGCGGCATGGCCAGCTGAATAGCCATCTGAGCAGCCAGCAGTCTCTGCAACGAGTGCACCTGGCCGGTTTTAGCGAGAGCCAAAGCCAAGGCCAGAGTCAGGGCCCGAGTCAGGGCCCGAGTCAGAGCCAGAGCCAAGAATCGCTATCGCGCCCGAACCGCAAGCGGACCTATGCCAACGCCGCAGGCAACTCGGCCGGCGACACGTCGACGAGCAGTGCCAGCTGGATCCAGCCGCCCAGCTCGCCGCCGCCGACGGCCGCGCTGCCGCCGGGGCTGACGCACGTCCAATACATGCTGCAGACGCTGCCGCCTTCACAGCCGCACACGGCGACCCATCAGCCTCCCGCCATCGTGCCGTCGCAGTCTTCTGGGGAACAGGGCGACGAGGCGATGGATGTCGAGGAGGTGCTGGAGGTGCCCCCTCCCCGGGAGCAGCTGGTGGCCGTCGAAAAAGACGATAGCCTGTTTGTGGAGCCGACGCCCTCGAAGCGGCCGCGCGACCAGCCGGACGATGATGTGGACGAGATGGACGAAGACGAAGACGAAGACGAAGACGACGCCTTTGAATCGTCCCGAGCCGTGGTGCAAGCCCGTATCAAGGAGGCGCAAGCACAGGCGCGGGCACAAGAACGGGCGAGGGAGCGGGCACAGGCTCATGCGCGGGCGCAGGCCGAAGCGCAGGCCAAGGCCCAGGCCAAGGCTCAGGCCAAGACCCAGGCCAAGAAGGCGCAGGACCGGCCGGTGGTGCAGGCGACGAAGAAAACACCGGTGCGGGCGGCGCCTGAGACGCGGGTGGCGACAGCGAGAAAGACGGCAACGCCTGCGACACCAGCAACACTAGCAACACCGGCAACGGCCAGGGAAGCCGGGAGTGCCACCCGGCCCAGAAAGCCTGCCGCCATCGCCCCGTCGAGCGGCCTGTCGCGCGCGAAGCAGATCGCACTGGACAACAGCCGGCGGCGGGTCACGATGCCGGCCTCCGACGTCAGCACGCTTGTGCGCGCAGCGGCGGCAGCGGCCCAGACCGAGGAGCCCGCACGGAAGAAGCGGCGGCGGCAGACGCTGGAGCCGTCGGGCAGCGTATCGGCGTCGTCGGGAGCAGCGTCAGCAGCGTCAGCAACGACGGCGGCGGCGGCGGCGGCGGCGGCGGCAGCAGGCCTCGACCCGTCGATGCGGCTGCGGCTGTTTATGCAGAAGAAGGCGCAGCAGATGGGCGTCAAGGAGCGGGCGTGGATGCGGCACGGGCTGCCGCGGGAGAGTAGCGGATGAGGAGCCGTTACACGAGATATGATTTTGTTTGATTTTTTTTTTTTTTCTCAAAGGGGTTCTTTCTTCCGAAGCGTGGGCTATATTTTAATGGTGTTCGTGGACTTCGTTATACTATCGAGTATGGGCTCTTTTTTTTTCTTTCTTTCTTTTCTTCTATTTTTCCCTTGCTTTCATTTATGTCGCCTTCTTGCAGCCCACGGCGTCGGTGGTCGTCTTGCCGGCGGCGGCCTCCTTGGCGGCCTCCTCCTCGGGGGTCATGGTGCGCAGCTGCAGCGCGTGGATGCCGCCGTCGCGCTTCATCTCGTCCTCGAGCAGGGCGTAGACCATGCGGTGGCGGGCGGGCTGGCGCTTCTCGCGGAAGGCGTCGGTGGTGATGACGATGCGGAAGTGCGTCTCGCCCGACTGGACGCGGCCGGCCATGGCGGCGTGGTGGGCGTGCAGGTGGGAGTCGTTGAAGATCTCGAGGCGGGAGGGGTTTAGCGAGCGGAGCTGGGTGCGCCCAGAGTCAGTTACGGCAGACGAGGAGGAGAAGACAAAAAAAAAAAAAAAGAAACGAAATTCGAAAAACGCACTCTCTCGCGAATCAGGCTCTCGACCGGCGTGCTGGGCGCCGCCATTGTAGCCAGGGACCGGCGCGTGAGCCCGCGCAGAAGCATGGAGAGCAGAAGCCGGGTGTCCTCAGGGGGGAGGTTGGCTGGGGCGGCAGGTTCGGTGCTGGGGGGTTGCTGGGCGTGGCAGAGTTGAGGCTCGTTTTGGCATCACGCCAGCACTCGACCGATCGTGAACGCACCCCGCTCAGTGCATACCCCTGTTAGCCGCAAGGGCCGGCTCCACCGCGCCCGTCATCGCGGACCGCCCCAGCCAATCACGGCGGCCCATCGGCTCCTACACGCAGAACCTCTTCGCTCCCCCGGCACGACGCCGAGCTGCTTTCCGGACCGACCTGCCCTCGCGCGACGCTTGTTCTGCTGCCGCTTGACCCCTGTGCCGTGCGCTATCGGCCGCGACAGTTTGCCCCCCTCCATGCCCTGTCCCGGCCCGTCCACCTGCCCGTCTGTTCCTTATGCTTCGTCATAGTCTTTTCCGGCTCCGCCTGCCTGCGTCATTCTCCCCCTCGCCCTCGCCCTCGCCCTCCTCCTCCGTCTTCTCTTCCGCCGCCGCATCTCTGACCAGGCCGCTGCTGCCGGCCTTCTTCTCCCGCCCCGGACCCGTCGCCCTGGCCCGCGCCTACTCCGCCATGGCCGCCGCCTCTGCCACCCTGCCGCGGCTGCCCGTCTTCGAGGCCATTGCCCGGCACGACCCGGCGTCGCCCGTCGCCGTGCACGCGCGCTCCGGCCGCCGCTTCCGGTACGGCGAGCTGCTGGGCGACGTGCGCGCGCTGCGCGACCGGCTGTGCGCGGCGGCCGGCGGCGCCGCAGACCTCGACGGCGAGCGCGTGGCCTTTCTGGTCGAGAACGGCTACGACTACGTCGTCACGCTGCTGGCGGCGCTGGCGGCGCGGGCCATTGCCGTGCCGCTGTCGCCGGCGTTCCCCATCCCGGAGCTGCAGTACATCCTGGACCACAGCGAGGCGCGGCTGCTGGTGTCGTCGGCCAAGTTTGACGCCAAGGCCAAGGAGCTGCTGGCGGCCGAGCTGGCGGCGCCGCCGGTCCACGTCTCCGTCGCCAAGCACCTAGGACAGGCGAGCGGCGGCGCCGGCAGCGCAGACGGCCCACCGGTGGCGCTGGAGGCGGATGCCAAGGGTGCCGGCCAGGGCGGCATGATGCTGTACACGTCGGGCACCACGAACCGGCCGGTATGTCGTCACAAGGATCACGAAATGATCACGAGAACAGAAAGCAGAAAGCCCCATGGCAGATACTGACCCCCCCCAGAAAGGCGTCCTGCTCCCCGAGCGCGTCATCACCGCCCAGGCCCGCTCGCTGCTCAAGGCCTGGGAGTACGCGCCCTCCGACCATCTGCTGCACGTGCTGCCGCTGCACCACATCCACGGCATCATCAACGCCATCTACACGCCGCTGTTTGCCGGCAGCTCCGTCGAGTTCCTGTTCCCCTTCAACGCCGACGCCGTTTGGAACCGGCTGGCAGCGCCGTTCCTGCCGGCTTCCGAGCGACCGGCATCCGCCGCCGCCGCCGCCGCCGCCGAGCCGCCGGCCCCCGTCACCTTCTTCACCGTCGTGCCCACCGTCTACAGCCGCCTGCTGGCCACGTTCCCGGGCCTGCCGCCCGCCGTGCAGCAGGCCGCCCGCACCGCCGTCGCGCCCGCCCAGCTGCGCCTGTGCATCAGCGGCTCGGCCGCGCTGCCCGCGCCCGTGCGCGCCGCCTGGGAGGCCCTGTCGCAGGGCAACGTGCTGCTCGAGCGCTTCGGCATGACCGAGGTCGGCATGGCGCTGTCGTGCGGCCTCGACGCCCAGGCCCACCGCGTCGACGGCAGCGTCGGCTGGCCGCTGCCGTCGGTCGAGGCCCGCCTCGTCGACGTCGACACCGGCGCCGTCGTCGCCCCCGGCGCCGAGACCGACCCGGCCACCGGCCGCGAGCGCGCCGGCGAGGTCCAGCTGCGCGGGCCCACCGTCTTCGCCGGCTACTGGCGCAACCCGGCCGCCACCGCCAGCGAGTTTGTCGCCGCCGACCCCGCCGACCCCAACCAGCAGCCCTGGTTCAAGACCGGCGACGTCGCCGTGCGCCGGCCCCTGCCCCTGCCCCTGCCGGCCGCGGATGGCTCTCCGGCCGCGGGCTCCGTCGCCGCCCGCCCGTCCCAGGACTGGGCCGGCCGCGGGCCGCCGTACTTTATTCTCGGCCGCCGCAGCGCCGACATCATCAAGTCCGGCGGCGAGAAGGTGTCGGCCCTCGAGGTCGAGCGCGAGCTGCTGTCGCTGTCCAACGTCGCCGAGGCCGCCGTCGTCGCCGTGCCGTCCGGCAAGTGGGGGCAGAAGGTCGGCGCCGTCGTCGTCCTCAAGGCCGCCGAGGGCGAGGGCGAGAGCAAGGACAATGCCCCGCGCTGGTCCGTCCTGGCCATGCGCCGCGCCCTGCACGGCCGGCTCGCCAACTACAAGATCCCCCAGGTGCTGCGCGTGGTCGACGCCATCCCGCGCAACGCCATGGGCAAGGTCAACAAGAAGCAACTGGTGGCACAGGTGTTTGAGGACGACTTCAGCGGCGACGAGGCACCAAAGAAGCAGTGATGGATTTTTGTCTGGTTGGGAAAAAAATATCAAAAGTATTCTCATTTTCGAACAATGGCTTAAAAGTTAAAAAATTCGCAACTTTCTTACTATTGTTTGATGTCTAACTTCTGGCGCCCGCCTGCCGAAAGAGAACTGCCCGCTGCAGACAGTATAACAAGGAAAGCAAATAACCGCAGACACAGCCTGGTATAAAAAGGCACGCCGCGTGCCGTACCGGGCGCATGCACCCTGACATGAAGCAACGGCAGGAAAACGATGCTTTGCCGATGCGGGAAACAGATGGAGAAATCGACCGAATAAAACAAACAGAAAAAGAGAAAAAAAAAAAACCCGTCAAAATCAATTCGCCGTGTTCCTTCGCGTCTTCTTTTTTTTTTTCCCTGCCTGCCGCTTATACCACAAACTTGGCCTTTGCCCGCGTGCTGCCGCTCTGTTGTGCGTCCGTGTGGCCAGAGAACTCGATTTGCTCGTTGGCCGGCAGCTTCAGCACCTCCTTGAACCGCTGGCCGATCGTCATCAGGATGTCGCGCGCCTTCTCCGGGCTGCGGCCCTTGCCGCCCGCCGTGTCGCCGTCGCCGCGGTTCGGGATCGACTTGCCAATCGTGCGCGTCCACACGCCGATGCGGTAAAAGGCCTTGCGCACGTTCACCACCACGCCCATGACCTCCTCGTCGCCCTCGTTCTCCATCGTCTCGCCCACGGCCGCCAGCATGGTGTGCAGCCACATCTCGTCAATGTCGACATTGCGCTTGTCGCGGAACGAGTACGACCACTTGCCGCCGTGCTTGTTCTGTGCATCCTCCCACTCGGGCCGCACGCCCGCCTTGAACAGGTGGTAGTCGGACTTTTGAGCCAGCTCTGACACGGGGGCAATGTTGTTCTGGACAACGAGTTAGACGAGAAAGACGCACACGCCCGTCTGCCACCGAAAGAAAAACGTACATAAATACCCCAGAACTCCTCCACCGAGTCAAAGGTGATCACTTCCTTCAGCAGGTCATTCCAGTTGTCGCCCTGTCAAAGCGGTTAGCCTCTTCCCTTCACCCCGCTTCGCGGGCACAAAAGAGGTGTCTGTACCTTGCCACTAGAGGGCTTTGTGAACCACAGCGTCCACTTGTGCTGCAGCGGGTGCTTGACTGTGAAGTTATCCTTGTCGTGGAACACCGTGATGTCCTGAGACTTGTCGGTTTCTGTGGTCGTCGCCGCAGCATTCCCGTTGCCCCCCTCGGGCGAGATGGGGATGGTGGTCAAGTCAACCTGGGCTTCAGCCATTTTGGTCGTCGGGCGATGGGATGGAGGAGAAAGAGGTGAAGGCGAGAGCCGTTTGTTTGCGGATGAAATCGAGAAGTCGAAAAGCGACAGGAGATGGAAACCGACGGCAATCAACGAAACGCGTGCCGGTCAAGGGTGTCCTGCACGCTGTGTGGGTGGGGGGAAGGTAAAGTGACGAGGAAGATCGAGACAAGTGACGAGAAAAAGGCCGGTGTGGAGAAAAGCCAAAAAAAACGACGCAAACGACAAGAGCGATCCGCCGCGGTTGCCGTATAAGAACTGAGAAATCTAGATGACTGCTGCACCGGGCAAGAGTCAATCACGGAAGGTGCTTGGGGTGGTCTCGCAAGTGGATGTTGTTCGGAGAGAAGCCAGGTGGGATGCGCTTGCGATCATTTTTTTCGAGTCGCGGCAGAACACCAAAATTGGCTAGATGACTTATCGGCGCTGCCTATCTTGTCAGGCAAACACAGCACACACGGGGTTTTTGTCTGGTATCTGTTTGAGAACAACAAACGACACTGTCGTCTCATGCGAGCAAAAAAAACTGTTGTCCCAAAAATGAGACGTTTGAGATTCAAAATGGGATACAGGAGTGCCGGCCAGCTCCTAAGACACGACAGAGACAAATGAGGGCCAGGCGCTGCAAAATAGGCGGTGTGCCGTAGCGATGTATTTTGGGAGAATATGCCGGCAGAAAAAATAAAAATCCCCAAATTTCCCTTTTCTTGCGGCCGCATTCTATCGTTCACCATCCAACCCTCACCCTCTCCCCCCCAATGGATGCCCGCGGCCTTCTCAAGTCACAAGGCTGGCGTGGCACCGGCCACACGCTGCACGCCACAGACGACAAAACAGGCCTCGCGCGGCCCCTGCTGCTCACGCGCAAGACCGACCGTCTCGGCCTCGGCCACCAGGACGTGCACGCCCGCGAGGCAGCCGTCGACCAGTGGTGGCTCAATGCCTTTGACCAACACCTAAAGGGGCTCAACCCTGGCAACAAGTCTGCATCAACAACGACACAACCAGCGGCCCTCCAGGCCTTTGCGGGCAACTGGGGCAAGAACAAATACCGCGGCGCATACGGACTGGAAGCCTCGTTTGTGCGCGGTGAGAAGATCGAGGGCACAATCAAGGACCCGAACGAGACCAACGCCAGCAGCAGCAGCAGCAGCAGCAGCAGCGATAGCGACAGCGGCACCGCTGGCTCGAAAAGTACGGGCGTGACAACCCCCGAGAGCGAAGACGCGCCCTCGACACGACGCAGCGAAAAGAAGGACAAGAAGGACAAGAAGCGGAAACGGACCACAGAAGGGGACGACGACGAGGAGTCTAGGCGACAAAGAAAGAAGGAGAAGAAGGAGAGAAAGGAAAAGAAGCTCGCGGCTGAGCAAGAGCCAAGCACCGAGAAAGCGAGCAAGCAGTCACACGCCGACGAAAAGACAAAACACCGCCAGGAGAAGGAAGAGCGGCGAAAGGCCAAGGAAGCCAAGCGGGAACAGAAGGCCGAGCGAAAACGACAGAAAAAGGCGGAAAAGAAGCAGAAGAAAGCAGACGAAAAGAGGCGGCTAAAGGAGACAGAGACAAAAGACGAGCGCAGGATACGGCGGGCAGAGAAGAGGGCCAAAAAGGCGGCCAAACGGGCGCGGAAGAGTGCCGAGGCCACGGCATCTTGATCAAGCGTTTTGCCTTTCGTCTTTCTTTTTTTTTCGTTTTTCTGTTATTTTAGCGAAGCATATTGGATTTGCGCCACAACAGATATAGGATAGTCACGTCTAGACGATCGGGATATACACAGAGAGGGTATAGAGTATTAAAGGGTATCCAAGCTCTATCAGCGCGAGACAGAAGACAAACAAGCCCGTTTGTCCGTGATTATCATTCTTTCACACCTCCTTCCGGAGCGTCCCTGGCCGGCCTGTCAGCAGCCATGGCCGGCGGTCCCAGAACTCGTCCTTGATAATGTCAATGTGCTCGACCGTGATCCGCGCCTTGGCCCGGCGCTTCTTCTCGTTCTCCTCCTTGGACCGGGACAGCACCGGCGGCTCGCCCAGGTTGTCGGCGGCGGCGGCAATGTCTGCTGAGCCGGACTGCTTAGCCGCCTCTGGGTCGACAAGCTCATACTGGATGATCAGACAGGATCAGATAAATAGGAGAGAATAGAAGAGAATAAATGGCACTCACGTCTCGGAATAAAACACTGCCTTTTTTGTACATCTCGGGCTCCTTGTTGTAATTGATCCCAAACCTGGAGAACAAAATCTCGTTCTTGTCTGCGGAAAAGGTGCCCTATAGAGTCAGCAACTGCAAATCCCAGCCCATAACTTTACATACCTTGAGCAGCTCTGTTGCCTCAACGCTGCTGAGTCCGCCTTTCTGCACGAGCGTCCAGAAGGTCGTGTTGTAGAGGTTGTTGATGTGGCCTTTTGTGTTAGCAGTTGTTCCAGGAGGCGGTAGATCGGCACCTACAGTCCACCTGTCGCCAGCTCAGGTAGTCCCGCAGGTTCTGCACGCTTGGGTAGCACACGGCGCGGCCGTCAAAGGTCGGCAGCAGCGACGGCACGAGCGGGTCGGTCGGCAGGAACGTCGGCCACAGGTGCACGTAGGCGGCGGTGAACGTCGACACCACGGTCGACACCAGCTTGCTGCTGCGCCGCTCAAACAGCTGGCACGCCTTGTGGAACACGAAGCTGAACTCGTCGCTGACGCCGTAGGCCAGCACAATGTCGGGCAGGTCGGCGACGACCGCGCTGGCCGCCGCGTTCATGAGGTCGAGCGCGCGCCGGTCGTTGGGCTTCTCAAAGCCGTATCGTGCGCAGAGCCTAGAAAGTCAGACGCATGCTCTTCGGATACAACGTTTCGGCCAGACGTCGCCTACTTGGTGAACCCACGGCCGTCGATGCGGACCACGATCCAGGTATTGGGGAGGAGAACATCCGGCTGCTCAAAGAGCCGGACGTACTCGTATCTGGTGCCAGGCAGTCAGCGGCTAATGCACAACAGCTTGCACAACAAAAGAGTGCAAACGTACTTGGAATTGGCCATGGCGGGCGTGCGTGAGGGGGTCGTTGCAGGAGCGAAAGAGCGGTTGTCAGACGCCCCGCAGGCCTTTCAGCCTTGTGGCGCTGGACCTAGCGCAGAACTAGCCCTGTGTCGCGTTACGCGCAGCGACCTCCCCCGGCGGGAAAAATGCATCGGACCAAAACCCGGCGAGCCACCTCCCTCTTCCGTGCCTCTGCTGCCTCCAGCCCGGCAGCGCCTCCTCCACCATGAATTTCCTGCTGTCAGAAGACTACCTGTTGCAGGACTACCCCGAGAACATCACCAACACGATCCGCTCCGGCCATGCCACCTGCTTGCGCTTCAATCGCAAGGGCGACTACCTCGCCTCCGGCCGCGTCGACGGCACGGTCGTCGTCTGGGACCTGGACACGATGGGCGTCGCGCGCAAGCTGCGCGGCCATGCGAGCAGCATCTCGTCCCTGAGCTGGTCGCGCTGCGGCCGCTACCTGCTGACCGCCTGCCAGGGCTGGAAGGCCATCCTGTGGGATCTGCAGGACGGGCGCAAGCACCGCGAAGTGCGGTTCCGGGCACCCGTCTACATTGCCGAGCTGCACCCGTGGAAGATGTGCGTTATAAAGGCTTCGGGAGAACCATTCGTCTCGTGCTGACACTCCCAGAACGCACTTTGTTGCGTCCATCTACGAAGAACAGGCTCTCCTCGTCGACATCACCGACCCCATCGACGTCAAGCACCCGATCCCGTCCAAGCCGCGGCGGCCAGACACCGACGACGTGGCCACGCGCGACAAGTGGGCCAAGGAGGACGCCAAGCAGATGACCACGGTGACCATCTACGCGGCGTCCGGCGGCCACATCCTCTCGGGCACGAGCAAGGGCTGGATCAACATCATCGACGCAAACACGCTGGACGTCATCTTCTCCAAGAAGGCCTGCGGCGGCGTCGTCACCACGCTGCGCCTCAACGCCAGCGGCAAGATCCTGCTGGCCAACTCGCAGGACCGCATCATCCGCTCGCTGCACATGCCGCCCAGCCTGGCCCGCCCGGACCTGCTCGACCCGGACACCATCCAGCTGCCCGACGAGCACAAGTTCCAGGACGTCGTTAACCGCCTGTCGTGGAACCACATCGCACTGAGCCCGACTGCCGAGTACGTCGCCGCGTCCACGTACAACAACCACGAGCTCTACATCTGGGAGCGCAACCACGGCTCGCTCGTGCGCATGCTCGAGGGCCCCAAGGAGGAGCAGGGCGTCATCGAGTGGCACCCGCACCGCGCCCTGCTGGCCGCCTGCGGCCTCGAGACCGGCCGCATCACCATCTGGTCCGTCACCAGCCCGCAGAAGTGGTCGGCGCTGGCGCCCGACTTTGCCGAAGTCGAGGAGAACGAGATCTACGTCGAGAAGGAGGACGAGTTCGACACCTACCCGCAGGAGGAGATCACCCAGCGCCGCCTCGACGCCGAGGACGAGGACGTCGACGTGCTGACCATTGAGCGGACCGCCGTGGACATGTTCGACGCCGCCTACGGCGGCAGCATGGGCGACGACGTCGGGGCGGACGGCCAGGCCAACGCGGCCTTCCGCATGCCCATCCTGTACGATCTGGGCGAGTCGGATAGCGAAGACGAGTTTGTGGCAGTATCTACAGGCACCATGCGACGACGCAGTCCGGGCGATGGCCAGAGCGTCGACTTGGAGATGGAGGGCGCCAGCGGCGGTGGCGAAGAACGACAGGGCAGCACCAGAAAGTCCGCCAGCACAAGAGGGGGTCGTACTAAGCGGCGATAGTTGCATCATCGGGATGGTGGTTTTTTTTCTCTTCATCTCTTTGGTTGTGTAAGATACATGACGTCTGGCGTATGGTTAGTCTCTGGGTAGATAGGTCCTCAGGATTGAGGCCGTTGGCGTTGGACGGAGTTCTTCACGAGTAACGAAAAAGCATAACAAAATCAAGCATAAGAATGGAAACGCAAAGATAATGCAAGGACTCACAATGGAGCTGGAAAAAAAAGAAGAGACGATCAGGAACAGAATGGCCGGAAACGGTTGCCATTATTGCGCTGCGAGTACCTCAGCTGTACCTGGCTGCACGCCATTGCAGCCGCAAGGCAGCACACCAACAGCCTTCCACAAAAGCCACACAACAACGAGTAAATTCCAGAACGTTCAGCTCCTTGTACCTCCCATGTACTCAATAGGCTTCACGTGAGGAGCACAATAAAGGAGATGCGCTACGCCTGTTGTGGACTAGCGCGGTTTAAACGCAACGCGCAAGGGGGCAAGCGCAGGGTTTTTCCTCCCTCTCTCCTCGCCCTCGGTTTTTAGCCGTCCGCCTCGCTTTCCTCCCCATTCACATCGTCAACCCCGTCCGCCTTTCCACGTCGCCAACCCATCGGAAAGCGCGTCGCTCATCTCGATTCGGCCTTTTCACTCGTTTGTCGGTTGCAGGATCATCGCGGCGAGCGCGATTTCGGCTTTTGCGGGTGCGCGACCGAGCGACTTGGGCAAACAAATACGAAAAAAAGAGAAAACGATTGCCACCCGGGTTTCCATCCATCAACGAGTTGCAACATCGACAAGTTGGCGACGACTCCCGTGTCCGGCCGCCGTTGAGGCACGACCGCCTTGCCTCTACGGCATCGGGGGAGGTTTGAGTTGTTGAAGGACGCGTTGTTGTTGCACGCGAAAGGTTCCCTCTTGTGTTGCTTTCGGTGCTGAAAAGCGTGAGCGAGACGTGACAACGCAGCCCCAGAACGACGATTCATCGACTGGCTCTTCGCCACGCCCGTTTCCATCGTCAAATTCGACGCGCAATCCGACCATCGACCGTTTCGGTTTCCCAACCCGCTTCCCGTCTCCCACTCGTCGCTGGCCACTTTTTGGGGGCTTGCGCGTAATCGACAACCGCAATCATGGCGAACCTCTACTTTGCGCACTCGAGTGCGCCCCTCAAGACTATTGAGGAGATCCAGTTCGGCATGCTGTCCCCCGAGGAGATCAAGAACATGAGCGTCGCCCACATCATCTACCCGGAGGCCATGGACGAGAGCAAGACCAAGCCGCGCGATGGCGGTGTGAACGACCCTCTTCTCGGCTCCGTCGACCGCCAGTTCAAGTGCAAGTCCTGCACCGAGAACATGTCCGAGTGCCCCGGTCACTTCGGCCACATCGAGCTCGCGAAACCCGTGTACCACCCGGGTTTCATCAAGAAGACCAAAAAGGTCCTTGAGATCGTCTGCCACAACTGCAGCATGATCCTTGCGGACAGGGTTAGTACTTGAGAGATCCAGATCCACACACACGCGTGCGCGCCTGCGCGTGTGCACGCGGCGGGTTGCTGTTTTTGGGTTCTCTTAAAACATGTGTGCTAATCATCGTTCATTTCGTCGTCCTCCCTCGACACAGTCCGATCCTGAATTCTTGGCAGCCGTGAACACACGCGACCCCAAGGCCCGGTTCCAGCGCGTTTGGGAATGCTGCAAGAAGAAGAAGCGCTGCGAGAACGAGGTCAAGACCGAACAGGACGATGAGTTCGACCCCAACCCGCTCAACAAGGTCAAGCAGCAGCCGCACAGCCACGGCGGTTGCGGAAACACACAGCCTGCCGTCCGCCAGACGGGTCTGCAGCTGTGGGCGCATTTCGAGATTGAGCGCGACGAGGGTGGCAAGGTCAAGGAGAAGAAGCTGCTCACCGCTGAGCTGGCCCTGAACATCCTTCGCCGCATCTCCACCGACGACATTCGGGACATGGGCCTCAATGTCGACTATGCCCGCCCGGAGTGGATGATTGTCACAGTCCTGCCCGTGCCTCCGCCGCCAGTGCGTCCCAGTATCTCAATGGATGGCACGGGTACCGGCATGCGGAACGAGGATGATTTGACGTTCAAGCTGGGTGACATCATCCGCGCCAACGCCAACGTCAAGCAAGCCATTAACGAGGGCTCGCCCGCCTACATCGCTTCCGAGTTTGAGCAGCTGCTTCAGTACCATGTCGCCACGTACATGGACAACGACATCGCTGCCATTCCGCGTGCCCTGCAAAAGAGCGGCCGTCCTGTCAAGGCCATTCGTGCACGTCTCAAGGGCAAGGAGGGCCGTCTGCGTGGTAACCTGATGGGCAAGCGTGTCGATTTCTCTGCACGTACCGTCATCACGGGCGACGCCAACATCTCCCTTGACGAGGTCGGTGTCCCGCGCAGCATCGCCCGCACTCTGACCTACCCCGAGACCGTGACGCCATACAACATCAGTCGACTGCACCAGCTTGTCCAGAACGGGCCCAACGAGCACCCGGGCGCCAAGTATGTCATTCGCTCTGACGGCACACGCATTGATCTTCGCCACCATCGCCGTGCGGGCCAGATCTCGCTGGAGTACGGTTGGAAGGTTGAGCGGCATCTCATCGACGGCGACTACATCATCTTCAACCGTCAGCCTTCGCTGCACAAGGAGTCGATGATGGGTCATCGTGTTCGTGTCATGCCCTACTCCACCTTCCGCCTGAACTTGTCGGTGACGTCTCCGTACAACGCCGATTTCGACGGTGACGAGATGAACTTGCACGTCCCGCAAACTGAGGAGACGCGTGCTGAGGTCAAGGAGCTTTGCATGGTGCCCCTCAACATTGTGTCTCCGCAGCGCAATGGTCCCCTGATGGGTATTGTTCAAGATACACTGGCTGGCGCATACAAGCTGTGTCGTCGCGATGTCTTCCTCACCAAGGAACAGGTGATGGACATTATGCTTTGGGTGCCCGAGTGGGATGGTGTGATCCCCCAGCCTGCGATCTACAAGCCACGGCCCCGTTGGACGGGTAAACAAATTATGAGCCTTGTTATCCCCAAGACGGTCAGCTTGCGCATGGGCAACGACGACTTTGCTCTCAAGGACGACGGCCTGCTCATCCAGACCGGCGAGATCATGTACGGCCTGTTGACCAAGAAGAGCATCGGTGCCTCGGGTGGCGGTATTATCCATATCTGCTTCAATGAGCTTGGCTCCGACGCGGCGATGGCATTCCTGAACGGTTGCCAGCGGGTGGTCAACTACTGGCTGCTGCACAACGGTCACAGCATCGGCATTGGCGACACCATTCCCGACAAGGCTACGATCGAGAAGGTCCAGATGCAGATCGATGAGCAGAAGGACGAGGTGCGCAAGCTTACGGCGCAGGCTACGGCCAACGAGCTGGAAGCCCTGCCTGGTATGAACGTCCGTGAGACCTTTGAAAACAAGGTTTCCAAGGCCCTCAATACCGCCCGTGATAAGGCAGGTACCACGACGCAGGAGAGTTTGAAGGACAGCAACAACGCTGTCACCATGGCTCGGTCGGGTTCCAAGGGTTCGTCGATCAACATTTCCCAGATGACGGCCCTGGTGGGTCAGCAGATTGTGGAAGGCAGACGTATTCCTTTCGGCTTCAAGTACCGCACGCTGCCGCACTTCACCAAGGACGACTACTCGCCCGAGGCTCGTGGTTTCGTGGAGAACTCGTACCTCCGTGGTCTCACGCCGACCGAGTTCTTCTTCCACGCCATGGCTGGTCGTGAGGGTCTCATTGATACCGCCGTGAAGACGGCCGAGACGGGTTACATCCAGCGCCGACTGGTCAAGGCTCTCGAGGATGTCAGCGCCAAGTACGACGGTACTGTGCGCAACTCACTGGGGGATGTCATTCAGTTCATCTACGGCGAGGATGGTCTCGATGGTGTGCACATCGAGGAGCAGCGCATGGATCACCTGAACATGTCCATCAGCCAGTTCGACAAGCGCTTCAAGCTGGACGTTATGAGCGAAAAGCGACCCGCCGCGTTGGACTCGCTGGAGTACGCCAGCGAAATTGCAAACGACCCGGAGGCACAGAGCCTCCTGGATGAAGAGTACGAGACTCTGTTGGCTGACCGCGAGCTTGTTCGCTCGATCAACCGGAAGCGTCTGAGCACCATCCTGGGCAAGAAGGACGAGGAGATGATGCAGCTGCCACTGAACGTGGTGCGTCTCATCAACTCGGCTCAGAAGCTGTTCCGTTTGGACGACTCGCAGCGCAGCGACCTGCGTCCGCAGGATGTCATTCCTACTGTGCGGAGGATGCTGGACCAGATGGTGGCTGTGCGCGGCACGGACCCTATCTCGACGGAAGCCAACAAGAGTGCCACGATTCTCTTCAAGGCACAGCTCCGCTCACGTCTGGCGTACAAGCGCCTGGCGGTGGACCTGCGGCTGACGCGTCTGGCCTTTGACCACATCATCGGCGAGCTCACCAGCCGCTGGGCGCGGTCCATGGTGAACCCTGGCGAGATGGTGGGTGTCTTGGCGGCGCAGTCGATTGGTGAGCCGGCCACGCAGATGACGCTCAACACGTTCCATTTCGCCGGTGTGTCGTCGAAGAACGTGACGCTGGGTGTGCCGCGTCTCAAGGAGATTCTCAACGTGGCCAGCAACATCAAGACGCCGGGCATGATGGTGTACCTGGATGATGCGGACGGCCGGCCGCCGACGCAGGACCGGGCCAAGGAGCTGCGGAGCATCGTGGAGCACACCAACCTGCGGTCGGTGACGGCCGTGACGGAGATCTACTACGACCCAGACGTGCGGTGGACGAACATCCCCGAGGACGAGAACATTCTGGAGTCGTACTTCCTGATTCCCGAGGACGTCGCCACCAACCTGGACCAGCAGTCGCGCTGGATGCTGCGTATCACGCTGGACCGCCAGAAGATGCTTGACAAGGGTCTGACGGTGGAAGACGTGGCGACGCGCATCAAGGAGGAGTACCCGAGTGACCTGGGCGTGATCTTCAGTGATAACAACGCCGATAACCAGGTGATTCGGATCCGGACGGTGCGGCCGAACGGAGACAAGGAGGAGGATGGCCTTCTCGAGGACGACGTGATGCTGAAGCGGCTGGAGACGCATCTGCTGGACACGATGACGCTGCGTGGTGTGGCGGGCATTGAGCGTGCGTTCCTGAACAAGGACACGGTCCTGATCCGGACGGAGACCGACGCCCTGCTGGCTTCCAAGGACGACGAGCGGTGCACGGCGTGGTACCTGGACACGGAAGGTTCCGCGCTGCGGGAGGTGCTCGCGGTGGACGGTGTCGACCCGAAGCGGACATATACCAACGATCTGCACCAGGTCGTGGACGTGTTCGGCATTGAAGCGGCGCGGTCGACGCTTCTGCGCGAGCTGACGCAGGTGCTGTCGTTTGACGGTTCGTACGTCAACCACCGCCATCTGGCGCTGCTCGTGGACGTGATGACGTACCGCGGCAGCATTGCAGCGGTGACGCGTCACGGCATCAACCGCGCGGACACGGGTGCGCTGATGCGTTGTTCGTTCGAGGAGACGGTGGAGATTCTGCTGGAGGCGGCCGCGGTGGGCGAGCTGGACGACTGCAGAGGCATTTCGGAGAACGTGATGCTGGGTCAGCTGGCGCCGATGGGCACGGGTCACTTCGAGGTGCTCCTGGACCCGAAGATGCTGGAGACGGTCATCTCGGACAACTCGCGCATGGGTCTGATGCCGGGCCTGACGGTCAAGGGCAGCCAGCTGGAGGGTGCGGCCACGCCGTACGACTCGGGATCGCCTCTGGCAGACTCGGGATACCTCAGCATCAGCTCGCCGGCGATGGGCAGCTTTTCGCCCATCGTCGGTGCCGGGTCGGAGACGCCGGCCGGTCTGGGGACGGAGTACGGTGGCGGCTTCGGCGGCATCGGCGGCTACTCGGGTGCCAGCCCGCGGCCAACGAGCCCGTTCAGCACGTCGCCGACGTCGCCGTTCAGCAGCGGCTACGGCAGCTACTCGCCGACATCGCCGTCGGCCGGGTACTCGCCGACGTCGCCGATGATGGACCTGGGCGGGCGGTATGCATCGTCGCCGCAGTTCAACCCTTCGTCGCCGTCGTTCTCGCCGACGTCGCCGATGATGCGCCCGACGAGCCCCAACTACAGCCCGACGTCGCCCAGCTTCTCGCCGGCGTCGCCGTCTGCGGCGCGGCACTACTCGCCTACGTCGCCGGCGCAGCACCTCTCGCCGACGTCGCCGTCGTACTCGCCGGCCAGTCCCAACTACAGCCCGGCTTCGCCGAACCTGCATGCGACGTCGCCGTCCTACTCTCCGGCGTCGCCATCATGGTCCCCGACGTCGCCCGAGGCGTACTCGCCAACGAGCCCGACGTTCCAGCGGTCGCCGGGCCAGCAGGCATCGCCGACGAGCCCCAGCTACTCGCCCACGTCGCCGACGTTCTCTCCTCGCACTCCTGGTCGCGGTGCCCCGGGTCAGATGTCATAGTACGTTCTGCTCTTGATATTCCCATTTAAACATTGCTCAGGCTAACAAGCTCCAGCTCTCCCACGTCGCCGACCAACCATTAGTGCCCGCTCTCCTTTCCACTCCATCCTTGACTTGACTTCCACATCATCTCCATGCTGGTTCTCGCCGCTTTTTTTTTTGCTTTATATGTGGCTTGTTTAATTGCCGCACACTGCCATATTACTGTGTTTCCTTTCTATCTTTTTGACACAGGCTGTCACAGGGTCATCCTGGTTTTTTTCCGCTGCTTTTACTGCTCGAGTTTCTCTGCATTTATCTACTGCTTGCTTGCTTTGGTTTCGTTCGTGCGTTTTGATTTTTGCTGCGTTATAGAAGCGTTGCGTTCCATTTCCGCCCTTTACTCAGGGACCAAAAAAAAGGACACGAGGGGAGGTTGCTATTTAGGACATCGTGAGGGGGTTAGGAAGTGGTGTGTGGTGGTTATTTTCCCCTTTACTTATTTCCCACCCCCTTCACCCCCAAGAACGACGGGAGTTTGTACTATATTCAAAGGGACACAAAAAAAGAGGACGAGAGCGGAGAGCCTGTTGAGGGAAACGAGGCTGGTGTTTTTTTGCTGTACCCGTCCATAGAGTGAAGGGGCGTCTATGAGACGAGACGGGCGGCGCGAGAGAAAGGAGACAAAAACAAGGAAAATTCACACAAAAAAAGAGAAGAGGGCGAGGCAACGTGAGAGAGGCGAGAGAGAGGACCGTCGGAAGAGGTTTCTTTTTTTCCCTGTTCGATCCATTTTTCCCCCCTGCGTGCACTTGCACTTCCCCAGATTGGACCTGCTGATTTGCTGTTTCGTGCTTTTTGTGGTTCGCGTGTTACGGTTCTGGCATCTCCCAAATGACAAGCAAGTATCGCAACGTGTGCCGGCCGGTAGATGTGCAGTGAGAAATGTCCGTAGACGCCTGCAGGCTGTCGTGGCTGCCGTGGCGGCCGTGTCCTCCGACCTTCGGATGCAGCCCGCACTTCGACGCTTGGCAGCCTTGCCCTAAAGACGGCCCTTTGCGCCTCGCGCTTTCCGTTAACGGAGAGGGAGGGGATCTCTTCCCGTCTATCTTTGCCGTGTCTTGTTCTTTCCCATTTTGATCAATTTCTTCTTTCCCCCTTTTCCCCTTTTTGCTTCGCTCTTTTGTCGTTTTTTGCTTTCTTCGTTCATTGTTTTTTTCCTTGCCTGGATGGCTTCCCACACCCAACGCCTGCGATATTTGACGCCGTCAGAGTGCCACCCACCCTTTGGGCCGACAGAGACGGGAGACGAGGGATCTGCTGAGTGCAATGCCACCTGTCATATCTTACGCCAGACAAGCAAAGCCGTGTTGAAGCGAACGAGTTCGGACAAGCGGAAAGCGAGAGGGCGAATGAGGGAATCCAGCATGCATTCACTCACGCCTGACGACCTACCTGTCGGTTCCGCAGCCAAGTCACTTTATCGCTGATGCGGATGCATATCCGGCTGGCGTTTTGGGCACTGTGGCAGACGCCTGGCAGACGCCTGAGAATCTGATGTGGAAGCACGCATGCAGCTGCCACAAAGTCGGTGGCGAAAGGCATCGAAGAAAAGAGAAAGTTCTCGGATTGCTAACCAGAATTCCAGATCCACGGCGCCTGATCACCCCCCCTGTGCCAGATGCTACGGGGGGGGATTTGCGCGCCAAATGACAGAGCTAAAATTGCAGCGGGCTTGAGCGCCGTTCACGTGCGAATCGAATGGGGGCCGCGGCCGGGGCTGGAGGCAGTGCAAGTGCTGCAGCAGGCTACCAAAAAAAACCGAACAATGAGAAATCCGGTCAGCTGGCTGGCAAAAGAAATTACGCTTTTGCGTAACAGCTTTATTTTTCTTCTTACCCCGTGTCAGCTTATTGTCTGGCGTCACCGGACTAATCAATCCGTCACTACAGACAGTGAGCGAGACACGGGCCGCGGTTAGAGCCACGAAGTACTTCCCCCCCCCGGATAGATCGTCGCAGCCTGTGTGTGGCCTTGGCCACTTCTTGCCGGCTAGCCTCGGGCGATTCATCCCACGGCATACGCCGGTGGGTGCCAGAAGGAGAAGGCGCTTGCGATCCAGCCGACCGCAGAGATTCGGCCGTTCCCCGCAAAAAATGCTCTCTGCCACGGATCCCGGGGCCGTCGCCTTGGCCCAGCCTGCATGGCCCTTTTCTGGCCTTCCCTTCGTCCATGATACGTTTACTCCGAGCTCTCAGACCACTCCGATGGTCGACGGCATGCATTTCCGCGTGCTAGTTCCCGAGAAATCTTCTCGGTTCAGCCGAAAAGAAACGACCCCCCCCCCCCCTTTCTTCTCCAATTGGCAATCACTGGCGCGGCCCCCCCCAGCTTACAGCATTGTTCGCCACCTGTTTCGGGTTCTCCACGGGGGGTCACGATGCCCCGCGAAGTCGCGGCGGGCGCGTTCCTCGTGTCCGTGTGTTTTTTTTTTTTTTTTAGTCCCTTGTTATCGGTATTTTGGGACACGGGGACCGTGGGGGATGGACACTCGGCAGCAAAGAAGTCTTGGCTGTGTATCTATCTCTGGCACCCATTCACCAATTCACCCACCCATTGACCCGACACACACGGTTTGGCAAGAAACCAGAGAGATGGTGTGCTGGAATTGCATGACCGCATACATGGGCGGCATTCTATCATATTCTTTGTTTCCCCACCCCAGCCCAACGGGCATGTGTGCCTCTTTGTTACGAGTGTACGGAGTAGTACTTTGGCGAGTTTCCTAGCTGGGCACTAAGAGGTCATCATTCACATCATGTGTACCAGCACACGTATATAAATGGCAGGGCCTGGGGGGTGTTATTTTCCTTTTTTCCCTTGCCCCCCTTCCCCCCTGTCTTATCGTCGTGCCGTCTACTTTTTCAGTTTCCTGATTCCTGTCCATCCGTCCAGGATTTAAACGCTGCTATCTGGCCCGCCCCTCCCTCTCGGAATAAATATCCGTCCCCGAGTCTTCACTTTGGTCTCCCAACTCAAATTCTTTTTTCAACTCTCAACTCTTTTTTCTCCTCGGCTTTGTCTCTTCGCCTTCTACCCATTGCGACTTACACAACTACCGCACAACACCACACACACACACACACACACACACACACACACCACCTTCGTCAACATGTCGTCCGTTACCTCCACCAACGAGGAGATCCTCGCCCTCGCCGCCCAGACCAAGAACTTTGTTCCCCTTGCCGCTGAGCGCCTGCCGGCCGGCTTCCTGACGCTGGCCCCGACCACGTCTTCCTCCTACCCCCAGCGCAAGGCGTCGGTGCCCGAGGCGGCCGTCCCTGCCGTTGCGCAGGAGGCCGGAGTGGCTGCCGTCACGCCCGCCGCGGCAGACAGCGCCCTGTTCGAGGCCAAGCAGCGCCGCAGCTCCAGCCAGAGCAGCACCGGCCTGCGGTTCCTCAAGCTGGGCCCGGTGCACTGGGGCGAGCACCTGGGCGAGCACCAGGACGACTTCCACGAGGTTGCCGTCGATGAGTCCTCGTAGAGGAAGACGATGGGATTCTTGGAACACAGCATGACGGCGCAACTCTTGGGTTATGGATCTCGGGATTCTTTCTTTTTTTTTTTTTTGCTTTTACGATATTTGCGTTTCTCTCGTTCGTTTGCGTGTCTTCTCTGCGACTGGACAAAAAACCATAGACAGTCCTTTCTGGTATCTGCGGGTCTCTAGACTTTACGAATTTACGGGTATCCCAAACCAAAAAGCGCATCCTCCTCGCTTCGACTTTCTCTTTCTGGATCCTTTTTTCGAGGGAAAACGGGATGCCATTTTCAAATCTCCCACCCCCCACGAGGGGCTGTTCCCTCCATGCATCCTGCTATGCATCCTCCCCGCGGGATTGTCCCGTATTTGCCTCGCCAAGGCGCATGCTTGCCAAGCTGCTTGGCAGCGCTCAGACAAAACAAGAATGTTCAAGCGAAATAGAAAAAGAAGGATAAAAAAAGAGATCAAAGAGTTGTGTCTTTTTGTTTTCTTCTTTCCTGTTTCGCCATCCTGGTCATGTGAACACGCTCAGCGCGGGACAGGGTCTCCACCCCCCGCTTAATTGTCTTTTTGTAGAACGCGACCGTGTTCGGCTCCGCTTCGTGCACCGTCGTTCTGTGCAGACCATACACCCACACCCACACCCACACCCACGCACACGAAACAACCAGACATGGCGCTGTCGGTGTCGTCTGGAAGCTCGGTCGTGTGGCTTCGCTCGGTGCCAGCTGAGCCAAAGCCGCTGGAGGCAGCACCGGCCGTCGCACCGGCGATAGAAGTGCCGTCGTCGCCCGATGTCGTGCTGGAAGACGGTGTCGATGTGGGCGGCGGCGGCGGCGGCAGCAGCAGCTCTGGCGTCACCCGTGTATACCGCCCCATTCGCCAGCTACCATACGAACTGCGGGACCACATCCGCGTGTTTCTGGAAGAGCGCATGTGTACGTGTCGAGAGCGAGGAGAAACATTTAGGGACCAGAAACTAACCTGGAACAGACGGCGATGCCATCCAGCTGCTGCTCAGTCTGCTGGCCGCCGGAGGCTCCGACCATCCCGAACACAACACATCCGACTCTGCCGACACCACAACCACCACCACCACCACTCCCAGCACCCCTGTCTGGGTCCCCCCGCCGAGCCACCTGGCCGTGCTCGCCACGCTCGCCGTGCACCCGACCTACACCACCCGGCCCCAGAACGGCGGCATAGATCTACGCGTGGCCGGCCTGGCGCTGCAGTACCTGCAGCACCTCTTGGCGGTGGCGGGCCCGGTGCAGGCCGACCTCGCGCGCGCGTTTGCCTTTAAGAGCCAGCGACGGCGGCGGGCCGGAGCGGGCCGGGGCAGCGGTGCAGCAGGTATGGGTGCGAGTGTGGGCGCGGGCGGCGGCGGCGGAGGCAGCAGCGGCACAGTCAGCCGGTCCAGCTCGCAGCGCGGCGGGAGCGGGCGGGGCCGGGGTCGGGGCCGTGGCCGGGGTCGTGGCCGTGGGCGTGGTCGGGGCCCCGGCCGCCCGCCAGCAGGCCGGCAGCAGCAGCTGCAGACGAGCGACCGGCTGTCGCGGAGCGGCAGCCAGCGAAGCAATGCGAGCGACTATGTCGACAGCAGCACGCTCTTCCTGGAGGGCGACGGGCCGGATGGCGGCGGCGGCGGCGGCGGCGGCGACAGCAGCCGGGAGAACGACGACGGCGACAGTGCCTTTGACGACGAGCTTGACGACGCCGGGTTCGACAGCCACGACGACGATGGCGACGACGGCGGCGACGACGCGGACAACGACGGCGACGACGGCGACGCCGACCCGGAGGCCGTGGTCGGCCGCATGGCCACGCGCGACAGCGTCTGGGTGCGCGGGCACGACTTCTGGCACGTCGCCGGCTGGGCGCTGGGCTGCAGCGTGGCCGAGCCGGCGCGCTGGCGGTGCTGGCGGCCGTGGCTCGCGTACATGGTGGACGTGCTGGAGGCGGACCTGGCGGAGCGGCTGCAGCAGGCGGTGGCGGCGGCGGCGGCGGCGGCGGCGGCGCCACAAGACACGACCACCCGGTCGTCCACCTCGCCCCTGCACGACACCCTGCTGTTCCAGTACCTCGACGGCCACCGCAGCCACACGCAGCTGCGGCGCATTGCCGCGGCCATCCTGGTGTCGGACGGGTCGGCCGCGGCGGCGGCCACGCAGCAGCACAGCGGCTTCAGCGGCAGCGTTTTCGAAAAGGAGACGGCGCACCGGGGCGCTGGCGGCGGTCCGGCGTCTGCGGCGGCAAGGAAGAAACAGAAGGACGGCCCAGCAGCAGCGGCCAAGCGCACCCTCGACCTCGACAACTTTCAGCTCGACGACGACGATGACGGCGACGATGACGGCGACGATGACGGTGACGATAGCCATAACAACAGCACTGCTGCCACAAGCACGGGTGCCGGCCCGGGCGACGAAGCCGGTTATCTCGAGTCGCTGCCGCTGCGTCGACGGCTGGTGTATTTGGTGAGATTCCCTTATTCATTATCCTTCTAAGAATTCTACTAATACATCCCAGCTCGTCCTCGCGTCCGTCTGCTTCCCCGACGGCTTTGTCTCCACGCCCGCCGTCTACCGCGCCGTCGCCGAGGTGCTGCGCGAAGCCGACGTGTCCATCTACGCGTCGTTCCTGGCCTCGCTGGGCCCGGCCGCCGCAACCGACGCACCGGCCCTCGCTCTTTCGACCACACCGCAGGGGCAGCCGCTGCCGTCGCCGCTCGAGGCCTTTTCCGGTCTGCTGCGCCACATCCTGGTGCCTTACATGCCGGCAACGGCGCCTCGAGGACTGGACATTACCGGCAGCAACAACAGCAGCAGTGCCGGTCTCGCCGTCACCCCCGCGCTGCTCGAGCGCTGCGTCCTGCCGTTTGCCGCCAACACGGTCCTGCTCGGCGCCAACCTGCGCATGGCCCTGGCCGTTGAGGCCCTGTTCCGGCTGGCGTGGACAGCCTCGTCCTCGGCCGCGGCCAAGCGCGGGGCGCCACCCGTCTGGTCGGCCTCGCTCCAGGAGGCGGCCGAGGCCGGCGTGCGCGCGCGGGAGGCGCGGGTGCGCACGGCGCCCAAGGGCCGGCCGGGCCGCAAGCCGGCCAACCCGGTGGCAGCGGCAGCACCGACCGTGTCGGCAATCGAGGTGCTCGGGCAGGACCTGCTGCAGCGGTCGGGCCGGCGGCTGCTGGCAATGGTGGCGCTGGCCCAGCTGGAGGCCGGAGGCGGTGGCGTGTGAAAAAAAAAAAAAAAAAAGCGAGACGCAGAGCAAATGACAAAAGCAGGGAGGGCTTGAATGCTATGCGCTATGGTCTTCGTACACGCCCGGACGGCTCTCTGCGTCACCGCCGCTGCTTGGCCGCGGCCGGGGTTGGCGTCCACGCGGCCGGCTCCCAGGTTTGGCCGGGGTTGCCGCGCGCGCGCTCTTCTCTCTTCCACGGGTCGTCTTCCGGGGGTGGTGGGGGTGGTGCGGCGGCGGTTGTCTGCTGCTGCGGTTGCTGCTGCGGCTGCTGCTGTTGCTGTGCCGCTGTCGTGGTCGCTGGCTGGACGGGCTGTGCCGCTGTCGCCGTTGCGGCCACTGACGGGCTGGGCTGCACCGCCGGCTCGATCGGCCCCTCGACGCGCTGGGCGCCGGCCCAGCGCGCGTCGGCGCGGGCGGCCAGCAGCCGCATCTGCTCCTGGCGGACGAGCTCGGCCTCCTGCTCGGCGACGGTGGGTGCGGCGGCGCGCACGTGGCGCAGCCATTGGTGCCACACGGGCGGCACGCGGACCTCGCCGGGGTGGGTGCCCTTGGGGTACTGGACGATGCGGCGCATGCGCTGGCCGGGGACGGCGGGGTCCGGGGCGGCGCGGGTGCCGCGGCCCTGGCCGCCGGAGCCGGAGCGGATGTCGCGGAACTCCCAGTAGGTGTTGCCCTGGAGGTCGCGGCCTGGGGGGTTAGCCCGAGAAGAAGGCGTAGAGAAAAGAAAAAAACCTCCTGCTCACCTGCAAAAAACTGTTTCCGCCACGGCAGCTGCAGCGACTTCCAGTTGTAGTAGACGTCCGCCAGGGCGGTGAAGGGGTTGCGGAGCTTCGGCATGGTGCGCGGCGTAGGGAGGCGGAGGAAGAAGCCGGGCCAAGACACAGCAGAAGGAAAAAA
This sequence comes from Ceratocystiopsis sp. VPRI43766, assembly GCA_019925685.1. Taxonomy (NCBI): domain Eukaryota; kingdom Fungi; phylum Ascomycota; class Sordariomycetes; order Ophiostomatales; family Ophiostomataceae; genus Ceratocystiopsis; species Ceratocystiopsis sp. VPRI43766. Next base: position 163,759 of record JADHKF010000008.1, on the reverse strand, counting down.
GCGAGGACGGAAGACGACGCTGGAAAAGCTGCCGTGCCGGTTTGTATGGCGAAGTGGGTCGGGACACGGGACCAGTGCCTCAGGCCACAGTGCTATTTCAGAGGTCCCCGCAAGGCTGCAGACGCGTGTAAGTGCGACCAAGGACGGTGCAGAGGGGAAAGACAGGAGGTGGCTTGGTTTATACGTTGACGGTATAGCAAAATGCGGATGATGAGCTTTAGCAAAACAGGGCCAGAGCAGGCCATACAATGGCGAACACAAGGGCAAGGAGCCAACACCTAGAAGAAGCCTCTGAAGACGGCCAGTCTCGACGAGTGTTCAGCCATCTAAAGTACGAAGAAGTTACTGTAAAAAAGGTAAAATGAAGATGCGAAAATTGCAAGATGCACAAAAAGGGTGAGAAGAAAGGTTGAAGAATACAAGAGTGTGACCCTTAAATACACAAAAAAACGCACGATCACATTATGTTGGCTGTCGAAGAACAAAACAGAACTCCACGCAACACCTCAATCTTCATATTCCCTCCTTCCTATACAACACGACAACAAGCTTACCGACATATGTCCTTACCAGTATCGCTGCCGTCGTCGTGTATAGGCCAGTGGCTTCATCGTATCGTCCTGGTATTTTGCGGCAGGCGCCTGACTAATTGTCATGTGATCGTGCGTTTTTTTGCGTAAATAAGGGACGGAATAGAGTCCCCACAATAATACCAGTATATACCAATCAGGACAGACTAGTAGCCGCCAGAACATCGCGACAGGACCCACTTAACGCGTCTGCCTGGACCGCGCAGCTCGACTTCTAGACGACTTGTAAAATACCATCCATCTTGCAATATTTGCGTGCTGTCTATCCCTGGACAAGGTCACGGGGGCTATTCCGTTCATAGCTGCTTGCGTCTTTCTGCTGTGCCTCATCAATGGATGAGAAGGCGCCGTCGACACCTCCCCCGCGCAAAGGCGATGGGGGAGAGTCGTCGGCCTCGAAAGACGAGTTGCTTGCAAGGCTGGCTGAGTACGAGAGAGTCATTGCAGAAAAAGACAAAACCATCGCCGAAAACAAGAAAACCATCGCCGAACACGAGAGGAACGTTGGCAAGACCAAGTTTCTCGACTTTCTTCATCTCGTCAACGAGCGTGTCTACAACAAGTTCACCGTCGAGACGGACCGCTCACAGCTGGCACAAGGAACGACGTCGGTGGCCGGCAAGTTCTGCCCCCGGCGTCTGTGTTTCTGGGCCGACTTTGGCGCGCTGCATGACCAGAAGTTCCAAGAGCTCAGCGACAGCCTCGACCCGCTGGATGCCACCTTTCCGTCTCCCCACGACATCTCGGGCTTCCTGTCTGCTTTCAGCCCCAAGTCGAAGAATGAGGCGACGCTGCGCCCATTTCTGCGCATCGCTCTCGAGAAGCCGGCCGCTGCGGTTGTGAACCGACATCTTCACGTTGCCGCCAACGAGCCGTACGCCAAGGAGCCGGAGTATATCTACTTTGCCGACTACGACAAGAAAACCTACACGACAACGCTGTCCTCCAGCAACAGGCCAACCCAGGGTACGGGCACGGGCACGGGCACGGGCACGGGCACGGGCACGGGTACGAGTACGGGCACGGATAAGATCCGTACCACCATCCCTGACCGCGTCTGCATGTACGACGTGAACCAGGGGGATGCCAAGGCCAAAGTGCGTTTCCTGGTCGGCGAGTACAAGGCGGCCCACAGGCTGACGGCCCCCAAGCTGGAGCATCTTCTCAAGAGCCCGCCAGAAGACTTCCTCGTCAAGGCGGCGCGGATCGACGAGACGGTGCCGCCGGAGGATGCGCCGAACGACGCCTTCTTCAGCAAAAAGTACCCGGCAGTGTACCTGGCCAAGGCGCTGTGCCAAGCGTACGACTACATGATTGCGGGTGCCCTGGAGTACGGCTACATGGCCACCGGGTATGGGCTGGTGCTGCTGCACGTGCAGCCCAACGACCTCGACACGCTCCACTACTACTGCGTGACGTTTGCGCTCGAGGGGGCCCAGCCGGCGACGGCCTTGCTTCCGAAGCAGACCGCCGCAGCGTACATGTCGACGCTTGTCTTGCTGGCCATGCGGGAGAAGGCGCCGACGGACGAGGATGTTACCGCTTGGGCCAAGGACCGGTTGCTGTGGCCCAGCGTAAAGTACAAAGCGAGGAAGGGAGGTATCACAAGCCTCGCGGACCTTGATGAGGATGACGACGACGATGATGGAGACGACGACAACAACGACAACGACAACGACAAAAACAAGGGCAATGACAACAACGAGGATACCGGTGGCGGTACGGGTGGCGGCAGAGGAGCCCGGAAAAAGGGCTCGAAACGGGCGCGCATGGGCTCGACGTCGGACATTGTCGTGTCGCGGAAGAAGCCGGGCGGTGCGGGTGGGGACCGTGAGCTCACGGCAGCAGCAGTGGCGCGAGGCCGGCCCCTGGCGCTGGTTCTGCCCTACTGCACGCAGGCCTGTCTCCTGGGCGTGGTCGGCCAGCGCCCGCTCGACGAGAAGTGCCCCAACGTGGCGCTGCACCGCGCGGCGTCGCTGCGGGAGCACGGCGACCCCAACCGGCATCCGCTGACGGAGGCCGGGATCCGGGCCGCGCTGCAGGCGCAGGCCAAGGTGGCCGAGACGGACCCGACGCAGTGCTGTGTGCCGACCGGGCACGGCGGCCGCTGTGGAACGATGGTGCGCGTGGCGGTCGCGGTGGCGGGCTACGTCTTTGTGGCCAAGGCGATGTACGTGCGGTGCGTCGACATGCTGGAGCACGAGCAGCGCGTGTACCGGGCGCTCAAGGCGTACCAGGGCCGGCTGATCCCGGTGTGCCTGGGCGTGATGACGTTTATGTCGGCGCGGTTTGCCGGGGACTGCCTGATGCGGTCGCTGCTGTTTCTGTCGTACGCCGGGCGCGACCTGGGGCGGCCCGAGCGGCTGCCGATCAACGTGGACCTGCAGACGGCCATGGACCGGACGGCCGACGAGCTGTACGCGCTGGGGCTGCGCAACCGCGACGTGCGCGTGTACAACTGCGCCTGGAACCCGGAGACGTGGCGGGTGATGCACTTTGACTTTGACCAAGCGACGATGGTGGGATGGAAGGACGGGAAGGAGGAGGAGGAGGTGAAGGAGGACGCCAAGGATGGAAGCCCTGTGGCCGGAAAGGGAGACGACGTGAAGCAGGAACAGCCTCGGCAGGAACGGAGTCCTCTGCTCGACCGCAGCGGAAACACGCCGGCGAAGCGGACGACGGAGGACGAGGGGCAGGCGCTCCCGCGGCAGAAGCGGCAGCGGGCCAACACATGACAGGTTTTTATATTTTTGTCTTTTTCGTTATTCCTTTTATGATACCACCAGCGTTTACTTTGAAATTGACGACTGCAATGCTTGCAACAACAGCTCGAACATGGACAAAGAGGAGTGCATGGGCATGAAAGACGGCCGACCGACACGGAAGCGAGCTGGCAACGCAGACAAGAGACAGTTGACGTGGCCACCCGACGTTCAAACGGACGGCAGCAGCGCAACCAGCCACTGCAAACGCCAGGCTCCGAAGGGTATAAAGAGCAGTCTTCCCTTCTTCTTTTCTCTTTTCTCTGTTCTCTCTCTTCATCTTCATTTTTCTCTCTGCATCTTGGAACGACTGATTGGCGATGGGCTTTGGCCTGCCGCTGGGCTCGGGCGTGGGCAACTCGGAGCAGGGCAATGCTGAGCTCCCTATCTGCTCTGCATCTGCATCTGCATCTGCTCTATCTACCGGCAGAACTCGGCCTTTCGCTACCTTGGGGCTGAGCGGTTTGAGATGCGCACTTGCCCTGGGCCTTCTTCGACAGGCCGACGGTCCCGTGCAACGATGCGTACTACTGTCACACTGTTCTCGGGGCATGCATCCTTGACGGTCCCTCGCACGACGCTGGGGCGGCTTTTTTGTCTGCTGTGGGAAACGGCGTCGATGGGCCAGCGACGACAGGCTCAGTACCCCGGCAGCTACTTGAGAGAGCTCGCGGACGCCAAACTCCAGGCCGTCAAGCCAGGAGGCTTCTACTGCAAGAACAGCACAGAGCCCCAGACACTGGCAGACGAGACAGGAACCAGAGATGGAAGCCGAAGATAACAGCACCATGTTACTGCGGCCTGGCAGCTGGACCAGGCTTTTACGCAGATGGTTCTTCAGAGCCGCCTTGTTTCCTGCAGATCCGAATGCACAACAAGGAATTCCACGGTCGGAAAAGGGCGGTCTACGGGGGCCTCCAGACACACCCCGGGCGAAGGCGGAGACGCTGCTTGTAGTCCAGGCATGTGGCAGAGGTCGAATGGATTTATGCACAGGACGCCGCGAGAACCGCATTTTTACGCGATGAACTACTGGCAGAGCCAGGTCAGAGCGACTTTTCTAGCACGGCCTGACTGGTCTCGCCGACGTGAGGAACCCTCGTGCTGCTTGGAGGACGGCCCATCAAAAGGGTCACACTGGCTCAGTGAAAGGTTGCTACAGCAGTATGCTGGCCAGCGAGCCCCTGGATCGGAAGGAGGCAAAAACATTGGTGGCGGAGGCCTTCCTTTTCGCTGGACACGAGCAGAAAACAGTTACTGGGAAGCCACCTTGTCCTGAGCGAGCCAGGACTCCGAGTCAAGGCAGATCCCCAGAAGAAGACATTCTGGTTGGACACCAGGGAAGAGTGAAGAGTGTCCGTCATGATTTGCGTGCGCTGTTCAAGGGCAAGGCAGCTGACGTGATGTGAGTTGGATCGTAATACAGCCAGACGCTGGAAGACACCTGTGCCAAACTGCCTATTGACGGGAGTGGCTGTTGGGACAGGCGACGCACCCAGGAGACAACGGTCAAGTCGACAGCCGGACAACTCGAGGCATTGCAACAGCAGTCGGGCGGTTGCCTTTGTCAAACACGAATAAAACTGTAGTTGTTAGACAGTGAATTAAAGCATTGGATGTAGAAAATCCAGAGCTCCTTCTATGTCGTCAAAAGTGGGGTCTCCAACTGCCATTTACTGCCAGCAACCGCTGCCCCGCCACTCTTCCTCGACACAACCAACAACGACCATGGCTACGATCACGGTCGAGAAGATCCTGGCGGCAACGCCGGTGACGGTGCGCGGCCAGCCGACGCCGCTGTCGGCGGACGCCAAGGGCGAGCGCATTGCGTATGCGGTGAGTGAGGAGAGAGGGAATTGACGACGACGAGAGGCCAAGGGGAAGAAAGCAACGACACTGACCCCCAGTCCGGCAAATCCATCTTCATCCGCAGCATCGACAACCCTGCCGAGTGCAAGCAGTACACGGGCCACACGGCGGCAACGACGGTGGCGCGCTTCTCGCCGTCGGGCTACTACGTGGCGTCGGGCGACGTCAGCGGCCAGGTGCGCGTGTGGGACGCGGTCGAGGCGGTGCAGACCAAGGGCGAGTACGCCATCGTGTCGGGCCGCATCAACGACGTGGCGTGGGACGGCGACAGCCAGCGCATCATTGCCGTGGGCGACGGCCGCGAGCGCTTCGGCCACTGCATCACCGCCGACAGCGGCAACTCCGTCGGCGAGGTCAGCGGCCACAGCCAGACGGTCAACGCCGTGGCCCTGCGCCAGCAGCGCCCGCTGCGCGCGGCCACCGTCGGCGACGACGGCGCCATGTGCTTCCTGCACGGCGCGCCCTTCAAGTTTGCGCGCAAGGCCGACAACCTGCACAAGGGCTTCGTGTACGGCGCCGCCTTTTCGCCCGACGGCAGCCTGCTCGTCACCGTCGGCGCCGACCGCCGCATCCAGCTGTACGACGGCAAGACGGGCGAGCCCACGACAACTGTCGGCGGCGACGAGGACGGCCACACCGGCAGCATCTTTGCCGTCAGCTGGGCCGCCGACTCGAAGCGCTTTGTCACCGCCAGCGCCGACCAGACCGTGCGCGTCTGGGACGCCGCGTCCGGCAAGGCCCTGCACGCGTGGCGCCTGGGCGCGACCGTGGCCGACCAGCAGGTCGGCGTCGTCTGGCCGCACGGCCGCGCCGACGACCTGATCATCAGCCTCAGCCTCAGCGGCGACCTGCACTACCTGCGCCTCGACGGCAGCGACAAGCCCGTGCGCGTCGTCCAGGGCCACAACAAGGCCGTCACGGCCATGGGCGTGGCTGGCAGCGGCGACCTGCTGACGGGCAGCTTCGACGGCCGCGTCTGCCACTGGGACGTGGCCGCCGGCAGCGCCGCCGTCGTCGCCGGCGACGCCCACACCAACCAGGTCGTGCAGTTTGCCGGCAGCGGCAGCGGCAGCGGCAGCGGCAGCGGCCCGACGTACAGCGTGGCCTGGGACGACACGCTGCGGACGATCGACGCGGACGGGCACGCCTTCTCCAGCAGCAGCAGCGCCGTATCCCTGGGCGGCCAGCCGCGCGGCGTGGCCGCGGCGGCCGACGGGCTGGTCGTGGTCGCGCTGGCCTCGGACAAGCTGGCCGTGTACCGCGGGGCGACGCGCGTGAGCGAGCTCGCGCTCGACTACACGCCGACGGCCGTGGCGGCGCACGGCAGCGTGGTGGCCGTGGGCCGCGGACCGGAGGCCGGCAAGGTGGCCGTGTACACGCTGGGCGCGGACGGCGCGCTCTCTGCAGCCTCGCCGGTGCAGTCGCCGGTGGCGTCGGCCGTGTCGGCGCTGGCCTTTTCCGGCGACGGCGGGCTGCTGGCGGCCGGCCACGCCAACGGCAAGATTGTGGCGTTCAAGGCGGGCGGCGCGGGCCCTTCGTCCTGGGCCGTGGCCACGGACCGCTGGTCGGCGCACACGGCGCGCGTGACGGCTCTGGCGTGGAACGCGGCCGGCACGCACGCGGCCAGCGGCGCGCTCGACACCAACGTGCACGTCTGGAGCCTGGCCAAGCCGGGCAGCCGCGTCAAGGCGGCCAACGCGCACAAGGACGGCGTCAACGGCGTGGCCTGGGTCGGCGACAAGGTGGCCAGCGTGGGCGGCGACGCGGCCGTCAAGATCTGGGCGGTGTCCGGGCTGCAGTGAAAGCAGTGGCGTTTAGACAGAAAGGGTATCATGTGGTAAAAAAAAAGTACAAAGACCAGAGAAGCACCACCATCCTCACTCCATCCGCAGCGCCTCGTCGTCGCGTTCTGCGCCCGCGTACACGGCCGCCCAGTCAAAGAGTCCGCAGCGTTCGGATTCGGCCGTCGGAAACGGCGGCTCGCGGTAGACGTCGTCGTCGTCGGCGGCGGCGGCGGCGGCGGCGGCGTTGCCCTTCTTCTTCCGCCGCGCCTCATCCTCGGCATCCGCCCGCGCCACCGCCTGCCGCACCGCGTCCACCAGCCACTGCTCGCTCTTCGTGTCCAGCACGCCGCGCACGGCCCAGCCCGCCGCCGCTACGGCCTCGGCCAGCTCGGCCTGGTGGTCGTGCAGCAGCGCCGGGTTCGACACGACGACGAGCGGCACGTCGATGCGTGCGGCGTCGAGGATGGTGCCGGCGCCGGCGTGGGCAACGACGACGCCGGGGGGGCGGTGGTCCGTCGTCTTTGGCTGGCCCGTCCGCCGCGGCTGGGCGCCGCCGCGGCACGGCAGCATCAGGCCGACAAGGTCGGTGGTGTAGATGAGCGTCTCGATGGTGGGCCATGTGGCGACGGCGGCAGCAGCAGCAGCAGCAGTAGCCCTCTGCGTCTCCAGAGCCCTGCAGCGCTCGACCGCCCACAGCTCGTCGGCCGCGCCCGTCTGCACGACCAGCTCGCCGAAGCCGAGCGCGGCCAGGGCGTCGAGAAAGGCGGCGCTCAGCACGGCCGCCAGCAGCGGGCGGAAGCTGGCCGTGGCGCCGACGGTGACGAGGCAGCAGCGGGTGGGGGCCGCGCCGTCGGTTCCCTCAGAAAAACTCGCTTTCTCCATGGTCGGATGCGCGTAGTCGTCGTGCGTGTGTTGTGTGTTGTTGCTGTCGAGTTCGTGTCGAGGGGGAACTTGCCGGTTTACATAATCATGCGCCAAAAGTGGTTAGCGCATCATATTCCGTCTCGGCCGGGGAGAGAAAAAATAGCTTCAACCACGGCCGACTGCATCGGCGCCAGGACAGAAACCCACCAATCCGCACGGCAGCGTCTCCTTTTTTTTCGTGCGCGATCTCCCCCGAATCTGTCCTCTTCTCTGGCCATGGCCTCTACGACCAGGGCCTTGCAGCTCGGCACGCGCCGGTGCTGCGCGGCGGCCGGGCAATCGACGGCGACGATGACAACGGGAGGAGCAGCAGCAGCAGCAGGCCGGGCCCTGTCCCGGACACAAACTCCCACAATAGCAGCAGCAGCACGGCGAGGCTATGCGAGCAAGGCGGCGGCTGAGAGCGAGCGCGGCGACAGCGCCCTGGACGACCGGGTGCAGCGGCAGCGGGTGCACCAAAAGGTCCGGCGGATGCAGGAGAGCGGCAAGTTCTTCACGCAGCCGCCCTTCAATGTCAAGCGGATGCTGCGGCAGCCGTGGAACCAGGGCGAGACGGACCCGGACATGGTCTCGCTCGACGACTCGGACGACAACCAGCAGGGACGCGACATCCTGACGGTGGCGCACGCCAAGCTGGACGAGCACCGCGACCGGCGGCACTATGCGCGGCTGGCGGTGTGGGAGATGCCGCTGCTGGCGAGTACGTCCCTTGTTTTTGGGGGGGGGATGGGGGGAGAGGGAATACGCTGACCACCACCAGAATTCGCCAAGCCGTTTGAGCCGCCGACGGCCGCGATGCCGCTGCGCTTCCGCTACACAACGTACATGGGCGAGTTCCACCCCGCCGAGCGCAAGGTCGTTGTCGAGTTCTGCCCGGCCGACCTGGGCCTGACGCCCGTGCAGCAGGACAAGCTGCGCAAGCTGGCCGGCCCGCGCTACAACCCGGAGACCGACGTCATCAAGATGAGCTGCGAGATGCACGAGCACGTGGCCCAGAACAAGCGCCACCTGGGCGACCTGGTCGAGAAGCTGCTGGCCGAGGCCAAGGTGCGTGCCCTGCAGAGATGGATGGACTGGTGCATCCTTCCTTGTGCTAACCCAACAGGACCCCGCCGACACGTTCGAGGACATCCCGCTCGACACCCGCCACCACACCTTCAAGACCAAGCCGCGCTTCCCCAAGGAGTGGCGCATGACCGACGCGCGCCGCGCCGAGCTGCAGGCCGCCCGCGCCGAGGCCTTCCTGCTCGACCAGCAGCGCCTGGCCGCCGGCACCATCGTCGACGGCGTCAAGCGCATCCAGGCGGCTGCCCTGGCGCCGCCGCCGCCGGTCGCGGCCGAGCGCGTGGCCGTGCGCGCGGGCAAGGGCAGCAGCAGCAGTGGCCAGAAGCGGTCCCAGCGGTGAGGGGGGTGGGGGGAAGACGGCGGATACGAGACGAAAGTACGAGACACATGTGGGAGACGGGAGACGGCAGGTTTTGGAGAATAGAGGAGGCCAATGGCCAAGAAAGGCCAATGACCAAAAAAAAGCCAGTGGCCAAGCAATGACCATTGAGAGCCGCTTGTAGGATATTTGCATTGGAATCGCTTTGCCTCTGTCTGCGAATAAAAAAAAAAACTCTTCACCGACGCTCTGTTCACCTGCCCGTGCCGGAGTAATAAGATACGGAGTACAGTGCTCACCCTGACACAAGACAGTTGCAGATCCGCCGGGCGGGGTTGCCCCCGAGCACTCCGCACTCCGCAGCGCTTGTCCGTGTTGGGCAAGTGCCGCGGCTGGCCGCATGCAAACGAAGCAACCGCAGCCAGGCCAAGCTCCTTCCTCGCTTCGCCGTCTATATCTGCCGTCACCTGCGTTGCATCGATTCACCATTTTTTTTTGCTTTTTCTGACGACGCTTGGCCTTTTCGTTCCTGTACCACCACCGCATCGCTTGTTTTTCTTTTTCTTGATGTAATTGATCTTTTGGCATCTTCATCTCCTTCATCTCTTGCACCCTTCGTCTTTGTTTAGAAATTTTTTTTTTTTTTTTTTTTCGCCATGGCCGACGTCCACATCCCCCCCTTCGAGACCACCCCCCTCGACCAGATCCCAGCCATCTGCGGCCGCATCGCCAACACCTTCCGCTCCAATGTCACCAAGGACGTCGAGTGGCGCAAGGTCCAGCTGCGCCGCCTGTACTGGGCCATTGTCGACTACACGCCCCAGCTCGTCGCCGCCCTGTTCCGCGACCTGCACAAGAGCGAGTTCGAGTCCATGCTGACCGAGATCGACTTTCTCAAGAACGAGATCCTCTTCTTGCTCAAGTACATCGACCGCCTCGCCGCCGACGAGGCCCTCGGCGCCATCGACGTGCCGCTGATGTTCCGCTTGAACAACATGCGCACCCGCAAGGAGCCCCTGGGCCCGGCCCTCATCATCGGCACCTACAACTACCCGGTCCAGCTGCTGCTCGTGCCCTTTGCCGGCGCCATTGCTGCCGGCTGCACCGTCGTGCTCAAGCCGTCCGAGGTCGCGCCCGCCTGCGCCATGGTCATGCGCGCGCTGGTCGAGGACCGCCTCGACGGCGACGCCTTTGCCGTCGTCAACGGCGCCGTGCCCGAGAACACGGCCCTGCTCGACTTCCGCGACCCCTACTACGCCGCCGACCCGGCGTCCGGCGCCGCCGTCATCGCCGCGGCCGAGAAGGAGGAGCACGGCTGGGCCAAGATCTTCTACACCGGCAACCGCAGCGTCGCCCGCATCGTCCTGCAAAAGGCCGCCCAGACCCTGACGCCCGTCACGCTCGAGCTGGGCGGCCGCAACCCGGCCTTTGTCACGGCCCAGTGCGCCGACGTCGCCCTCGCCGCCCGCCGCCTGCTCTGGGGCAAGACCATGAACGCCGGCCAGGTGTGTCTGTCGCACAACTACGTGCTCGTCGACCGCCGCGTGCTCGACGCCTTTGTCGCCGGCCTGCGCGCCGCCTTTGACAAGTCCTTCCCGCCCGCCGCCAGCGGCAGCGACGCCGACCGCTTCCGCGACCTGGCCCACGTTGTCAACGAGCGCCACTTTGGCCGCATCAAGGCCATGCTCGACGAGTCCCACGGCCGCGTCGTCATGGGCGGCCACCTCGACCCCAAGGCCCTGCTGATGACCCCGACCGCCGTCCTCGTCGACTCCATCCACGACTCCATGATCATGCACGAGAGCTTCGGGCCCATCTTTGCCATCCTGCCCGTCGACAGCGTCGACGAGGCCATCCGCCTGGTCCACGACATCGACGCCACGCCGCTGTCCGTCTCCGTCTTTGGCAGCAAGGCCGAGACAGCCAAGAGTAGGCCCCCTTTCTTCCCTTGTTGTCTATCACGCACCGCTAACCCCCCAGTCCTCCGCGAGGTCACGTCCGGCGGCGCCAGCATCAACGACTCGTACATGCACGGCTCCGGCCACCAGATCCCCTTTGGCGGCGTCGGCCACTCCGGCACCGGCGCCTACCGCGGCCGCGCCACCTTTTACGAGTTCACCCACAAGCGCACTCTGGCCAACACCCCCGGCTGGGCCGAGGCCTTTTTGCGCCTGCGCTACGTCCCCTACGACATGAGCCGCCTTCGCCTGCCCGCCCTGCTGGCCCCCAAGCCCGACTTTGACCGCGCCGGCGCCGTCAACAAGGGCCTGGCCTACTGGCTGCAGCTGCTCGTCGGCCTCGGCAGCCGCAGCGGCAAAGGTGCGTTGGTCCGCTGGTGCAGCTGTGCGGCCGTCCTGCTGGCCGTGTACACGGCGCGCCGCTGAGTTGTGTGTGTTCTGTGTGTGTTTTGATTGAGTGCGTTCCCCCCTCTGACACCCGAGGCCGTGCCAGAAGACCACGCGACGCCGGCAACGACCAACGGTGCCGCAGCCCATACGTGACACGCTTTTGCTATCTCTTTTTAATGCCGAGGGCACGGGTCCCGAAAAGAAGGAACCCGTCTACCTCTTGTATTTGTATTTCATGGCCTCTTATCTCGGCCGCTTTTTTTTTTTTTTTTTGGTTCTCCTATTGGCTGCGGAACACAGAACGCGATACCAATCAAAATCCATTTTTTGAACATGCCGTGCACCTGCAAATGAAAATCATATGTGTCTCCCTGTTGGTTATTTTTTTTCCCGTTGTCTATGTGGCAAAACCCTGTCCCCGGCCTCGCAGGGCTGTGCCTCGTAGTCGTACATCTTTGGAGGCGTCGACACGGAACGCCATGTCTTGCCACTGGGGGGGGGGGGGGGGGGGGGGGGGGCGGCGGGGGGCGCGGGGGGGGGGGGGGGGCCGGGGGGGGGGGGGCGGGGGGGGGGGGGGGGGGGGGGGGGGGGGGGGGGGGGGGGGGGGGGGGGGGGGGGGGGGGGGGGGGGGGGGGGGGCGGGGGGGGGGGGGGGGCGGGGGGGGGGGGGGGGGGGGGGGGGGTGGGCGTAGTGACAGGAGGGCGCAGAGGGGGGCGTAGCGGGCGCAGATGGTGTGAACGAATGGTGTCACGCGATGCCGACGCGGACGGCCGAGCAGCGCCAGACGGACTGCCTGTACGATACGAGATACGAGGGGGGGGAGGTCGGCAGAACAGCAGGTGTTGACTGAGGGGGGGCATGCTCGGCAGGACAATTGAGGGGGGGCATCCAAGACACAGCCGCTGGAGAGCAGGCAACAATCGGAGGACGGATTCTGACGAGGAAGAAAATACTTGTAAGATACTCCGTAGACCAGAGGGGCGTGCGAAATGCAGAGAGGGGTCGGCGCCAGGGCCCGCGCTGGTTGGCGGCCGGTGGTTGGTGGCGGCCAGCGCCAGCGCTTACGAGCCCCTTGCGTTGGAGGGGACGACGAGGGAGTCACGGCCAGGCGGGCAGGAAAAGGGCGCCGTTAGGCTGCCACGCAGGGGCGCAGGGGCCACGGGCATTGGCCAATGCGCGAGGGGGGGCGGCCAGGTCGGCCAGTGAGTCACGGCCAGCACGGGCGGGAGCGTAAGCAGAGGCACGAAAGGCGAGCATGAAGGCGGGAGAGAGTACAAAGTCGTGAACAGTCCTCAAGTCCTGGCAGTCCTGAAGTCCTCGCAGTCCTGGCAGTGTCCTCGCAGATAACGCAAGATCGCCGCCTGCACACCATCTCGCCGCCCACATGACCGCCGGGTCAGCTGCGGCGCGTCTGAGACACGGATACGAGCGATAAGAGCAAGGCTGTCTCGTGCGATTCTGCAGCGATCCTGTTCTGGACGGGTGCCTGCTGCAAGTAGAAGAATAGGCGTAGTAGATGATGATAAAAGGGAAGAAAAAATGAAAAAAAAAAAAAAATGATAATCATATAAAAACATCACGGACTTAAATCATACGGACTTAACAACTCCGTCGCCACCGTATCCGCCATCATTCATAGCCATCATACTCATAACACCGTGCACGACATCCCCGGCCACCTGGACTGTGCTGCTGCCGCCTCCGCCGCCTCTGCCGCTGCTATCGCCCGGTACCGCGCCGTCGCCGTCGCCCAGTCGTAGTCCGCCGCCCCGTGCACCCGCTGCCGCGCCACCCGCCGCACGTGCACCCCGTCCGCCGCCAGCGCCTGCGCGTGCCCAAACAGCTCCTGCCGCTTGCGCACCCGCCACGTGCCCGTCGCCGCCGCCGCCGCCCGCCCGTCGCCGTCGTCCGTCGTGCGGATCGGCATCACGCCCGCCGGCGCCCCCGTCCCCGGCCGCCCCGGGTCCGCCGGCAGGTAGTCCTCGGGCTGCTCCGGCGGCCCTGCCGGGTCGAACGGGTCCACGTGCCACACCCGCTTGTTCCAGTGCTCCAGCTGCGCCACGGGCACCGGCACCACCAGCCACGACCGGTCCGCGCCCGTCGTCGTGATCGCCCAGTCGTCCGCCGCAATCTGCACCCGCCGCGGGTTGATCGTGAAGCCCTGCAGCCGCTCGTCCACCACCGTCGTCAAGAACCGCACGATGCCCGGCCGGTACGCGCTGCTGCCACGATCCGCAGGCTCGCCAAACAGCGCGAGCAGCGCATCCGCCGCCGCCCCGCACCGCCGCTCGCTCGCCGCCGCCCCCAGCGGGCCGTGCACCCAGCCCGGTGGCTGCGTGTTGGCCAGCATGGCGTCCGGGAACCGCGCCATCCACGCGACGCCGCAGTCGAGCCCGAGCGCCAGGAGCGTCTGCGGAAACACCCGCAACAGGCGCGGTATCGGCTTGTCCGCCGCCTCCGTCGTCTCCGTCGTCTCCGGCGTCTCCTTCGCACCCTGTTCCTGCAGCATCTTGGACACCTGCACCATGGTGCGCGAGAACTGCTCCTTGGTGCCGTCGTCGTCGCCGTCGCCATCGCCGTCGCCGTCGCCATCACTCTCCTCCCGCACCAGAGCCAAGATCTCGGCCGCCCGCGCCATGGACGCCTCGGTCGGCTTCTGGGGCTGGCCCGTCAGCACAAACAGCTCCATCTCAATGTAGGTTCGCGTGATGGCCGTAATGCTCGCCGCCGCGTCCTGGGGCAGCGGCGCCATGTCCAGGACGCCGGCGGCGGGCCACGGCATCCACGACAGGACCTCGCTGCCGTCGGGCATGGGCATCATCATCTCGGTGCCGAGCGCCGTCAGCGGCGACAGGTCGCCGGCCGCCAGGGAGATGGCGCCAAACGTCCAGACGACGTCGCTGCGGTGGGCCAGGTGGCCGTCGTAGGCCAGCGGCAGGCCGGCCGTGTTGAGGGCAATGGACACGAGGTCCCGCTCGAGGGTGCAGTGGGTGCCCAGCATCTGCACCAGGTGCTGGGTGTAGGGCGTGCGGTCGTCGGGCCGGTTGAGGCAGCGCTGCAGGCGGTAGTAGCGCTGGAACAGCATCTGCGGGTTCGGGTCGTTGAGGAAGGCGTAGTATGCGCTGCCGATGGGCGGCGGCGGCTCGGTGCGGATCAGGCGCAGCGCCCAGAAGTGCACGAAGCGGAACTCGAAGCGGCACACGGCGCCGTCGCTGCCGAAGCACAGAAACAGCGGGTTGTCGATGCGGCTGTGCACGACGACGCGGCTCTCGTGCACGCACCAGGCGCGCGAGATCCAGCGCGCGCCCAGGATGCGCATGGCGGCCGGCTTGGCCGCGGCCTCGAGGCGGGCGCGCACGTCGGCCGGCAGCGCGGCCTCGCGCTCGTCAAAGTAGGCATCGACAAAGTCGCCGCGCGCGGCGCCCTCGAGGCCGCGGCGGCGGACTTCGGCGCACATGTCGGCGTAGAAGCCGGCGTACGCGCGGGCCGCCTCCTCTTCGTCGGCCGTCAGCTGCACGTCCTCGAGCACAATGACCAGGCGGCGCGCGGCGCGGTACAGCACGTCCATGGCGCCAATGGCAATGGCCTTTTCCTGGGCGTCGGCCTGGTCGACGCACAGCTGGTCGAACCAGACGCCCTCGCCGGGGGCGCGGATAGCGGCGGCGTCCTGCTGCCCCGTGCCCAGAATGGCGTCGACCATGGGCGTCGAGATCAGCCAGCGCGGGTGCAGCGGCTGGGCGGCTGGCGCCGGCGTCCAGCCGGGGTAGTGCCAGCAGTAGCTGACGACGACAAAGGAGGGCACGGCGGCCGACCCGGCGGCGACGGCGGCGGCCTCGGCCTCGGGGAGCAGCATGCGCAGGGTCAGGCCGGTGAGCGAGTCCTGTTTGGGGTGCAGCTGGGCGGCGAGGGCGGGGTTGAGGCGGGCGAGGCGGGCGAGCAGGGCGGTGGCCTCGGGCAGGCGGCAGCGGACGGCATCGGCGGCGGGGGCCAGCAGGCGGTCGCGGTCGTCGGGCGACAGGACAACCAGGGAGTCCATGGCGGCTGGGGCTGGCGGCGAGCGTGTGTGTGTATGGTGCAAGAGGCGGACGAGGGTGCAGACATTTGTATTGCGGCGCCAAACCAGCAAAACCAGCAAAACCAGCAAAACCAGCAAAACCAATAGAAAGGCGGCGGCGCTGCTGCGCTGCGCCTCGCTATCAGTGCCCGGTCACAGCCCGCGTTGGGCTGGTGCGGCTGAAGCCATGCGCCTGTTGCCAACAGGGGATTCGTCGTGCTTTCATTGTCTTGGCAGTCTGGGCATGGCCTAGGCGACAGGTGTCACGGCCTGGCCCGGTGATGGCTAGTGGCTGTCCAGAAGGCGAACTCGTTGATTGTGATGAGGGATGTGGATGCAGAGAGAGGGAACGAGGGAACGAGGGAAAAGAGAATGAGGGAAAAGAGAAAAAGGAGAGAAATGAGGGGAAAACAAAAAAGAAATGAGGAAAAAGAGGAAAAGGAGAGAAAGGAAAGACACGGAGTGCTCCTACGCAGGTGCGACTGCCGCTCCTGCCGACTGGCAGCTACGCAAAGTGCCTGAAGAGGCAGTCGCAAAGACGGAAACAACAACCG
This sequence comes from Ceratocystiopsis sp. VPRI43766, assembly GCA_019925685.1. Taxonomy (NCBI): domain Eukaryota; kingdom Fungi; phylum Ascomycota; class Sordariomycetes; order Ophiostomatales; family Ophiostomataceae; genus Ceratocystiopsis; species Ceratocystiopsis sp. VPRI43766. The sequence continues at coordinate 147,490 of JADHKF010000008.1, read as the reverse complement.
ATGCGTTGTACGCGTGGGACGTCATCGCCACGACGCGTCTTTGCCAGCACGTGCCGTACGGAGAGCCTCAGCGCACCCGGAGCAGGCCGCCCGCACGAGGCCCTTGCCGTTGCGGCGGCCGGGCGACCGCGGTGCAGAATCGAGATCCGTCGCCAAAACGACGCAGCGGGCGTCCGTTTTGTCACCCCACGACGGTGCGACGGCCCAGGCCACCACGGCGGCCCTGGCGTGGCGAGGGACTTGTGGGGAGGTACCGGCACGGCCACATTTGGTGGAAAGGTACTTGCGCCGAGGTACCGTTCTAGACCGACATCGTAAGACGGCCGATTTGGATGGTGTGTTCAGGCCATAGGCCCACTGTTTGCGCGGTGGGCCGGCACTGGCGCTGGCCTGAGGCACAAGAGTGAGGCAGAGAAATCGGGCAATGGCACGAGGAGGCATCGCGGGAAAGTTGACCACCGGCGCGGCTCGGATTGCCGCATCGGGGGGGACGATGAGTACTTATAGAGAGGATGGTTATGGCCATGGAGTTTGTTATCATCATCAGCATCAACATCATCGCAACTTTCCATCGCATCACCATTACATCGCCACCATCACATCGCCATCACATCGCCATCACCATCACCATCACATCACAACATCATCACCATCACCACCACACAATGGCCCTTGCCGACTACTCCTACAGCCTGGACGACTACCTGTCCATGGTGGCGTTCCCCGACGCGGCCTACGACGCCGCGTACGACGGCTACACGGACCTGGACCTGGACGCGCTGCCGACGCTGGGCTCGCCCATGTCGCCGGTGTCGCCGGTGTCGCCCGTCTCGCCGACGGCGTCGTTTGACGCGCACCCCTATGTGTTTTCGAGCCCGGCGTCGTCGGCGCCGGGCGACGCGCTCGACCTGTGGCCGTCGTTTGCGTTTGAGGAGACGGCCGAGAAGAGCGAGCCGGCCACGGCCGCCCCGGCCCCGGCCGCCCCGGCCAGCCCGGCCATCGACCCCGTGCAGCTCACGACCGAGGCCGCCAGCCGCCGGAGCAGCGGCGTGCGCAAGACGTCCACGGCCAGTCCTTCGGCGCCCCGCCGCCGCCAGCCCCAGCAGCCGCCCAAGAAGACGGCGCACAACCTGATCGAGAAGCGCTACCGCACCAACCTCAACGACAAGATCCTGGCGCTGCGCGACGCGGTGCCGGCGCTGCGGGCGCCTGCCGCACGAGCCGGCAGCAGCAGCAGCGGAAGTGATGAAGACGATCTGGACCGCGAGCTCGGCGACGTCCCCGCCGCCCCCCACAAGCTCAACAAGGCGACGATCCTCAGCCGCGCCACCGACTACATCCTGCAGCTGGAGCAGCGCAACGAGGCGCTGGCGCGGGCCAACGAGACGCTGCTGCGGAAGGTCGACGGGCTGCAGCTGCGGGGGATGGGCGGGCGGGCGTGGTGTTAGGTTGGGGTCTTTGGGCTCTGGTCTGGTTTGGGTCCTTGATGTGAGCTCTGGGATCCCTGGATATTGAGCGGTCTGGGTTCTCTGTTCTGTTCTCTTCTGTTGGGTTGGGTCTGGGTTTTCTCATGGGTTCTGGTTGGCTTTCTGTTCTACTCTGCATACGATACCACGGCCACTGGCCAATCCACTGTTCTGCACCTCACTCGTCTGCCTCTGCCTGTGCCTGCGCCTCGGCCTCTGCCGCCTCCTCCCCATTCATCCCTCCGCACCCCATGCACCGCCACGTGCCCACGTCGGCCAGCGACCGCGTCCCCGGCGGCGCCTGCCCGTTGACCAGCCGGCAGTGCGCGCACAGCAGCACGATGCGGTTCTTGGTCGCCGTCTCGTCCTCGCCCAGCAGCGAGTCCAGCACGCGGTCGTACCAGTGGGTGGGGGGTGCTTGGGGTGCTGCCGCTGCTGCCGTTCGAGGCGGTGCTGCCGCTGCCGCCACCGCCATCACGTGCGCCGGCACCTGTCCCGGCTCAAACGCATTGGGCGCAAACTCGGCGTCGGCGTCGACGACCCCGTCGGCACCGCCCTCGCTCTCGTTGCCGTCCATGGGCCCGAGGCTGGCCCGGTGGCCGCCCGTGTGTTGCAGGTTGGCCGTCGGCGGAATGACCGTTGGAATGACCGTCGGAATGTTGGCCGTCGGCGGCGGCGGCCGGTTCGTCCGTCCCGGCCCTGGCGCCGCCGGTCCTCCTTTGGCAGCCGCCCCCGCCTCCGCCCCCTCCTCCTCCCGCCCGTACTTGTCCAGCAGCTGCTGCGTCGAGTCGTACTTGGTCGCGTCCTTGAGCCGCTGGATCGTCTGCGCCCGCTCGGCCTGCAGGTCGCGCAGCCGCGCCGCCCGCGCGTCGATGCGGTACGTGTACACGGCGGCCAGCACGCGGCGCACCACGTAGATCGCCACCGGCCCGCCCGCCAGCCCCGTCCACTCCCACGCGCCCATGCCGCGGCGGCCGACGACGAGCGCCAGCACGACGGCGTACACCATGTAGGCCACCGACAGGTACAGCGTTGTCAGCAGGCGCACGCGGCGGAAGGCGGCGCGGGTCTGGTCGAGGCGGGCCTGCGTGGAGGCGATGCGCGTGGCCAGGGAGGCCAGGGCCTTTTCAAAGGACGCCGGGGAGGCATCACGGGTCTGGTGGTTAGCGGTTGACGAAGAAGAGGGTGACGAGGAGGAGGAGGAGGAGGAGACGAAGGAAAATGGGGACGAGGATGATGAGGCAGGGAGGAGACGACGATGAGGATGCAAAAAAAAACACCCACCTTCCATGGCCAGAGTGACACCATGGCGACGGTTTGCCTGTCGGATCTGCAGTCGAGGATGCGTGTCGTCGTCGTGAGCGAGAGCTCCAGGCTGGCAGCTTGGGCCGTATTGGGTGGGTCCGGTCACGTGCACGGCTGGAAACACGTAGCCCTGAACGAGAGCAACACGAAGCAACGGCAGACAAGGACAACGCAACCGGCCGATGCACGACGAGACAGACAAGGACAACACAACCAGCAGATGCACAGCTGATGGTATAGAAGCTCGAACGCGCCATCATGTTCCAGGTAGGCCATCCCTCTCCGGCTTCGTGCCCGGCTGCTGACCCCCCCAGCGCATCAAAGGAGCCATCGACCGCACGATCGCCGAGGAGCAGGCGCGCCAGCAGGCGGCGGCGGCGGCCTCGGGGGCGGCGGGCGCGTCGCCGCGGCGGTCGGCGTCGGTCTCGCGCGGCGGCAGCGACAGCGCGCGGCGAGCGGCCCGGGCGCCGGGGCGTGGCGGCTCCGACAACAGCAACGGCCCAGCACACCCCGACCCGACCGTGTTTGAGGATGCGTTTGTGCTGGACGACAGCGACGGGCCGTCGCGGGCGAGCACGCCGGCGGGGGGGAAGGCAGCAAAGGAGGAGGAGACGCCGGCGACGACGACAAAAGACCAAGACAAACCCGCTCCCATCGCCAAAGACGACAAGCCGCAAGAGAAAGACGCGGCCGCGTCATCGCCCGCGGCATCGGCATCGGCCGCCCTCCCCCCCGCCGTCCGCGCGCGCCTGCGCAAGCTCGAGAAGCTCGAGGCCACGTACCCCGAGCTGCTGCGGTCGTACCGCATCGCGCACGGGCGCGTGGCTGCGATTGAGCCGTTTGAGCGGGCGCTGCGCGAGCACACGCCGCTGGCGTCGATCCGCGAGCCGGACGCGCTGGTCGAGTACCTGGGGCAGCTGCGGCTCAAGGGCGACATGGCGCTGGCGGAGCTGCAGCGGGTGACGGCGGAGCGCGAGGCGGAGCGGCAGGCGGAGCGCGAGGCGCAGCGGCAAACGACGAAAACCGAGGACGACTTCTTTTCGGCGGAAGACGAACTGCCGCGGCTGCAGGCGGAGAACGCGGCGCAGGCGGCGCAGGTGGAGCAGCTGGAGGCCGAGGTGGCGGCGCTGAAGGCGGCGCGGGCGGGCGACGACGACGACGCGGATGCCGACGCGGACACCGACGCCGCCGTGGCAGAACAGCTCAAGGCCAAGACGGACGAGGCGGCGGCTCTGCAGACGAGCCTGGACGCAGCCAGTGCCAAGGCGGCAGAGCTGGAGGCGGCCCTGGAGGAGAAGACGGCGGCACTCAAGGAGAAGACGACGGCCCTGGAGGAAAAGACAGTCGCCCTCGAGGAAAAGACTGCCGCCCTCGACAAAGAAAAGAAGGGGCGCGCCGAGCTGGCTGCAGCACTCGAAAAGGAAAAGACGGCACGGGCAGAAGCAACGGCAGCCCTGGAAAAGGAGAGGACAGAACGTGCAGCAGCTGCTCGCCCGCGGTCGCCGTCGGTGGCGGCAACGGTTGCGTCGACGGCTGCGTCGACGGCTGCATCGACGGCTGCGTCGACGGCTGCGTCGACTGCTCCCTCAACAGCGCCGTCGACATCCGGCAAGAAGCGCAAGAACAAGAAGAAGAAGGGCGGTGCCGAGACAGCACCAGCACCGGCTACCCCAGCACCGGCTACCCCAGCACCGACCACCCCAGCACCGACCACCCCAGCACCGGCTACCCCCGAGCCCGCGACGCCCACTGCCGACACCGACCTGCAGGCCACCGTCGCCCAGCTGCAGACCGAGATCGAGACGAAAGACGCCCAGATTGCCCGCCTCGCCGAGCAGCGCCGCGCCGAGGTGGACCTGCGCGAGGAGACGGAGATGCTGCGCGACAGCCTGGCGCACATTGGCGAGGAGCACGTGGCGGCCAAGGAGCAGGTGGCGGCGCTGCGGGCGCGCGTGGGCGAGCTCGAGCGCGCGCTGGCGGCGGCCGAGGCGGACGCGGGCGCGGCGCAGCAGCTGGCGCAGGCGCGGTACAAGGAGCTGGCGGAGCTGCGGGCGGTGCTGGCGCAGGCGCAGCCGGAGCTGAAGCGGCTGCGGGCGGACGCGGCGGCGCTGGCGGGGGCGCGCGAGGCGCTGGCGGCGCGGACGGCGGCACTGGCGGCGGCCGAGGCCAAGACGGCGTCGCTGCAGGCGGCGCTGCAGCGGGCGGAGGCGGCGGAGACGGCGCGGGCGGCCGAGGTGCGCGGGCTGCGCGAGGCGGCGGCGGCGGACGCGGCGGCGCGGCAGCGGCTCGAGGCCGACAAGCAGGCGGCGGGGCGGGCGGCGCGGCGGGCGGAGGCGGAGCAGGTGGCGCGCAGCGCGGCGGCCGAGAAGGCGGAGCGGGCGGCGGCGGCGGCGGAGACGGCGCTGGCGGCGGCGGAGGCGCGGGCGCGGCGGGCCGAGGCCGAGCTGGCGACGCTGCGGGTGGAGTGCGCGGCGGCCACACAGGAAGCGCACAAGGCAGCCGCGGCGCGCGACGAGGCGGCGGCGCTGGCGGCGCGGCTGCGCGACCAGGCGGCGGAGGAGGCGGTGCAGCGGCGCGAGGCGGCGGCGGCGGCGGAGGCGCTGGACGAGGAGCTGGCGGAGGCGCGGCGGCTGCTGGGGGAGCGGGGCCGCGAGGCGGCGACGCTGCGGCGGCTGGCGGCGGAGGGCGACGCGGCGGCGGCGCGGGCGGCGGCGGCGCTGCGGGCGCAGCTGGCGCTGGCGACGGAGGAGCGCGACCGGGCCGAGGACGCGGCGGCGGCGGCGGCGCGGGCGGCGGCGCGCGCGGGCGACGACGGGCGGCGCGCGCGCGCGGCGCTCGAGGCCGAGGTGGCGGCGCTGCAGCAGGGCGCGGCGGCGGGCGCGGCGGCCGTGGCGGCGGCGCAGGCGCGGGCGGACGAGGCGGCGGCCGCGGCGGAGCGGGCCACGGCCGAGGCGGCGGAGCTGCGGGCGGCGGCGGCGGCGCTGCAGGCGGCGCTGGACGCGTCGGAGCAGCAGGTGGCGGCGCTGGAGGCGCAGCGGGCCGAGCTGCGGCGGGTGGTGGAGGTGCGCGAGCGCGAGGCGCGCGAGCGGGCGCGGGGGCGGGCGAGCTCGTCGGCGCGGGGCCGGGGGACGCCGCCGGCGCAGACACCGACGCCGCCGCCGACAACGGCCACCGACGCCGCGTACCTGCGCACGATCCTGCTGCAGTTCCTGGAGCAGCGCGACAACAAGCTGCGGGCGCAGCTGGTGCCGGTGCTGGGGAAGCTGCTGCAGTTTGAGGGGTGAGTGCGATGCCGGTGTCGTGATGAAGTGATGCTAACCGACAGCGCGGACGAGGCCAAGTGGATGGCGGCGATTCAGCATTTGGGGAAGTAGGAGTGCACTACAGCGCAGCAGGGCTCAGTGCACGCAGCACTACAGGCGGTGTTAGTGCTACAGCTCAGCAGCTCAGTGCACGCAGCACTACAGGCGGTGTTGGTGCTACAGCGCAGTGCGTCCAGATTACAGGCGTGCCAGTGCTACAGTTCACTGAAGCAGTGCACGCAGTGTGCTACGGGCACTCAGTTCACTGGCGCTCAGACAGGCGTCAGTGCTACAGCTCAGTGCTACAGGGCACTCAGTGCCAGATTACAGGCGTCAGCCCTCTGTGCTACAGGGCCAGTGTGCTACAGGCACCACTGTAAGATACAGGTTCAGCGTCTATTCAGCGTCTATAGCGGTTCATCGTCTATTCTAGCGTTTATCCGGCGCCATCCCCTCCTCCCCTACAACCGCGCAACACCCCCTGCCGCCTCCTCCAGAATCATCTCCGCGCACCGCTCGGCCACGCCCAGCACGGTCAGCATCGGGTTGACCGTCGGGATCGTCGGGAACACGCCCGCGTCGGCAATGCGCAGGCCCTGCAGCCCGCGCACGCGCAGCCGCGCGTCCACCACGGCCAGCGCGTCGTCGCCCATGCGCGTCGTGCCCACCGGGTGGTAGACGGTGTGGGCGGCGCGGCGCGCGTACTCGCTCAGGGCCTCGTCGGTCTGCACGGCCGGCCCGGGCGCCACCTCGCGCTTGATCCAGTCGCGGAACGGCGCCTGCGCGGCGACCTTGCGCGCGGCGCGCAGGCCGTGCACGAGCGTGGCCGCGTCGTAGCCGTCGGGGTCGGTGAAGTAGCGGAAGTCGAGCGCCGGCTTGACGGCCGGGTCGGCGCTCGTCAGGTACAGCCGGCCCCGGGACCGCGGCCGCGGGATATTGGGCGTCATGCAGAACGCGTAGCCCGGCGCCGGCGTGTCGTAGCCCAGCCGCGCCGTGTTGAGCGAGAACGGGATCTGGTAGCAGTGCATCATGACGTCGGCAATGTCGCCGTCCGGCAGCCCGGCCGGGTTTGCCGGCGACGGGCGGCCCTGGTCGGCGTTGGGCGGCTCTCGCCGCAAGAAGATGCCCGCGTCCGAGTCCATCGTCGTCTGCCCCGCCGGCACCGGCCGGTTCAGCTCCCACATGATGATCGTCTCCGGGTGGTCGCCCAGGTTCTCGCCCACGCCCGGCAGGTCGTGCACCACGGGGATGCCCAGCGGCGCCAGCTGCGCGCGCGGCCCGATGCCCGACAGCAGCAGCAGGCGCGGCGTGTCGACGGCGCCGGCGCACAGGATGGTCTCGCAGCGGTGGCGCACGGTGCGGCGGCTGCCATCTTTCAAAGTGATGTCGATGCCGTCGACGGCGCTGCCCTTGACGCGCACCTTGCTCACCCACGCCTCGACCAGGATCGTCAGGTTCGGCCGCGCCTCCTCGCCGCGCAGGATCGGGTGCAGGTACGCGACCGACGCGCTGGACCGGTGGCCCGTGTCCGGGTCGTAGCTGACGCTGAAGAAGCCGACGGTCGGGTGCAGGGCGCCGTCCGTCTTGATGGTGGCGTTAAAGTCCTGCGACACCGGCACGTCCAGCGCGTCCGAGCAGGCCTGCACCCAGTCGCGGCACAGCTGGTTGCGGTGGCGCGCGTGCACGGGCTGGACCGTGTTGCGCAGGCGGTCGAGGGCGCGCATGAAGACGGGGAACGTCCAGCCCTTGGCGCCCATGGACTGCCAGACGTCGAGGTCGAAGGCGAACGGGCGGAAGGAGATGAGCGTGTTGTGGGAGGAGCAGCCGCCGAGGACCTTGGCGCGGGAGTGGCGGATGTGGGAGTTGCCTGTGGGAGTGTGAGTGGGAGAGAAAAAAAAAAAAAAGAGAAACAGAAGAACAAAAAAAAAAAACACTCACCCATCGGCTGCTCTGTCGTCCCATAGTCATAGTCCAATTCACCCCCCAGCAGCGACAGCCACTGCCGCAGGTCCAGCACGCGGTTGTCCATAAAGTCGCTCGGGCCGGCCTCGATCAGCAGGATGCGCTTCGCCGGCAGGGCCTCGGCCAGGCGCGATGCGATCACGCAGCCGGCCGTGCCGCCGCCCACGATCACGTAGTCGTAGCTGTCGACGTCGGCGGGGGGGAGGTACGTAGTAGTCATGGTGGAGGAAGGGAGATGGATGGAGATGGATGAAGATGGATGAAGATGGAGATGGGATGAAACAAAAAAAAAAAAAAAAAGAACAAAATGAAAAGAAAAAAATTAACAAAAAAAAAAAAAATTGAACAAGACAAAAAACAGATAAGATATCAACGCCGACAATACAAAGAACAAAACAAGAACAACCATCCACCGACGCAAACTTTGCAAGTAGAACAATCGGTCGGGGCCGACGCCCGCTGCACGCCCGCTGCACGCCAAGCACCACCCTGCACCACCCGCCCGTCGCACCATGGCCCCCTCGTACGACGCTCGTATCGGCTTGCTGCGGGATTGCTCGTCTCTGCCTGGTCGACGCCTGGACTTGCCTGCGCCGGCGCCGGCACTGGGGCGGCGGCCACGCCGGCGGCGGAAAAGTCTGCCGTGTGACGTCATTTGTGGGGATGTTACGTTTACTTGCTGTGGGCGGTGGACCCTGCGCGGTGTAAGCACACAGTCCACGCACTGTGTTCATATACGTTTTTTTTTTTTTTTTTCTCTTCTTTTTTCCTTTTTTTTTTTCTCTCTCATCACCACCACCACCATGAACGACCGACATACCTTCTACGACGGGCGGCCGCAGCCCGCCCCCCCCGGCGACTCGTTTGAGAGCATCAACCCCAGCACGGCGCAGCCGCTGGCGCGCATCCACACGACGGGCCCCGACGCCCTGGCGGCCGCCGTGGCCAGCGCGCAGGCGGCGTTCCCCGGGTGGGCGGCGACGGCGCCGGTGGAGCGGGCGCGCGTGCTGCTGCGGGCGGTGGCGCTGCTGCGGGCGCGCAACGACGAGCTGGCGCGGCTGGAGACGCTGGACTCGGGCAAGCCGCTGAGCGAGACGGCCTTTGTCGACGTCGTCACCGGCGCCGACGTGCTCGAGTTCTACGCCAACCTCGTGGCGTCGGGCGGCCTCAACGGCGAGTACTTTGCGCTGCGCACGCCCAACGGCCGCGACCAGGGCGCCGTCGTGCACACGAGCAAGGAGCCGCTGGGCGTGTGCGCGGCCATTGGCGCGTGGAACTACCCGCTGCAGATTGCGCTGTGGAAGACGGCGCCGTGCCTGGCCGCCGGCAACACGCTCGTCTACAAGCCCAGCGAGTTCACGCCGCTGCACGCCGAGCCGCTGGCCGCGCTGCTGGCCGAGGCGGGGCTGCCGCCCGGCGTGTTCAACGTCGTCTACGGCGCCGGCGCCGTCGGCGCCGCCCTCGTCGCCCACCCGGCCGTGGCCAAGGTCAGCTTCACCGGCCAGGTGCGCACGGGGCAGCGCGTCGCGGCCGCGGCCGCCGGCGGCCTCAAGTACGCCACCATGGAGCTCGGCGGCAAGAGCGCGCTGGTCGTGCTGCCGGACGCCGACGTCGGCCAGGCCGCCGACGGCGCCATGATGGCCAACTTTTACAGCTCCGGGCAGGTGTGCACAAACGGCACGCGCGTCTTTGTGCCGCGGGCCCTGCTGCCGGCGTTTGAGCAGGCGCTGCTCGACCGCATGCCGCATATCCGCGCCGGCGACGTCCTTGACATGGCCACCAACTTCGGCCCACTCAGCAGCGCCGTGCACCGCGACAAGGTCGCCGCGTACATCCGGCACGGGCTCGAGGTCGACGGCGCGCGGCTCGTGGCCGGCGGGCCCGGCAAGCCGGCCGGCCTGGAAGACGCGCCCGGCTTCTGGGTGCGGCCGACCGTCTTCTCCGACTGCACCGACGCCATGCGCATCGTGCGCGAGGAGATCTTTGGGCCGGTGCTGTGTCTGCTGCCGTACGACTCGGTCGACGAGGCGGTGGCGCGGGCCAACGCGACCGAGCTCGGGCTGGCGGCCGGCGTGTTTGGCCGCGACCTCAACGCCTGCACGGCCACCGTGGCGCGCCTGCACGCCGGCATCACCTGGGTCAACACCTGGGGCGAGTCGCCGGCCGAGATGGCCGTCGGCGGCTGGAAGCTGAGCGGGCTGGGCGTGGAGAACGGCCGGCGCGGGCTCGAGGCCTGGGTGCAGAACCGCAGCACGCTGGTCGAGCTGGGCGGGCGCGTGGCGACGGTGTTTAGCAAGCTGTAGGGGGGATGCAGCCGGCGTCGGACTTGTGCACAACGACGTAAAGCCGACCGGCGGCCCCACCCAAGTCCGAGAAAAGCGGGGCGCGTGTGACGTAGAAGTCCGGCGTCGAGTATAAAGGTTGACAGAAGAGATCAATACAACGTCAGCAGACACAGATCAGCAAGACACAGATCAGACCAGACACCAACACAGACAGACACCAACACAGACAGACACAGACACCACCACCACACCATGGCATCCACCGCCCTCGCCGGAAAAGTCGCCCTCGTCACCGGCGGCGGCAAGAACCTCGGCGCCGCCATCGCCGCCGAGCTGGCCGCCTGCGGCGCCGCCCTGGCGCTGCACTACAACTCGGCCGCCTCGAAAGACGAGGCCGAGGCCACGCGCGCGCGCCTGGCCGCGGCGCACCCCGGCGTGCCGGTGCGCCTGTACCAGGGCGACCTGACGACGGCGGCCGCCGTGGACGCGCTGTTTGCCGGCGTGCTGCGCGACTTTGGCCGGATGGACGTGGTCGTGCACACGGTCGGCAAGGTGCTGAAGAAGGCCATGGTCGAGATCAGCGAGGCCGAGTACGACGAGATGTTTGCGTAAGCCTCTTTCCCGCCGCGCGCACTTGCAGAACACGGCTAACTCCGCTCACCCCCCCCCCCCCAGCATCAACACAAAAGCCAACTTCTTCGTCCTCAAGGCCGCCGCCCAGCACGTCGCCGACGGCGGCCGCATCGTGTCCATCGTCACGTCGCTGCTCGGCGCCTTCACCGGCCTGTACACGTCGTACGCCGGCAGCAAGGCGCCCGTCGAGCACTTTACCCGCGGCCTGGCCAAGGAGCTGCAGCCGCGCGGCATCAGCGTCAACGCCGTGGCGCCGGGGCCCATGGATACGCGTACGTGCTCCTTCTCTGCCGGTTTGTGGCCGCGCTAACCCCCAGCCTTCTTCTACCCCCAGGAAGCCCCCGAGGCCGTCGCCTACCACAAGAGCCAGGCCCTCGGCAACCGCCTGACCGACGTCAAGGACATTGCGCCGGTCGTGCGCTTCCTCGCCACCGAGGGCGGCTGGATCACCGGCCAGACCATCTTTCCCAACGGAGGGTACACGACGCGGTAGGCAGCTGGCAGAAAGGCGGTGAGATTGGCGGCAGAACGGTGGTGAGATTGGGCGGCAGAAAGGTGACAGAACGCCTGCGGCTCGGGGCGGTGTGCACCGGCAGAATAGGTCGCCTAATACAACCCGCGTCTCACTCCAGGCAGCAACCCGCACAGTAGGGACCAAACAGACCAAACAGACCAAACACACCAACATGGACCGCCTCAGTGTCGAGGTGCTCGAGGCCATTGCCGCGTACCTGGACGCCGCCGACGCGCAGGCCCTTGCGGCCACCAGCCGCCGCATGCGCGCCGCCTGCCGCCGCCGCCTGGACCCGGCGACGCTGCTGCGGCCGGCGTTCCGGCGGCCGGCGGCGCTGCTCGCGGCCATGACCGACTGCGGCTGCGTGCTGTCCGGGTCGCGGGCGCTGGACTTTTTCGTGCCCGGCAGCGCGGCGCCCGGCTCGGACTGGGACTTTCTGGTGCCGTGCACGGCCGACAGCACGCGCGGCATGCTGGCGGCGCTGGCGGCGGCCGGCGTGCGCTGGCACCACCCGCTGGCGCCGCTGCTGGCGCTGGACGCGCAGCCGGCGGGCACGCGGCTGTGCGTGACGGCCGAGCAGGCGGCGGCGCTGGTGGCGCCCGGCGCCCTCGCGGCCAACCCGCTGCTGGCCGAGGCGGCCGCGGCCATGACGCCGGCGGGGCGCGCCGCGTGGGCGGCGCTGCACCCGGCGCTGTGCGCGGCGCTGCCGGCGGCGCCGATTCAGAGCGACGCGTGGGTGCTCGTCGTCACGGTCGGCGCCGCGCCCGGGCTGCCGCCGGCGCTGCAGCTGCTGCCATACTCCGAGTGGGCCCACCCCGCGCCCGACGCCGCCGCCGACGCCGCCACCGGCCCCGTGACGCTGCTCGGCGACCTGATGTACGGCTACGCCGACTGGGCCTGGCACGCCGACTGGCCGGTGCGGCTGGTCAACGGCACCAGCACGCTGTCGGGCGCCAAGGTGCAGCTGTTCCAGTGCCACGCGGCGGCGACCGAGGCCAGCCTGCCGCTGCCGTACCTGCTCGGCACCTACTACGCGTCGCACGTGCAGTGCTTTGTCGCCGGCTGGGGCGCCGCGCACCCCTTCTTCGGGCTGGCGCGCCACCGCCTGGCGCTGCTGTGGCAGGCCAGCGGCCAGGACCCGCCTCCGCCGCCGCGCTGGGACGACGCCGGCCGCGACCGCAACGTCCTCCTCTACGAGGCCGGCCGCGACTTCCCCGGCCACGGCTTCCTCGGCCGCGCCCGCGCCGTCGCCAAGTACCGCGCGCGCGGCTTCCGCGTGTTTGACGCGGCCGCCCTGCTCGCCGAGGTCGGCGACGACCTGCGGCCGCTCGACGGCGCCGACGCGGCGGCGGCGGCGCCACCGCTCTCCGCCGCCCAGTCCCGCGCCCTGCTCGACGCCGGCCGCGCGTTCCTGGCCACGGCCGCCGCCGACCGCCGCGCCACGGCCGCCGCCGCCCGCCGCGGCGCCCTCGCCGCCACCAGCGCCGCCGCCCGCGGCGCCTACGGCATCGCCTGCGCCGTGCGCGCGCACGCCGCGCGGGTCGCGGAGGCCGCGGACGCCGCGGAGGCCGACCTCCGCTCCGCCCTCGACCGCGACCTGCAGAGCCTCCGCATCCTGCTCGACGACAACTACTGGTACGACAACTTCTTGGTCAACTTTGACGTCGCCGACGAGGTCGCCGCCCTGCCCGACCCGGCCGACGGCGTCGCCAACGCCGTCGAGCGCCTCGCCCGCGGCGCCCCCGGCGCCGCCCTGCTCGACAGCGTCGTCACCGAGGGCGTGCCCTTCAACGGCCGCGCCCGGCCGCCCCTGCTCGGCGGCGACCAAGACCGGGGCCGCGCCTGGCTGCAGCCGTTCCGCATGCCCTTTCGCGCGCAGCAGCAGGCCCTGTGCGCGGCGGCGGACCGCTGGCAGGCGCGGCAGATGGACACCGAGGACAGCACAAAATCCTCGGCCTCGGCCGCGCTCGCCGCCCTCTTCGCGCAGCTGGCCGCCGCTGCCGACGGCGTGGCCATCCGGCTGCACGACGCGGCGCGGCCGGTCGGCCACGCGCCCCCGAGCACGGGCCTGCCGCGCCGCCCCAAGGGCTGGACCACGGCGGCAGCCGGCGCCGACGTCGCCAGCAACGGGCTGCCGCCGCTGGCGGCGCTGCTGGCGGGCGCGGACGGCGTGGACGGCGGCGACGCGGAAGGAGACGGTCACGTGCCGTACCCGGCGCAGGCGGAGCGCAAGGCCATGGCGCAATGGCACGCGGCGCTGCTGCAGGGGACGTCGACAGCATGTAAGCGGCACGTGTGCGAGTGGGCGCTGGACGAGGCGCGGACGTGGGCGCCGCAGGTGTAGGAGGGGGGGAGGAAGACGAAGACGGCGACGACGACGACGACGACGACAAAGAGGGCAAATTGATAACACAAGTACGAAAAGATGACTGAACACGAACAGACGAAAATAGGACAATGGATCAGCGGATGGACGAGAAAGACTAAACCGTATGAACGAATCAACGAACAAACAACAAACGACCGACTTCGACACCGTCGCCGGCCCTGACACACCTCCCGGCGCCACACTCCTCCGGCGCCACACTGCCCGACCCCACACCACGGCCATGACGAAAACGCACAAAGGATGCGCGCTAGCAGGTCACGTGCGTCGCCAGGGCAACAAGGTCATTCTTGGGCTGTACGGAGTAGAAAGAGCCGGCGCACCGCGTCACCGCCACGATGATCCCGCCGATCCTGCGTGACGATGACGACGGAGCATGCGGATGTATTTAGATGTGTTCTTTCGTTTTGTTTCCTCTCGTTTGCTCTTGTGTCCTCTTGTGTCCTCTTGTTTTCCCTCCATCTCGTTGCTGCTGCGCCCCTCCTGCACCGCCACACCGCCCGCCCCACTTCCCAAAATAAACACGAAACCGCCTAATCCGCCTAATCCGCCTAAAACGGTTGCCGCAGCCCTGCCGTGCCCGGCTGCCCGGGGTGTCACTGGCCGCTCGTCGTTGGGGCCACCGCTCGTAAACAAGGGGGGCGCCTGTGCCCCGGGCGATACGAGGCGGATACGAGACACGAGACGCTGCGAGACACTGCCGCCACTAGCTTGTGTCTCGGTCGTCGGTCGTCGGTGTTCATCGTTTGTCGATTTTCCTCCTTGACCAAAAGACTGTCAAAGTTGTCGTCCACGACCCTCGTCGACAACATCCCTTCACCACCATGGCCCGTCGATACAGCTTCGAGTCCGACATGGACCAGCAACCGCTGCCGCGCCCCCGCGCCGCCCAGCCGTCGCCGCACCGCTACGAGTTCGAGCCCGAGTTTGCGCCCGAGCCGGCCTACTACGACGACGAGACGCCTTATGCGTACGTGCAGCCGCCAGCACAGCAGCAGCAGCACCAGCAGCAGCACCAGCAGCAGCACCAGCAGACGGCCCCTGCGCGCACCCGCGGCCCGGCCTTCCACCCCGACACCGCCTACGACCGCCTCGCCTCGGCCCGCCGCCGGTCGTGGTACGCCGACGACGACGACGAGCCGCCGCCGCCGCCGCAGCACCAGACGCAGCAGCCGTACCACGACGCCCACTACGGCCAGAACCAACAGCAGTACTACGCGCAGCCGCCCGCCTACGCCATGGAGCCCATAGCGGCGACGGCGGCCGCCACCGCCCCCCGCAGCTCGCCCACGCCCGGCGCCGACAACTTTGGCGAGGCCGCCGGCGGCGGGCTGCCGGGGCTCGCGTACGGCGTGGCCGAGCGCAACCCGCGCGCCAGCGGCGTCGAGGCGCTGCGGGGGGTGGCGGGCGTGGAGGGCTCGGCGGCGGCGGCGGCGGCGGCGGCGGCGTACGATGCACCGCGGGCGTCGCGCTCGCGCCGGGCGTCGGCTTATGACCCGGTCCCCAGCGACCGCGACTCCGGCTCCAGCATGCAGGGCCTCCGCCACGCCGGCTACGCGCCCGGCGAGGCATCGCCGCAGGCGTCGCCCGAGCGCCACGACCGCTACGACCGCCACGGCGGCCGCCGCCGCACGCCGTCGCACAGCCCGTGGCGCGCCTCGGCCGCCGTGCCCAGCGCCGACGAGCCCCTGCCGGCCGCGCACGACGCCGACGACGCGCTCGGGTACCTGGACCCGCACGCGATCGAGGACGACGGCGACGACGGGCTGGAGTACGGGCGCAGCAGCCGGCGGGCGGCGGCAGCGGCCGCGGCCGCGGGCGGTGCCGGGGGCGCAGGGGGCGGTGCTGCCCGGGCATCGCTGCTCAGCCTGGGCGGGTACAGCTCGCGGAACGGCAGCGGCGTCGTCGGGGGGGCTCCGACAGGGGCTGCAGCCGGGGCTGGCGCAGCAGCGGCCGTCGGCATTGGCGCGCACCGCGACGCCTTTGGCCTGGACGCGCAGTGGAGCGCCGCCAACAGCGCCGCCGGGCGCACGGCCCACGGCGCGCACTACAGCGCCGTGGGCGGCGACGGCGACTACTACGGCGGCAAGTCGGAGTGGCTGGCGCAGGAGGACCGCACGAAGAAGCGGTGGCGGTGGACGATCGTGGCGGTGCTGGTGGTGGCGGCGATTGCGGCGGTGGTGTGCGGCGTGGTGTTTGGCGTGGTGCTGAAGCACAAGGGGTCGTCGTCGGGGTCGAAATCGGGCAGTGGCAGCGGCAGCGGCAGCAATGGCGACGACTCCTCCGACTACAACCTCAACTCGGCCGCCATCAAGAAGCTGCTCAACAACAAAAACCTGCACAAGGTCTTCCCCGGCATCGACTACACGCCGCTCAACACGCAGTACCCCGACTGCCTGACGAACCCCCCCCTGCAGAACAACATCACCCAGGACGTCGCCGTCCTGTCCCAGCTCACAAACACCATCCGCCTCTACGGCACCGACTGCAACCAGACCGAGATGACCCTGCACGCCATCCGCCAGCTCGACCTGCAGGACTCCGTCAAGGTCTGGCTCGGCGTCTGGCAGGACGGCAACGCCACCACCAACGCCCGCCAGCTCGCCCAGATGTGGGACATTCTCGACGCCGAGGGCGCCGGCCCGTTTGCCGGCCTCATCGTCGCCAACGAGATCCTCTTCCGCGAGCAGATGACCGTCGCCCAGCTCGCCGCCCTGCTCGCCGACGTCCGCGCCAACCTGACCGCCCGCGGCCTCGGCAGCCTGCCCGTCGCCACCTCCGACCTGGGCGACATGTGGACCGCCAGCCTGGCCGAGGCCTCCGACTACGTCATGGCCAACATCCACCCCTTCTTCGGGGGGATCAACGCCAAGGACGCCGCCGCCTGGACCTGGTCCTTTTGGGAAAACAACAACGGCGCCGTCTTCAAGGCCAACGCCAGCCGCAACGTCATCAGCGAGACCGGCTGGCCCTCCCAGGGCGGCACCGACTGCGGCTCCGGCTCGACCGCGACCGCGTGCCCGGACGCCGCCGTCGCCGGCATCGACCAGCTCAACCAGTTCATGGCCGACTGGGTCTGCAGCGCGCTCACCAACGGCACGCAGTACTTTTGGTTCGAGGCCTTTGACGAGCCGTGGAAGATCCAGTACGACTCGGGCTCCGAGAACTGGGAGGACCACTGGGGGCTGCTGGACGTGAACCGCAACCTCAAGGCGGGCATCACCATTCCGGACTGCGGGGGGAAGACGGTGTAGGGAGAAGGGCTTGTTCTTCGGGTTGGTTCCGTGTTGATTGGACTTGGGTATGGCGTTTGGATTTTTGCATATGGACGGAGCATGTAATCAGGCTTGGATACGGATACTGCAATATACGCATGGGCAGGCTGGCGAGGAAGGAGCATGCGTGACGGAAGGAGCAGGAGCCAGCAGGAAAGAGCAGAAGCAAGAAGGCGCGACCAAGATACCTGCCGCTGCGAGAACATGTCCTGTTCTTCTCTCTTCTCTTCTTCTCTTCTCTTCTTCTCTTCTCTTCTTCTCTTCTCTTCTTCTCTTCTTCTCTTCTTCTCTTCTCTTCTTCTCTCTTGTCTTCTTCACCAGTATACCACTACGCATCACTACGTATCACTACGCATTCTGGTTATCATTGAATAGTCATCACCATCTCGCTACAGCCACAATGTCCAACCAGAACCAGGCCCAGAGCACCAACTCGTCGCAAAAACACAATCGCTTGCGCGGTACCGTCTACAGCATCGCCGGCGGAATGCCCGCCCGCATGCTGGCGCACTCCTCGCACCACATCCTGCCCGACTACAAGCACCACGCTTGTCCCCCGTGGACCAAGCTCCGACGCCGCTACCTCTTCCGCCTGGGCAACGACCCGCTCCGCGACGCCTTCGACAACGGCCTCGACGAGCTGCTGTGTCAGATCGTCGAGCAGTCGGGCCTGCCCTGGCTGAGTCTCGGCGCGTACCGCCAGGGCTACAGCAACCGGCCACTCGCAAACAGGCCCACCGTCATCGTCATGGTCCGCCCCTGGCCCGTGCTGAACAAGATGTCCAAAACGGCCGCCCGTGTCGCCGACGCCTGCCAACGCTTGCTTGTCCAGCAGTATGCACTGCGAATGCCCTGCACGATCCATCAAGACATGGCTTGACTAACCCGTCGCAGCAACCTGCCGCATGTCCATGTCGAAATTGCTGCCATGGAACGCAGAGACGACTACGACAACCCGGACACCACCAACTCGTTACACCCGCGCTACCCCGTGTACGATCCGGTGTGGCCCGGCAACTCCGTCGCGCCGCCGGGATCCGCCATGAGCGGCACCCTGTCCGGCTTTGTGAAGCTGGAGGCCGCCACTGCGCCCGCCGTCGCCGGCAAAGGCGCCGGCCCGCACGCAAACGTCTTTGGCCTCACCCGCCATCGCATTGCCAACGCCGGCCGCCCGGACCTCCTGGCCCGACTGACCGAGGACGACGCCGTCTCCGTCGACAGCCCGTCGGCGGCCGACCACGCAGGCAACCTCGCTGCGCTCGGGTGGTCGATACGCAGACTGAGCAAAGCCGTGGCCGAGCGCGAATCCGCAAAGACAAGTACGATTGCGAAAAACAAAACGTGGTGGACACAGCTGCGCGAAGACGATCTTCGGTCCACCGTCCAAAAACACGAGGCCCAAAAGGCCGAACTGGCACGCGCACTGTCCATCTGGGCGCAGGGCTGCCGTCTTGGCACCGTCTTGCTGTCGTCCGGCCTCTCCATGCCCAGCTCAGCCGACGACAGCGCGGCCGAGGCCGACTGGGCCCTCATCCAGCTCGACCCGGCGCGCATGCAGCGGCAAAAGAACGCCGCTCTCCCGGTACGTCCTTTCCTGCCATGTTGGAGGTTGGTTTTTTTTTTTCCCCTTCTAACCAATCGACTGGCCATGCATGCAGTCGTGTACCCACAGCGCATACAATACAGCCATGATGCGTGTTATGAACGACTTTGGCCATCATCCCTCAGACGCGGGTTCCAAGCGCGTTTTCGCCAAGTACGACCTGCTTTTGCGTGGCCACGGCAACGACGAGAAGGAGGCGCCCGTCGTCCCGGAAGCCGAGGTGCGTTCCCTCGCCCGTGCGGCACCGCCAACTCTCGTTTTTGTGAGCGGCGCGGCGACCAGCTTTGGCATCGGCCTGCTCCATGACGTGTGCGATTGTGTGCCGCTACGGTACCTGCAGCCGGACGGCCGCTGCGTTCTGCGCATCTCGCGACAGCTGACCGCACTGCCGTTAATGAAGCGGAACGGCAAAACCTATAACGAGCCCATCCGCGCCGCGTCTCTCCCGGGCGACGTGGGCGCCCAGGTGCGCCTGTGGGATGGCCGGCTGCTGGGATTCGTTGCGGCGCGGACCCATCTGGACCAGTTCTGCCGGCCGACAACGCACATCACGACCGCACAGACGGTGCTCGACAGCATCCGCAGCGCCACGGGAGCACGAGAGGCGTCGTTTGTCAGCGTGGATGAGGCAGTATGACCGTGCGTGCGGCAACGGTGCTGGCACAAAGGTTGCTGCCACGGCATGACGATATGCCACCTACACGTCTTGTAAACATGGCCATGGCATTCTTAAGGCGATGCGGCAGAATCAAGCTGCCGCACGGAAAATACTTTATGATTGTATTGTTTCATGCAGAGCTGTTGACTCTGGATACCCAGCTGAATAAATGAAGCAAAACCAAAGTGCAAAATGACAAACACGGAGATCGTGATGATTACGTGTTCGGGGCCTTCTGTTGGTGACGTGTACCCTCGCCGCGAGGAAGGAGCGATGCGCACAAACCCATTTTCGGTGGCAACGAGAAGCACATGTCAGCAAACATTCATCACCCGCCTTGGGAAAAGAATCAGCTCCTCTCGCTCTTCTCTTTTCTTTCATCACGCACAACTTCTTCCATCGTTTCCGCCCACTGGCGGGTCACACAGCACACGTCTTGCCTCGCTTGCTCCCGCCCACCCATACTGCTTCGTTGTGCCATCTAGACGCCCAAACACATCACGACGACGGCCATCTGAAGCCGAAGGAAGACAAGGCCCTGCAAGAGATGCTAAATCCAAGCCCCCAGAGTCATCCGCACCCCCCAGAGGAAGGCAGCGCAGCGAATATAGGCCGCCGATATTACATCGCGGCGGGACGGCTGGCTGTTACTCTAGCACATTCCTCGCACGGCATCCTCGCGGATCCCCAGCCCGATGCGCATCCGATGTTTCCAACTTGCCAAAGTCGGCCTCTTTTCCGGGTGGGAAGCCATCCACTGCGCGTGGCGTTTGACAACGGACTGGCGGAGAGCATTGGCAACATTGTGAAGGAAGCGCATCTGTCGTGGACAAGTGTGGGCGCCTTTCGGCAAGGTTTTTCGGCATCGCCCGGTGGAAATGTGCCTACCGTTCTCATTATGGTGACACCGATGCCGGTCTCGACAGAGACTTGCAAAACGGCCCAGAAGCTCGCAGACGATGTTGAGAGCCTTCTCGCAAAAAGGTATATCTGGAACCTGCTTTTACATTTATTTTTTGGTCCTGCTAACAGCCAAGACATCTGAACGATGTTCACGTTGAAGTTGCCATGATGGACTGTGCCGAGGCCTATGCCTCTGACGACCCGCTGGCTCCAACCCGGGGCATGGCCACCATGCACGACCCCGTGTGGCCCGGAAACTCCATCGGCGCGGCTGGACAAGCCGAAAGTGGCACACTTACCGGGTGTGTTCGAATCGAAAACGCGACATCTGCTGTCATTTCTGGCCGAGGTACAGGCCCCCGAGCAGACGTGTTTGGGCTGACATGCCATCATGTCGTGGGCGCAGGCCAAGAAGACACACTCGCAAGGATAACAGAGGCCGACCGCGTGGGTACCACGAGCCCGTCCTCTGTCGATCATGACGACTATGCTGCCGAGCTGCAGCAGATGGTACAGTTCTATGAAAATGATCTGGCGAAAGAGGAAGAGGCCAAGGAGATTGCGGAAAGGACGGGCAAGGAGTGGCCCGCCTGGAGGGAGGAGCAACGTCGCGCGTCGTCTCAGGAACTCGACGAGTACCGTGCTCTCCTGACGCACGTGCAGTCCTGCTGGCAGCAACGCTGCCAGCTTGGGTCCGTTCTCCTCTCTTCCGGCGTGCGCACGCCAAGCCCGGGCGAGAGCTTGGCGGACTGGGCTATTTTTTGGCTTGACACGCCGCGCATGCAGCGGCAAAAGGACGCAATGCCAGCGGTACGTACCTGTTTGTTTCCTTTGCATGTGCACTGCCATTCTGACAGATAATTTTGCCATCTAGAAAAGCGTCCGAGCTGGATACATCAGTCTCGCGTTGCGAGCCTTACGGACCACAGGCTTGAGAAACGAGGACATCATCACGCATTTCAGCAGGCCTGAGTCTTATTGGCTGGGGTCCAAGCCAGAGCAGGTTGTCCCCCTCGACGAGATTCCCCTGCTCCTGGCCCAAGAGGCGCCGACGTACGTCTTTCTGCGCGGCCGGACGACGCCCTTTGGCATTGGCATTCTGCACGATGTCTGCGAGAACGTGCACACAAAGTACAGGACCAAAGACGGCGGATTCATGGTTGTCAGCCGCGAGCTCACAATCCTCGACATACCTCTTTGCCAGCAAAAAACCAAAGACCCGACGAGTCATGTGCTCTGCTCGTTTCCAGGTGACTCGGGGGCAAAGGTGCGCCTGGCAGATGGCCGACTCCTCGGTGTCGTCGTTGCTAGCAATCGCGAGGACCCGCTAGGACGGCCATCAACGCATGTCACCGTGGCGCAAACGCTGCTCGACCGGATCCAGGCGGCCACGGGTGCCAGCCGCGTGTCGTTTGTCGCCATGGACGAGGGCATTTAGACGGAAAGAGGCACGCATCAAAGCTTTTTTTTTTTTTTTCTTCATTCTACACTGTCTAGAAAATGGCCATAGCACACGGCGGCGACGCCACGGCGCGCGGATGGTTCAGCGGACTGGAGGTGACAAAGAACGTCCAGCGGTTCTGCTGCTTGCACAGCTCGGCCAGGCGCTCGAGGTCGAACATCTCGCCAATGGGCACGCCCCAGCCGGCCAGCAGGTAGTGGTGCATGCTCCAGTCGTTGTCGCGGTTGGGGCGGACCTCGAAGCTGACGCCGTCGCCGGCGACGGCGACAATGTGGTTGTCCCACATGAAGCGGGCGACGGCCTCGCTCTGGATCAGGCCACTGTGCTGATGCTTGTGGGCCTGGGTCAGGGCGCGGTACGCCTTCTTGCCGTCGAGCGAGAGGGCCTCCCAGGTCTTGGTGAAGCCGACGCGCAGGAAGAAGATGTCGCCGTGCTGCGGCACAATGTGGCACTCCTGCATGATCTCGTGCACCTCCTCGAGCGTGACGGCGTGGCCGTTCATGCCGTTGGCCTCGAGCCCGCGCTTCTCGCGGTACGACACATAGTCGATGAGGAAGCCGCGCGTGGCGATGCCCTTCTGGGCCCAGTGGCCGACGCCGATGCGGTCGCTGCCGCCGGTGATGTCGTCGCTGCTGGTGCCGCCGTACCAGGCGCGCTTGCCGCCGCCGACGTCGGTGCTGTAGTGGCGGAAGCCGTCCCACTGCGAGCAGGCCTGGGGGTTGAAGCGCCACTCGTCGTCCCAGGCGATGCCCTCATAGTTGGGGATGGGCACGATCTTGTGTTCGGTGGGGAAGCGGTTGAAGCCTGGGGGGGCGGCGGACGCGACACGAGGTCAGAATTGCGACACCACACGAGGACACGGCAAACAAAAAGCAAACTCACCCGGCGTTTCCAGTCGCGTCATGTCCCAGTTCAGACACACGCGCTCGCCCGTCTTGACCTCCTGCTGCACGACCTTGGCGACGTGCTCGGGCGTCAGGTAGCGCAGCATGCCCAGGCCTTCTTCATAGCTGCCGGGCTTGGCCGGCCAGAAGCGCTGCTTGTTCTCGAGCTCGTCGAAGCTCGGCAGGTCTGCAAAGGTGGCCATGGTGGTGTGGTGGTGTGGTGGTGTGGTGTTGGTGTGGTGGTGGCGGTGGTGGTGACGAAAACGGGGACGTCGGGGCAGAGGATGCTGTCCGCCAGGACGCCTTTTCTTTTTTATCCTGGCCCGGACCCCTCCCCGATCGCGGCGACGTCTCGTGTGGCCATACTCTCTGGCCCCCGCGTCGCTGGCCCCCTCGCTAACCGGCTATGCGAGCGCAGTGCGCCAACAGCAAGGCTAGGCTGTGCCGTTGGAGATGCGGGGTTGCCGCGGAGCCAGGCCCGCGGCGTGCGCGCCCGGTGCGGAGTTGTTAGCCAGCCAAGCACACGGCTATGGCAGCCTCGGGAAGCGCGCGGGGCAGACGGGTGCGACGTGAGGCCTTTTAATGGGCGGGCATCGCCGAGGGGTTGGTGAGGAAGATGCACCGGGACGCAATCAGACGCACAGGAGAACGACAACACGACACGACAACACGACACGACAGCACAACACCATGGCCTTCCCCTTCTCGACGGCCAACCTGCCGAAGCAGCTGTTCATCGACAACGAGTATGTGGCGGCGCGCAGCGGGCAGACGCTGACGGTGCACAACCCCAAGAACGGGGCGCTGGTGGCGGACGACGTGCCGCTGGCGGGTGCGGCGGACGTGGACGCGGCCGTGGCGGCGGCGGAGCGCGCATTCCCGGCGTGGCGCGACGTGGACGCGGTGACGCGGCGGGACACGCTGCTGCGGTTTGCCGATCTGGTGGAGAAGCACGGCGAGGCGCTGGCGGCGCTGTCGCGCGTGACGCTGGGGGCGCCGTACGCGACGTTCGGGCAGTTTGAGATTAAGCTTGCGGCGGAGGTGAGTCCCCCTCCCCCTAGTATTTACTGTGCTCTGCTAATGACAGACCTTCCGCTACAACGCCGGGTGGATCGACAAGTTTGCCGGCGAGGCCTATCCCGCCGACTCGGGATTCATGCAGATCACGCGCAACGAGCCGCTCGGCGTGACGGCGGGCATCGTGCCGTGGAACGGGCCGCTGGGGACGTCCGGGCTCAAGGCGGCGCCGGCGCTGGCGACGGGCAACTGCTTTATCCTGAAGGCGTCGGAAAAAACACCGTTTGCGGCGCTGGGGCTCGGGGTGCTGATCAAGGAGGCCGGGTTCCCGCCGGGCGTGTTCCAGGTGCTGTCGGGCGACGGGTCGACCGGGGCGCTGCTGTCGGCGCACATGCGGATCCGCAAGATCAGCTTCACGGGGTCGATCGCGACGGGCAAGAAGATCCAGGAGGCGGCGGCGCGGTCGAACCTGAAGCGGGTGACGCTGGAGCTGGGGGGCAAGTCGCCGGCGGTGATCTTTGACGACTGCGACCTGGACAACGCGGTGACGTGGGCGGTGAATGCGCTGGTGGCGAACTCGGGGCAGATCTGCTTTGCGGCGACGCGGGTGTACGTGCAGGCCGGGATCTACGAGCAGTTTGTGGCGCGGTACAAGGCGGCGATCGAGGAGCGGGCGCGGGCGATGGCGGACCCGGACGAGCCGACGACGCAGCTGGGCCCGCTGGTGGACCGGGCGCAGTTTGAGCGGGTGACGGGGTTCCTGCAGCGCGGGCGGACGCAGGCGGAGCGGGTGCTGACGGGCGGGGGGCGGTGCGGCGAGCAGGGCTTCTTTGTGCAGCCGACGGTGTTTGAGGGGGTGGCGTCGGACCAGGAGATCTTCCAGCAGGAGATCTTTGGGCCGGTGGCGGTGCTGAACCGGTTCACGAGCGAGGCGGCGGTGGTGGCGGAGGCGAACGGGACGGAGTACGGGCTGATGGCCGGGGTGTTTACGCAGGACATTACGCGGGCGCTGCGGGTGGCGCGGGCGTTTGAGTCGGGGATGGTGGGCATCAACTGCATCAGCCTGACGTTCCAGCAGACGCCGTTTGGGGGGAGCAAGCAGAGCGGGCTGGGGCGGGAGTGCGGGCGGGCGGCGCTGGCGGCGTTTACGGAGCCGAAGACGATTATGATTAATTTGGGGTGTGGGGGGATGTAGGGACTTGAAAAGAAAGAAGAAGGAAGAGAAAAAAAGAAAGAAAGAAAAAAAAAAAAAATCTTTTTTATTTATTTATTTTTTCATCCTCACTCCTCAAAAACCACCACCATCCGCTTCGTCGGCTTGTCCGCCCGCGTCTCGGCCGCCTTCATGTCGGCCACCATAGCCGGCAGGTCGGCGAGCGTGTGCGTCTCGACGGCGGGCTGGATGTTGTGCTCGGCGGTGAACTGCACGACCTTGGCCAGGCGCGCCGGGATGCCGGGCCCCTCGCTCTTGACGCGGTAGCGGCCCAGGGCCAGGTCCATGGCGGGGATCTGCAGCGGCGCGTACGGCAGGCCGATGGCCATGAGCACGGCGCCGGGGCGCAGCAGCGGCGGCGTGGCGGCGTACGCGGCGGAGGCGTTGCTGAAGACGGCGGCGGCGTGGACGCCGGCGGCGAGCGGCGTCAGCGCCTTGAGCTTCGCGACGTAGTCCGGGTCGGTGCGCGAGTTGAACACGGCGTCGGCGCCCTGCTCGGCGGCGAGCGCCAGCGTCGCGTCGTTGATGTCGACGGCCGCCACGTGCAGGCCCATGGCCTTGGCGTACTGCGTCGCGACCTGCCCGAGCCCGCCGGCGCCGACGACGGCGACCCACTGGCCGGGCTGCAGCTCGCACGAGTCGAGCGCGTTGAAGGCGGTGGCGCCCGCGCAGAAAAAGACGGACCCCGTGCGCAGGCTGATGGCCGGCGGCAGCCGGATGGCGTTGCGCCGGTCGACCACCGCGTACTCGGCAAAGAAGCCGGGCTGGGTGAAGCCGGACAGCTCGGGCGTGCCCTCTAAACAAAGCATGTTGTGCACCTGGCAGCCCTCGCAGGCAAAGCAGCAGCCGCGGATGTACAGGAAGCCGACGGGGTCGCCGACGGCGAGGGGGTCGCCGGTGGCGGACAGCGGCGGCGCCGACGACGCCGACGAAGACGAAGACGAGCCGGCCGGGAGGGCAGCCACCCGGCCCACCGCCTCGTGGCCAATGGTAAACGGCTCGGTCAGGCCCGGGCGCTCAATGGCGATGAGGTCCGTGTGGCACAGCGAGGCGGCCGTGATGCGCACGAGCAGCTCGTCGGGGCCGGGCACGGGCACGGGGACGTCGTTGATGACGACGCGGGCCCGGGCGGGGTCCCACTGGCCGGCCTTCATGGTGGGGGGCATGTCGACAGAGCTGGTAGAGGTAGTGTGTGATGCTGTCTAGAGCGTGCGGTTCTTATAGTGCTTATAGTGAGCTGGCGGTTCTGTCTTATAGTGCACAGTGAACGCGGCTCTTATAGTGAGCGGTTCTTAGTGCATCCCCGCATACCCGCGGATCTTCCGCGGCGTTGTCTCTCGGCATTTTACTGTATTCATGCACTGCCGCCTGCTGCCCTAGTAGTCCTCCTTCCAGTCCTTGCCGTCGTCCTCCGGCCACGTCCACTTGACAAAGCGCTGCGGCACCTCAATGTGCTTGGTGCGCACGTAGTCGGTGAAGCCCTTGCCGCGGTTGTCCAGCAGCGTCGAGCTGCTGACGCCGCGGCCCAGGATGCCGTAGATGACAAAGTGCACGGCCCAGATCTTGGGGAACTCGACGCGCTCCAGCCGGTACTCGTCGCGCCAGTCGCCGCCGATCAGCTGCTTCATGCGGTCCAGCGTCATGTACGAGCGGAACCAGTCCCACAGCTCCTCGCGCAGCACAAACAGCCCGCAGTTGATGTTGGAGCCCTTGTCGCCCGACCGGCCCAGCGCAATGTTGCCGAGCGGCATCGTGACGAACGGGCCGAGCGCCGTGATGTTGATGGGGTTGCGGGGATCATACGACTCGCGCGTCTCGATCGGCTCGTACTTGGGCGGGCGCGTGCACGTCAGCGTGCGCTCGACCTTGCCGCCGGGCGCCAGAAAGTGCACGGCCTCCTTGATCTCGTCCTGCGACACGATGCACGGGTAGTAGACGTAGTACGACTTGGGGTCGGCGGTGCGCAGGTCCTGCGACCAGTGCAGGCCGCTAAAGTGCTGCATGGTCTCGTCGGCCAGCAGCAGCTTGAGCGCGCTGAGCGGCTCGGGCGTGGCCGCCTGCGCAAAGATGCGGAAGTACGTCGTGCACTCGAGCTGGCGCCACGGGTTCTTTTTGTCGGAGCCGACGCTGCAGGTCAGTATCACGTGACGCATCTCACGATGTCCAACTTTTTCACTTACACTTGAAAGTCCAGAATCGTAAACTTGTCGTCGAGCCCCTGCTCCTTCATGCGCTCGCGGATCTGGCGCTCGTACAGCACGTACTTTTTGCGCGTGGCATAGCCGGCGCCATTGCTCAAATTCTGCGACTCGAAGCCGCCCTTGTAGTAGATGGCCAGCTTGGTGGTGGGCGGCGGCGGCGCGCCGCGGATGCCCGACACGCGCACGCGGTCCTTGGCCTCCTCGACGACCTCGACGTCGTCCAGGTACGCCTTGACGTCGCTGTTGAGGTACATGTTGCCCTGGATCTCGTACAGCAGCTGGCAGCGCACCGTGTCGACCGTGACCATGCCGTTGGTGCCCGGGTGCTTGGTGATGACGCAGCTGCCGTCGTCGGCAATCTCGGCAATGGGGAAGCCGACGTCGACAAAGTTGTCCAGCGGGTACTTGTGGAAGCCGGCAAAGTTGCTGCCGCTCGCGTACCCGGAGCACTCGATCAGGTGGCCCGCCAGGAACGCGCCCGCGAGCCGGTCAAAGTCCTCGTCCGACCAGCCGTACCACCACCAGGCGGCGCCGACGACGGGCGACGCGTCGGCCACGCGGCCGCAGATGACCAGGTCGGCGCCGTGCTCGAGGCCCTTGACAATGCCGCGCGCGCCAATGTACGCGTTGCACGCCAGCACCGTCTCCTCCGTGAAGCTGACGCCCTCGTGCGCGCCCATGTTGATGTCCTGGAACGTGCCCGGCAGCTTGCCCGTCTCGCGCAGCGTGCGCTTGACCTCGCCCACCATGTTGTCGCCCGACACAAACGCCACTTTCAGGTCGTAGCCCTTGGCGTCGATCAGCTCCTGGCAGTGCACCGCCATGGCCTGCGGGTTGAGCCCGCCGCCGTCGATGACGACGCGGATCCCGCGCTCGGCAATCGCGTCCATGCTCAGCTCCAGCGCCTGCATCGCGTTCTTCTTGAAGCCCTCGCCCGTGCCGGCCGCAATGGCCGCCTGCTCCTGCGCCAGGTTGTTCTCGGCCAGCCAGTCGCCCGTGATAAAGTCCACGGGGCCCCACGTCGCCTGCTTGCGCATCTGCCACCCGGGCTCCATCTGGCCGCCCGAGCAGTTGGCGATGCGCACCGGGCGGGTGCCGCGTTCGTCGGTGCGTCCCATGGTGGGGGGTGTGTGAAGGGGAGTGTGGTGGTGGTGGTGGTGGTGGTGGGAGTAGCAGGTCAGAGAGTGGGAGAGTAAAAGGAAAGTAGACGAGGTGGCGTGGTCTGAAGAACTGGTGAGGGGTTCTTGGAGAACAACATGCACAACAACACGACCGCCCAAATACTCCCCCCCTCGGTGGTTGCCGGGCTTTATGTACAGCAGGCTAGGGCTTTGCCGGCGCCAAATTCCGGCTCCCCGGCCCCCGGCTGTGCCTGCCGACCCGGCCGTGCCTGCGGCTGCCGCCCTGCTGCGCTGCCCGTGGGTAATGGCCCCCCTGCTGCTGTGCCGCTGCCAGCCTGGCTATGCGCGGCTGCACCGGCTCGTTGCCGGCGCGTGGCGGGCGGGCGATGGACCGAACGGAGGCGCCCTGGACGCGGGCCACCGGTCGGAAGCAATAGCCGGTCGCCGAGGCGCCTAGTCCGAAAGCGTCGATTTCCGCGGCTATAAGGGCACGTGACGTGTGGGGTGGGGGGGGGGGTCACGAGTCACGGTCATGCGATGCTGCGGGATGAGCACGAATGAGACATGGGCGAGATACGAGGGGAAAAGAAGAGGCGTGCATACAAAGCGACGGCATTTGCTGTTGATGGATTTGGAAGAGAGCAAAAGGTACCGACTGCTCCGTAGACACTGAATTCAACCTATACAACAAGTACAAACACACGGAAGCACACACACTGACTACAAGTACTTGTACCCACAGCGCAGCCACTGACAGACTGCGCAATACAAACCATGACAACCACCACGACAACCACCACACCACGACAACCACCACACCACAACCACACCCAACGACCACCGGAAATTCGGATCCGTCCACCATGCGGAGCAGCCAATCACCGCCCTGCTCGCCTACCCCAGATTCCACTTCCCCGCCTTTGCAGTGGGTCCGCCTGCCCTGTTTGGCGGCCCGGGCGTCTGGGGCGGCCATGGGATGCCTTGGTCGTCTGTCTCGAGACCTGGCCGTCCGCCCTTTGACGGGGGGGAGAAGGGAGAAGCGGTCGCGTCCAACAGGCTCAGGACCAACAGGGCCAAGGGCCAACGCGTGGCGAGGCTCTCCGCACGCTCCGCACTCGCTGGCACGGGGAAGGGGGAGCTGACATTTTCGAGGGCTAGTTTTCTTTTTTTTTTTGCTCTTCGTTCTCATACTCTTCCCATCACCACACGACCATGACGACCACGACCACAACGGAACCAATGGCGCTGGCAGACGGTGCCAGCGCGCGCAAGCGCAAGAGCGCCGACGACTGCGGCGGCGGGCCTGCTCGCAGTGCCGGCTGCGCCCCCGGCTCCGCGGCCGGCCCCGCCGCCGGCGTTCGCCGATTCCGGGCGTCGCGCGCGTGCCAGTACTGCCGCACGCGCAAGGTGCGGTGCGACGTGCTGCTGCGGACGGACGCAGGCTGCACCAACTGCCGGCTGGACGGGCGCGAGTGCGTGCTGCTGGCGTCGCGGCGGGGGCGGCCCGAGTTCTGGGGGTGCGAGCCGGCGGCGGCGGTCGTGGCGGCGGCGGCGGCGGCGGTCGTCAAGGAACCGTCGCCGAAGCCGTCGGCGACGGTGTTTGCTGCTCCGCCCACAGCAGAGACAACGGTCGACCCCCCCCCCGCCGAGACTGCCGCCGCCGACGCCGACCCTCCGGCCGACGTGCCCGTCTGCGTCACGTTCCACGGCGAGCACGCGGCCGTGCTCAAGCCGGAGGCGTCGCCCGAGCGGTACGACGTGCACGCGCCGTCGCTGGATGCGCTCTCCCTCTCTCTGTCGCCGGCCGGGTCGGCGTCGTCGTCGACGGCCGCCCACCACGGCGGCAGCAACAACCACAGCCCCGGCAGCACGGCGGCGGCGGCGCTGCCCGGCTTCATCGCGCCGTTCCGCAACCGCATCCCGGCCGAGGACCTCGAGTTCCTGGCGCTCAAGGGCGCGCTGACGGTGCCGGCGGCCGACGTGCGGCTGGCCATCATCAAGGGCTACGTCTTCAGCGTGTACCCGTTCATGCCGATGCTGGACCTGGGGGCGTTTGTGGAGGCGGTGGTGGCGCCGGAGGACAAGGACGGAACCAGCAGCGGCCAGGTCTCGCTGCTGCTCTTCCAGGCGGTCATGTTTGCCGGGCTGAGCTCGCTGGAGCCGGCTGTCCTCCGCCGGCTGGGCTTTGCGACGGCCAAGGCGGCGCGCGCCGTCTTCTTCACGCGCGTCAAGCTGCTGTACGAGTTTGACATTGAGGCGGACGGCGCGGCCGTGTTCCAGGCGCTGCTGCTGATGAGCAGCTGGTTCAGCACGTGGAGCGAGTGGCGCGACACCAGCTACTGGACGGCGCAGGCGGCGCTGGTGGCGCAGAACCTGGGGCTGCACCGCCAGCCGACGGCGGCGTGCGGCCCGCCGCGCGTGCAGGCGCTGCGGCGGCGCATGTGGTGGAGCCTGCTGATCCGCGACCGCATGCTGGCGCTGGGCACGCGGCGGCCGATGCGGGTCAGGGACGACGACTACGACGTGCCGATGCTGGCCATGGCCGACTTTGCCGTCGACGCCCGGCTCGCGCGCGTCGGCCTCGACGCCGACCAGCAGCGCGCCACCGCGCGCATGTGCATCGACCTGGCCCAGCTGTGCGTCGTCGCCGGCCACGTGCTGGCCACGCAGTACACGACGCTCAGCACCAAGCCCGCCGTCGCCCACACCACCATGGTCGTGCCGCGCCGCAGCGGCCAGCGCCCGCACGAGCTGCAGCGCCTCGACCAGGAGATTGCCGACTGGGTGCGGCAGCGCGCGGTGCCGGGCGCCGGCGCGGGGTCCTGGACGGACATCGGGTCCGTGTCCGGCCCCGGTCCCGCAACGCCGGCCACCTGCGCCGACGTCCACGCCGCCATGCTCAGCATGACGCACCTGACGCTCGTCAACGTGCTGCACCGCACGCAGGCGCTGCAGCCGGTGGCGGCGGCGGCCGAGGCGCGCGCGCTGCGGGCGGCCAGCCGGCGCAAGGTCAAGGACGCGGCGTGCCGCGTGACGACGATTGCGCAGGCCCTGCTGCGGCGCGGGCTCGTGCGCTTCCTCGGGCTCAACGGCATCACGGCGCTGCTGGCCGCCTGCCTGTCGCACATGGTCGACATCCGCACCGGCAACGACGACGTGCGCGACGCCAGCCTGTTCCGCTTCGACCAGAGCATGCAGGTGCTGCAGGCGATGCGCGGCATGTACGCGACGGCGGACGCGGCCGTGGCCTTTCTGGCGGCCGTCATGCGCAAGGTCAGTCTGCGGGCGCCAGCGCTGGCGGACTGGGGGGCGGGGGCGGACTGGGCCACTGCACAAGAGCAGCCACAGGCACAGCCACAGGCACAGGCACAGCCACAGCCACTGCCACAGCCACAGCCACAGCAACAGCCAGACCTGCTACAGCAGCTACAGCAACCACCACAACTACAACCACAACCACCCCCCTACGACCTGACCCCCCGGCTGCCCGTCATGGACCTCCCGGCCGACGACATGGTCTTTGACGTGGTGCCGGTGGACGAGCAGCCGATGGACTTTGAGCCGATCCTGTACAACTATGAGTTTTTCATGGACAATTTCGAGTTTGGGGAGTAGATAGTTGAGATGCTACAGCTTCGCCTCCTCCCCCTCCTTCTCCTCCACCTCCACCACAATCTTCCCCCACGCCGTGCCCGACGCCAGCAGCTGCATCGCCGCCGGCACCGCCGCCAGCCCCCGGAACACCCGCTCCGTGTAGTGCAGCGGCACGATGCCGCCGGCCGCCAGCAGCGCCAGCAGCTCCGCCCACACGGCCTCGACCGTCGCCGGGTCGTGCTCGGCGTACGCGCCCCAGAAGAGCCCGGACAGGCTGACGTTTTTGAGCAGCAGCCGGTTCGTCGGGATGCGCTCGATCGTCCCGGCCGCGAACCCGATCACGCACAGCCGCCCGTCCCAGCGGATGCACTGCAGCGACGGCGCAATCGCGCCCACCGGGTCCAGCACCACGTCGACGCCGCGGCCGCCCGGCGTGCACGCCCGGGCCCGGGCCGGCCAGTCGGCCGCGCTGGCGTCCACGGTGAACTGCGCGCCGAACCGCGTCGCCACCGCCCGCTTGGCCGCCGTGTCCGCGCTGGCAATCACGTGCATCCCCAGCGCCCGCGCAATCGTCACCGCCGCCAACCCAACGCCGCCGCCCGCGCCGTGCACCAGCACGTAGTCGCCGCGGCGGGCCTGCGCGCGCAGCACGAGCGCCGCGTACGCCGTCGGCGCCGTGTAGAACAGCGTGCTCGCCTGCACGTACGTCCAGCCCGCCGGCACCGGCCGCAGCGCCGCCTCGGGCACGGCAATCATCGTCGCAAAGGCGCCCAGGCCGGCGCCGAACACGCGGTCGCCCACCTTGTATTTGGGGTCCTGCGCGTCCGTCGGCACCGCCACCACGTCGCCCGCAAACTCGTTGCCCGCAATCCACGGGAACGCCGGCCGCTGCTGGTGCTTGCCCTGGATCTGCAGCAGGTCGAAAAAGTTGATGGCCGCGGCGCGGATGCGCACGACGTAGGCGCCGGGCCGGGGCGCCAGGTCGGGCAGCTCGGCGATGCGCAGGTCGTCGGGGCCGGCGACGGTGTGCTGGAGCTGGTAGGCTTTCATGTTGGAGGGAGCGGCAACAGAGTCGAAATCACAATGTCAAACAGACGCTGTCTAGGGAAGCGGCCAACGGAGTAGTCAAATTCACAATGCCTCTACGGGAGGAGCTCTTATTCCAAAGAACGCCGTCTACTAAGCCTCATGCTACTCCACAGTGCCGTCCCCCACACCGTAGCCGCGGACCGGTACCCGCGGGACCCGCGTAAGGTTAGCCTGCCTCCGCACCCCCAGACCGCAGCTATATTCTCACCGCTGCGTGCTCTCTCCCCAATGCCACACACCAGCACCATGTTGTACACCGGCGAGCGGCTGCCGCAGCGTGAGTGTCTCTGTCTCGGTCTTCTCGTCTTCTTTGTCTCTCGTCTTCGTCTAACACTGCAGCCATTCCCACCGACACCACCGTCTGGTCGTGGCTCTTTGACCACGCCCTCCCCAACAGCCCGTTCAACCCCGGCGCCGTCGGCGGTTTCCGCGATGCCCGCACCGACGCCTTCCTGTCGTTTGCCCAGGTCCGCACGCAGGCCGCCCGCCTGGCCACGGCGCTCGCCCCCCGCCTGCCGGCCGGCAGCCACGCCGTGCTCTTCCTGCAGAACAGCATCTGGTACCCCGTCGCGACGTTTGCCGCGCTGCGCCGCGGCGCCGTCGTGACCGCGTCGTCGCCCGAGTACGCCGTGCCCGAGATGGCGCACGTGCTGGCCGCCGCGCGGGCCGACCTCGTCTTTGCCGACCGGGCGTCGTACCGAAACGTCGTCGCCGCGTTGGGGGGGCGTCTCGACAAGATCGTCCTCGTCGGGCCCCGTCCCGCCGACGCGCCCGCAGCGGTCCCCAGCCTCGACGACCTTGTCCAGCGCGGCACCGCCCTCCCCGAAACGCCGCCCTGGCAGCTGCCCGCCGGCACCGCCAACACCGCGACGCCCGCCTTCCTCAGCTTCACCAGCGGCACCACCAGCCGCCCCAAGGGCGTGCTCATCTCCCACCACAACGTCATCGCCCAGCTGCTGCAGATGCGCGCCCTGACCGCCACGCCCGCGCCCGCCACCCTGCTCGCCGTCCTGCCCTTCTACCACATCACCGGCGTCGTCCAGCTGCTGCAGCTGCCGCTCGTCCTCAACCAGCACGTCATCTGCATGGACAAGTTCAGCCTGCCCGAGATGCTGGCGGCGGTCGCCCGCTACCGCTGCGACGAGCTCTGGCTCGTGCCCCCGCTGCTGATCCGCCTCGTGCACGACCCCCTGGCCGCCGCCCACACGCTGCCCCACGCCCGCCAGTTCAACACGGGCGCCGCGCCGCTGGCGCCCGAGATCGTCGCCAAGCTGGCCGCGCGCTTCCCCCACGTGCGCCTGCGCCAGGCCTGGGGCATGACCGAGAGCTGCTCCGCGCTGACGCTCAGCCGCCCGGCCGAGCAGACGTACGCGCTCGCCCACACGGTGGGACGGCCCGTGCCCGAGACGGCGATCAAGATTGTCGACCCGGACGCCGGCGGCCGCGAGCTGCCCCCCGGCGTCAGCGGCGAGGTGCTCGCCCGCGGGCCGCAGGTCGCCATGGGCTACGCCGACGCGCCCGACGCCACGGCCGAGACGTTTGACGCCGCCGGCTTCCTGCACACGGGCGACATTGGCTTCGTCGACGCCGCCGGCCTGCTGCACATCCACGACCGCCGCAAGGAGATGGTCAAGGTCAAGGGCGTGGCCGTGGCGCCGGCCGAGCTGGAGAATCTGCTGCTGGGGCACGCCGCCGTGGCCGACGTGGCCGTTGTGGGCGTGCCCGACGCGTACGCCGGCGAGGTGCTCAAGGCGTTTGTCGTCGTCCACGACGGCCACCCGGCCACGGCCGAGACGGCAGCCGCGCTCGCCGCCTACGTCCGGGCCAACACGTCGCGGCCCAAGTGGCTGACGGGCGGGATTGTATTTGTCGAGGCCATTCCCAAAAGTGCCAGCGGCAAGGTGCTGCGGCGGGTGTTGAGAGACGGAGAGATCAAGGCCAAGTTGTGAGGTACGACAGAATACAGTACAACTATAGTACAACTACAGTACAACTACAGTACCACTCAGTACAACTACAGTACTCACACATCACGTGACACTTTGCTCAACCTCGACGACGCCCCCGTCTCCCTTCTCTGCCATCGCATCTCCCCCCCCAAACAGACCATCCACCTCCTCGAGCGTCCGTCCCCCCGTCTCCGGACACCAAAAGTACACCAGCGCCAGCGCCGTCAGGTTGCCGCTCAGCACCCAGAACCAGTAGCGCCAGCCGCAGCGGGCAAAGCCGATGGGCCCGACAAAGACGTTGAGAAAGGTGCCCAGCCACTCGCCCGTCGACGTGGCCGCGCCGCCAATGTGCCGGAACGCCAGCGGCGGGATCTCGGCGCAGTACAGCCACACACTGCCCTGGTAGGCGTAGCCCATGGCGAGCAGGTAGAGCCAGAGGACGGCAATCGACGCCCACAGCGTCGCCGGCGTCTGCGGGACGGCGACGAGGGCGATGAACACGACGAGCAGCAGCGTCATGGCGACGGCGCCGCCGAGCAGCATGGTGCGCCGGCCCACGCGCTCGATCGTGTAGTACGTCGGCACGCAGCCGAGCGCAAAGACGACGTTCTGCACGCCGCTCAGCAGCGAGATGAGCGCCGGCCGGGCCCCGGTGCTCTGGAGGATCGTCGCGCTGTACGTCGCCATCAGGCCGCTGCCCATCCACTCGCGCACAAACGGCAGGTAGAAGCACGTGCACAGCCGGCGCACGATCTTGAGGGGCGTGTGGTCCACGAGCCCGCCCGCGGCAAACTGCGTCCAGCGCAGGCTGGCGCTGGCCTCGCGCTCGCGCTCAATCGACGCGACAATGGCGCGCCGCGTGGCGTGCACGTACGCGCTGTCCGCCGCCGTGTCGGCCAGCCGCGCCAGCACCGCGTCGCCCTCCGCCGGCCGCCCCCGCGCGTAGTACCACCGCGGCGTGTCCGGCAGCAGCAGCATGCCGCCGCCGCCGACGACGGTAAAGGCCGCCTGCAGCGCAATCGGCAGCCGCCACGACACCGCGTTGTGCATCTTGGTGAAGCCGTAGTCCACCCAGTACGCCACCGGCACGCCGCCGATCAGCAGGATCGCGTTGAGCGCGTGCGCCGGGCCCCGGTCGCCCGTGCCCACGCCCGCCTCCGCCAGGTAGATGGGCACGGCCGACGAGATGCAGCCGATGGCGAAGCCCGTCAGCAGCCGCCCCGCCACCAGCTGGCCCACGCTGTACGCCGACGCCTGCACGGCCGTGCCCACGAGCGCGGCCGCGTTGCCGAGCAGGATGGTGCCGCGGCGGCCGAGCCGGAACGACACAAAGCCGACGAGCACCGACGTCACCGTGCCGGCCAGGCTGTACGCGCTCGCAATCATGGGCACCGTGTACGGGCCGGCGTCCTGCAGCCCAATGGCCGCGATGAAGGGGGGGTGCAGCAGGATGCCGCCGATGACGCCGGCGTCGTACTGGGGGTCAGAATGCTCCGGAAAGTGACGGGACGAGACCACTCACCCCATACATCATAAAGGACGTCCCGCACACCAGGCTCATCCACCGGTACAGCACCGGGCCGCGCATGTCGAGGAAGCCCATTGTGTCGTCTGCGGACCGAGCCAGCGATTGCCTGGAGATGGCATCACTTGTACGACCCCGGCGGACGCAGACGGATCGCCTCGCATCACTTATACGGCACGCGACTAGCCGCGGCTTTTTCACTTGTCCGCGGCAACACCCCGCCTGCATTGGCACCGAGGGAGGTTAAATTCTGGCCGCTGCTCCCGGCTCAGAGAACGCCTGGCCACCACACCATGCCGTCTCCCGTCGCCCTCGTGACCGCGTCGTCCGCCGGCCTCGGCGCCGCCATCGTGCTCGCCCTGGCGCCGCACTACCGCGTCGTCGTCAACTACCACTCGCGAAAGGAGAAAGCAGACGAGGTCGTCGCCGCTGCCAGCGCGATCCCCCCCCTGTACCCGCCCGCCCCCGGGGAGCAGCGCTTCGTCGCCGTCCAGGCCGACGTCGCCACCCGCGCCGGCGCCGAGCAGCTCGTCGCCGCCGCCGCCGCCGCCATGGGCCGCCTCGACGTCGTCGTCAGCAACGCCGGCTGGACGCGGCTGACCGACTTTGGCGACCTGGAGCAGCAGCTCTGCGAGGCCGACTGGGACCGCTGCTTTGCCGTCAACGTCAAGGCCCACCTCTGGCTGCTGCACGCGGCGCGCCCGCACTTCCCTCCGGGCGGGTCAGCCGCCTTCATCACCATTGCCAGCCTCGCCGGCGTCCGCCCCAGCGGCAGCAGCGTCGCCTACGCCGTCACCAAGGCCGCCGCCATCCACCTGACCAAGAGCCTGGCCGTCGTGTGCGGGCCGGCCGTGCGCTGCAACAGCGTGAGCCCGGGGATGCTGATGACCGAGTGGTGGGTTCTCTCTCTCTCTCTTTTGTTGAACATGTACAAGCTAACCCCCAGGGGCCAACGCTTCCCCCCCGACAAGGTCCAGGCCACAATGGACCGCGCCGCCCTGCGCATGCTCCCCCGCCTCGAGGACGTCGCCGACCAGGTGCGCACGCTGGCCCTGAGCCGGTCCATCACGGGGCAGAACATTGTCGTGGACGGCGGAATAGCGATTGGGTAGTCACGTGCACATACAGAAACCGTTTCACTCGCCCCATCTATTGCCTACACCTACACCTACACCACGTACCGATACAGCGGCGACTGGTCGCCCATGTCAATCAGCTCCTCCTCCGTGTACTTGGCGCGCACCTCGGCCTCGCTGAGGCGGTCGCGCTTGGCGTTCTCGCGCCGCAGCGCCCACCGCAGCACAAACGTGCAGGCAATGGCGTTGACGAGGAAGCCGAGCGAGATGCCGTAGCCCGTCCAGTACTCGGGCTTCTCGCGCGCCAGATAAATGTTGGAGCCGACGATGCCGCCCGCGTTGCCGACCATGTTGCACAGGCCGAGCCCGACCGCGCGCTTCCACGTGGGCGACAGGTTGTTGGAGACCCAGGTGACGAGCGTGCTGACGCCCGAGTACGTGCCGGCCGGGATGAAGAAGAGCCAGAAGTAGACGAGCCCGGGCAGCCGCTCCTTGGGCGTGGCCATGACGCCGACGAAGCCGACGAGCGCAAACGCGTACGGGATCACGACAAACGGCCAGCGCGCCTGGTGCTTGTCGGCCTGCCAGGCGGTCACGAGCGTCGCGATGGCGCCGACCGCGTAGATGGGGATCGTCAGCAGCTGCGCAATCGCCGACGTGTAGCCCAGCTCGTTGATGATGCTCGGCGCCGTGAACGTGAAGCTGTACGCGACGACGGTGTCGCCCCAGAAGATGAAAATCGTGAACCACAGCTTCCAGTCGAGCACGGCCGCCCGCACGTGCTGCAGGTGGTACTTGTCCTCGGTCGTGACGCGCCCGGCCGACGTGCCGGCGTCCTGCTCGAGCCGGATCTTGAGGAAGAGCCGCTCGGCCGGCGTCAGGAACGACGCCGTCGCCGGGCTGTCGGGCAGCGTCCACGGCAGCGTGACGCCGACGAGCACGGTCGCGATGCCCTCGATGATAAAGATCCAGCGCCAGCCCGCGAGCCCGCCGACGCCCGCCATCTTCTCGAGCGCAAAGCCCAGCAGGCCCGACGTGGCGCCCGCCAGCGACGCGGCCACAAACAGCACGGCCATGCGCTGCTGCATCTCGAAGCGGCAGTACCACTCGCCCAGCAAGAACGCCGCCGCCGGGAAAAAGCCCGACTCGGCCAGGCCCAGCACGAAGCGCGCGCCGATCAGGCCACCGCCGCTCTGCACGATGCCGTGCAGCGTCATGACGACGCCCCACGCCACCAGCATCAGGCCCAGCCAGATCGACGGCCGCAGCAGCTTGAGCACGACGTTGCTCGGGATCTCAAAGAGACAGTACGGGATGAAGAAGATCGGTCAGGTCAGCGACGAAAAAGAGGACGAAAAGAAAAAAAAGACGAGAGAGCTCACCATCAACGCCATGTTGTACTGGCTGTCCGACATGTGCAGGTCCGCCACCATGCCCGCCACCTTGGCGTTGCCAATGTTGCCCTTGTCGATGAAGCAGATCAGGTACAGCAGCGTCAGCATCGGCACCAGCCGGTAGTCCACCTTGCGCAGCACCCGCTTTGTCTCTGCGTCGTCGTAGTTGGGCAGGTTGGCCTCGTCCAGCGCCACCGCCACCAGGTCCGGCGTCTCGGTGCCGGGCCCGGGTGCCGTCTCGGCGTGCACCTGTTCGGTCTTGTCGTCCATCACGTGATGCTGCTGCTGCTACTGCTGTTGCTGTGTCTACCACAGGTCACAGGACTCGGACGTCGCCCGTCCCCCGTCTTATACCATCGGATTGCCGCGGACGCCTGCCGCTTCCGGCCTAGCAGGACGTGCCCCCCGTACCCGCGGCGATTGCCAGCGTGGGGTACCCCGCAAAAACAGGGCGTAACGTGCGGAGTCGGCCAACGGGGTGCTCGGGACAGCTTACGCGACGGGGTTCTCGGGCAACGCCGTGCGGGGTTGGGGTCATCTGAGCGGAGGGCGTGCCTGGCGGTGAAGCATTATGCCGAAAGCGGCTTGCCACCAACGGCAGGTGAGACGTGCGGGGAGGTGGCGACTCAAGAGAAATGGGGTGATAGTGCCTGGTGGACGATTGAACAGAAGGCAGGAGAGGCACAGCTGTAGAAATCGACAGAGCTGGCTAATGATTCATCGGCAGATGGCAGCCCTCTCTTCAGGGGCTTGCACTGTCTCTATCCGGTTTGGTCGGCCTTGCATAGGTCAACGATACGTGACGATAAGCCAGACAAGACACGTCTCTCAACGTCTTCTGTGCTCACTCCTGTTTCGGTCTACGCTTTCGCTCCTCTTGGCACCTGCTGGAAATGTTCTGATTCTCTTCTCGTCTACTCGTCCTCCTCCCGGTTGCGCCCCCAGTGCTCGCGCTGGTCGTCCTGGCCAAAGTCGTGCGTGTGGCGCAGCGTCATGACGTCGACGGCGTCGACGTACTGCGCGGCAATCGTGGTGCCCGACTGGCGGCCGAGGCGCTCGACCGTCTCGCGCGCCGCGTGCGGGAACTTGATGCGCATCGGGCAGCGGTACCAGTCGGCAAAGTAGATGAGGTTGAGCATGACGCGCACCGTGTCCTGCGAGTGGTTCGGCATGCCGGCGTGCCACAGGCGCATGTCGCGGATGACGATGCTGCCCTTGCGCAGCGTCGGCTGCACGGGCGGGCGCACGGCGCGGCGGGCCTCGAGCAGGTGCGGGCGGATGCCGTTGGGTGTCTGGTCCTCGAACTTGGTAATCGTGTGCGTCCCGAGCCAGACCTCGGTGCTGCCCAGGTGCGGGTCGCAGTCGATGGGCACAATGTTGACGGCCAGCGAGAAGCACGCGCGCGGGTGCGCGTAGTGCACGTCGCTGTGCACGGGCTGGCGCGCGTCGCCGGGGAAGTTGGTGTTGGCCTTGTGGTAGCGCAGCACGGGGTTGGGCCCCATGGCGACGGCGCACACCTGCGCCGCGAACGGGTTGGCGTGGATGCTGGGCTCGAGCGCGTCGGCGTCGGGCACCATGTGCTGCAGGATGTTCTGCGCCTTCTTGTCGTAGTTGAACTGCGTGCCGGGGGCGTCGCGGAGGATTCTGGGACCGTTAGAAAACGACGCAGCCAAAAGCGAGGGAGAGGGAGGGAGTGCTTACCTCGCCTGCTCGACCAGCGGCCCGTTGATCCGGTCCAGCGCGTCCAGGTCGACCGCGTCGTTCAGCACGACCACGCCGTCCTCGGCCAGCGCCACCACGGCCTTTTCCATGTTCTTCTTGGACAGGATGCCGGACGCTCGCTCCTCGGCCGTGATGTCGACCTCGACCACCACCGGGGTCGCCGGGGCCGCCGGGGCCGGGGCCGGAGCATCCGCCGTCTTCGCCGGCACGTCCGTGATCGTTTCAACAAGAGCGGGAGCCATGGTCACTGTCTAAGTGCTTGTTGGATACTTGTTCGCTTCTTGCTCTCACCCGCTCTCGTTATATAGATAACGACAGCATCCTCCCCGCCCAATGCGGAAACCAAGACAGCTGTCCTGCCTTCCCGGACGGGGAATTCCGTATCGCCCCACCCGTCATCCTGAGTGGGTCCGTGCCCGGTCGTCTGCCGGGCCCGCTAGTCCCAGATAGGCAACCATAGCAGTTGAAGGGGGGGGGAGGCAGCTCTCTTTATCTCACGATGGCTCGTCCATATCTGTGGGCGGCCATGTGCCTCTGCGGCGATTGGAAACCCGCCGACTCCATTCGTCGGGGTGGCCAGCCGTGCTGTTGATCGGTCGCGGGTGCCGTATCGCGCGCCTGGGCGTCTGGACCTCATCCGGCACTAGCCCAGCCCCGGCCGCCTTGGCGGGTCTCGTTATCGCAGCTGGCCAGAGCTCTATAAAGGGTGTATGTGCTGTTCATGAACGGTGAACGTGTGGCATCCAACGACACAGAGCATCGCCACCATGGACACCAAAGAGCCGGCCGTGCAGGCCAAGGGGAGCAGTACGTGGATTGGCTTCGACGAAGGGAGAAAACGCTGACCACCAGCCGATGACCAAACCGAGGTGCAGGCCGTCTACGTGGCGCCGCGTGGGCGCAAGGTGCTGGGCGTGCGCCTGCCGGTGTACC
Organism: Ceratocystiopsis sp. VPRI43766; assembly: GCA_019925685.1. Classification (NCBI taxonomy): domain Eukaryota; kingdom Fungi; phylum Ascomycota; class Sordariomycetes; order Ophiostomatales; family Ophiostomataceae; genus Ceratocystiopsis; species Ceratocystiopsis sp. VPRI43766. The sequence continues at coordinate 106,018 of JADHKF010000008.1, read as the reverse complement.
GGGCGCCGATGACGCAGATCTGGATTGTGTCGTTTATTCTGTTTCTGAATCCGGGGTGCGTTTCTCGTCTCGTCTCTCTCGCTTGTGCTCATCACTGACGACCAGCATGTACAACGCCCTTGCCGGCCTCGGCGGCGCCGGCCAGGTCGACGCCACGGTGCAGAACAACGCCGGCGTGGCGCTGCACAGCACGTTTGCCGTGCTCGGCTTCGTGGCGGGCATTGCGAACAATTATCTGTGGGTGTTCTTTTTTTTTTCTTTCTTTCCTATCCTGAGGCCCTCGCTCACCGCCATCCCCAGCGGCGTCAAGTGGACCATGGCCATTGGCGGCACCGGCTACGCCATCTACAGCGCGTCGTTCCTGTGCTACAACCACACGCAGAACGCCGGCTTCGTCATCTTCTCGGGCGCCTACCTCGGCTTCTGCGCCGCCTTCCTCTGGTGCGCGCAGGGCGTCGTCATGATGGCGTACCCAACCGAGAACCAGCGCGGCCGCGCCATTGCCATTACGTGGTTCACCTTCAACCTGGGCGCCGTCATCGGCGCGGCCGTGACCGTCGGCCAGAACTGGAAGGTCAAGGCCGGCCACGTCACCGACGGCACGTACATTGCCTTTATCGTGCTCGAGGCCGCCGGCGCGCTGCTGTGCTGCTTCCTGGCCAACAGCGAGCAGATTGTGCGCAGCGACGGCACGCGCGTGCAAAAGGTCATCAAGCCGAGCCTCAAGAGCGACATGATTGGGCTGTGGACGACGCTGCGGACGGACCTCTGGGTCATTCTGCTGTTTCCCATGTTCTTTGCCAGCAACTACTTTTACACGTACCAGTTCAATGGTGAGTTTTTGCTGCACGATGGCCTATTCCAGCGCTAACTCCCCCAGACATGAACTCGTACTACTTCTCGACCCGCACGCGCGCCTTCAACAACATCTTCTACTGGGTCGCGCAGATGGTCGGCGCCGGCCTGATCGGCCTACTGCTCGACTACGCGCGCCTCGGCCGCCGCCGCCGCGCGCTCATCGCCTGGGCCATCCTGTTTGTGCTCGTCAACGCCATCTGGGGCGGCGGCGTGCGCGTGGTGCAGCAGACGCACCGCGGCGTCAAGTCGCCGCTGATGGACATTTACGACCACAACTACTTCTGGTACCTGTTCCTGTACATGTGGTACGGCTTCCTCGACGCGCTGTGGCAGTCGTTTGCCTACTACACCATGGGCGCCATGAGCAACGACCCCAAGAAGCTGGCCTACTACGCCGGCTTCTACAAGTCGCTGCAGGCCGCCGGCGCCGCCGTCGTCTCGCGCATGGACGCCATCAAGATCCCGTACGCCAACATGTTTGCCTCGTCGTGGGCGCTGATGGGCGGCAGCCTGCTGATTGCGCTGCCCGTGTACCTGTGGCGCATCAAGGACACGGAGCTGGAGGAGGGCGAGGTGGAGGTTGTGGAGGAGGCCAAGTAGAGTCTCATATATCAATTACACAGCAGTACACTCACAAAACAGACCACGTGACATTACTCAAAACAACACCACGTCCCGGCTCCCTGCCCCCCCCCCCCAGAGCCGGTCCAGGCTGTCGCGCACCTGCACGATGCTCTGCATCCCGCGCACGGCCATCATCTCGTCGAGCCGGCGCCCGATGAACGCCCGCTGCGCCGCCGTCTGCGCCGACACGCCCGCCATGTAGAGCGGCCACACGTGCGACGCCACGGCCGAGTGGTGCGCGGCGATGGGCTGCAGGCACGCGACAATGGTGTCGACGGCGGCCGTCTCCTCGGGGTCTGCGGCGGGCGCGTCCTCGAGCCGGTGGTAGAAGAGGATGCCGGCCTGCCGCATGGCCTCGGCCGTGTTGCGCGTCTCGACGCTGTACTCGGCGTCGGGGCACCGCCACTGCCGCAGCTGCTCGACGAGGCGGGCGGCGTGCCGGCGGCGGCGGCGGCGGCGTGTATCCTGTGTATCCTGTGTATCCTCCTCCTGCGCCCCCCCCAGCCGCGCCAGGGCCGCCACCAGCGACAGCAGCGAGTCGACGGCCGACAGAAAGACCGTCTTCTGCTCGGGCCGCCCGCTGAAGGCGCTCCACGTCGACGCCTGCAGCAGCCAGCACGGCAGCCGCGGCGCCCGCCGCAGCGCAATCGACGCCAGCACCTCGTGGTACGCGTAGATCTCGAGCAGCTTGCGCGCCGTCAGCGTGTTGTGGCCGCGGCGGGGGGGGCCGTGCTCGAGGTACGCCGCCAGGAACGAGCCGGCGCCCTCGAGGTGCCGCGACCACAGGCTGGCGTCGGCCTCGAACACGCCCAGGATGCCCAGCATGATGATGGTCGCGAGCACGCCTTCGTCCCAGGGGCCACTGCCGTCCACGCTGCCGTCCACGCTGCCGTCAACGCTGCCGTCCACACTACCACCCACGCCCCCACTGCCCAACCGCCGGATCAGCCCGCGCATGCCGGCACCCTTGCGCTGCTCGCCCAGTGCCGCAAAATCCGTGCCCGGAAAGCGGCTGGCCAGGTGCACGGCGCTGAGGGCGAGCACCGTCTGCAGCAGGCACTCGTGCTGCAGCATCAGCGGCAGCACCGTCGTCAGGTACGTGTTGACGGAGCGGTCGGGCGTCGACGACAGCAGCGACGACACGGTGAAGAAGTAGTGCTGCAGCAGGAAGACGTCGGTGCGGCTGAGGTGGGGGAGGAGAGGGAGGGGGGGTTCAACGGTTGTCGGTGTCGGCGTCGGCGTCGGCGTCGGCGTCGTCGTCGTCGTCGTCGGCGTCGTCGTGTTCAGTGTCGTCGTGCCCAGTGCCTGCGTGTTCTTGGTCGTCGCCGTCCTCCCCTCGGCCCACCGGTGCTGCCACTTGAGCCGCACGCCATAGCCCTCGCAGGCCACGTCCAGCCGGCGACACGTCTTGCAGGCCGGCTTCTCCTCGTCGCAGCGATACCCACGGCGCCGGCAGGTCCAGCAGCCTGTCGTGTCAGCGGGGAACAAGCAATAAAAAAAAGAGAACACACCTGTCCGCAGCCGCGTCACGGCCGCCTTTGCGCGTCTGTTTGCACTGTCGGGATTCATGGCGAACGCAGAGATGCGAACCTGGGAGCAAACGCGGGGAGATAGGATATCGGTCGGCGCCCGGCTACGACGGGCCCCTGTCGGTCCACTTTTTCTGCGTCGATGTTCTCGCTTTGGTTGCACGAGACCATTGTGTGTTTGTGTTTTTTGTTTTGGTTTTTTGTTTTGGTTTTTTGTTTTGGTTTTTTGTCTTGGTTTTTTGCTTTGATTTGCTTTGTTGATTTATTTTTTGCTTCTTTAATGTATTTTTTGTTGTTTCGTTTACTTGAGAGGCGTGCCCTTTTTGTGTTTTATTAATTTTTCATTTATTTTTGATGACGATTTAATCAGTACTTTTGTTGTCTTGTTTCGACACAAAGATATTCTTGTGCAAACAGAACAAAAAAAGAACCAAAACCCCCATCCCGTCATGGCGTTTGCTTCTCTCTTGGGCACGAAGATGACGCACCTTCCGACTACGTAACAAACACCGCCCCCCAGACAGAAAACTATAAATTGAGCGCCCACCCATTCCGAATTTGCGTTTCTCCTCAGCCAAACGTTTCTTCAACCGAATTGTGTTCGCAACCAGAAGCCAAGAACACCATCTTTCCCATCCATGCCTCCATCGACGCCTCGCCGGCCTTTGCGGCCGCCCGAACAGGCAAGCAATGCCGCCGCCGCCACGGCGGGTGCCTTCCATCCAGGCGAAAACGAAGACGCTGCCAGACCGCAGCCGGGTCGTCCCCCCGTGGACCCCCTGAAGCCAGGCGACATGTACTGGCTCGGCGGCAGACGGCGCACCCTGCTGCTGGCACACTCGCGGAACAAGGCCATCCAGAACGACCCGTTGGTGCAGGCCAGCCTCCCCTTCCGGCAGCCCGCGTGGCGCCCGCTGCACCGGCTGGGCCGCCACCGCCTGCAGACGCTGTACGAGACAGCCCTCTTCCGCCCCATCACCGGCCTTCTCCAGGCGTCGGGCCTGCCGTGGACGCGTTTCGGCGCCTACCGCCAGGGCTGGTCACCCACGGCCGAAGGCAGCGTCCCGACCATTGTTGTCTTTTGTGGCGCCATGCATGCACCAGACAACCGCATCCTCCAGGCAGCACAAGACGTGGCGGACCAGCTGGACAAGCTCCTTTCTGGCCAGTACGTATTTTGCGTCTTTTGCGTCTTTTTCCTCTTTTCGTTTGTTTTCATCTAACCCACCAGCGCTCTGGATGATGTCCATGTCGAGGTTGCTGCGCTCTACACCTCCGGCAGACCCTATGCCGACAGCGACGACATGCCCCCCGTCTTGCCCCTCTACAACCCCGTTGTCCCAGGGATCAGCATTGGCCCACTGGGGGGGACGGCCAGCGGCACATTCGCGGGCTACGTGCGTCTCCAGCAGCCGACCGCAGAAGCAGTCAAAGACAAAGGCGCCGGCCCGGGGGCGGACGTCTTTGGATTGACGTGCCACCATGTCGCGGCATTCGGCAAGCAAGAAACGCTGCGGCCGCTGCGGGCAGAGGATGATATCGCCATGGTCAGCCCCTCCGCTGCCGACCACGCGTATCACATCGACAAGTTCGTCAAGGACATGGAGACAGCAGAGATGGACATTGCCAGCCTCGAAAAAGAGAAAAAGGAAAGACGTATGCTCGAGAAGACATGGCGAAAGGACCAGCAAGACATGTTGGACAACATCTTGCGACGGCTGCAGCGGAATCGCGGCTTTCTCGATTACGCTCGGGCATCATGGGAAAAGAATCGCCATCTTGGGCGTGTCTTGGTCTCATCTGGCCTTACCCAGCCGGAAGAGGGCAAGTCCACCGAGGACTGGGCCCTGATCCAGCCGAACGAAGCACGGCTGCAACTGGAAGACGAAGGCTGGCCTCCTGTAGGTTTGCCCCATGTTCCCGTACGTTTCGTCGTGCTAACAGGAAAGCAGTCGTTCGTCTATGACACCTACGTTGACCAGGCGAGAGCGATGTGTTTCGCCAACAAGATCACGGCTGTCCCTCTGTCGACGCTCAATCTGCTGATTGGCGCAAGAGAGAGCAGCGAACATGACGACGACGCGCCGCTCACCGCAGACGAGCTTTTGACCATGGCCCGGCAAGACGAGCCCGCGTACGTGGTCCTCCGTGGCCGTTCCACGGCTTTCGGCGCCGGCCTTTTGCACGACATGCGCGACGGGGTGCGGACAATGCCCGGGCCAGAGGGCAACCAGATGGAGATTGTGTCGCGTGAGATGATCGTGCTAGATGCGGGCGCCAAAAAGCACGCGCACCCGTCTCCGTTCTCCACCAACGGAGATTCGGGCGCGCCTGTCCGCACTATGATGGACGGACGTCTGGTGGGATTCGTGGTCGCGAGGAACATCCACGCCCCAGAGCCGCACACGCAGATTGCCGTAGCAGGAACGCTTGCCGCAGACATCCAGAGGGCCACGGGGGCCGAAAGCGTCCAGTTCGTTGGCAGGGATAGGGCGAGATGTTCAACCTACAAGTAATTTATGGAATAGCCAGTTTATTTCTAATCCATTCTATGCTGCCTGGGCCTCGGCCATCTCGCGCTCCTCGATGGCCTTGTCGAGGGCGCGCTTCTCGTCGGCGGTGGCGTGCGTGAGGGAGACGACGACGGGGTCGCCAAAGAGGGCGCTGACCTCCTCGAGCGAGAGCTGGGCGGTCTCGGGCAGGTAGCGGTAGGCGAGCAGGAAGGCGACGACGTCGCAGCAGATGAAGACGAGGTAGAACTTCCAGCCGATGTTGTCGAGGGCGGTGGCGGCGGGCGTGAGGAAGGCGATGGACGCGAGGTAGTAGGTGAAGAGGCCGAGGGCGACGCCCTTGGCGCGGTACATGGTCGGGAAGACCTCGGCGCAGTAGACGTAGGCGGTGCCGTCGATGCAGAGGCCGTAGACGACGACGAACAGGAACAAGAAGACGACGGCGGCCGCGTTGCCGCCCTTGTGGTCGGTGCCGGCGAAGCGGGCGACGAGGGCGGTCTCAACGGCCAGGATGACGGCGGTGCCGGCCCAGCCGGCGAGCAGCAGGCGGCGGCGGCCGACGCGGTCGCTGACGGCGGCGGAGACAAAGTTGAAGACGATGCCGACGCAGACGTAGACGGCGTACATGAGCAGCGGCATGCTGCCGGCCATGCCGAGCCCCTGGTAGAGCACGACGCTGTAGTTGTTGATGACGAGCGCGCCGCTGGCCTGGGACCCGAACAGCACGCCGCAGCCGAGCAGCAGGCGGCGGCGCAGGCTGGGCGTGGCGAGCATGTGGCGCAGCCGCGGGTCCTGGGCGCGGTCGGCGGCGATCTGCGCGCGCATCTGGTAGAACTCCGCCTTGGCCTGGCGCTCGCTCGCCGGGTCGGCCGGGTCGCGGTGCAGCCGCGCCGTCAGCGCCCAGGCGGCGTCGACGCGGTCGCGCCACAGCAGCCAGCGCGGCGACTCGGGGATCCAGGGCGCGCCGGCCAGCAGCACGAGCGGGAACAGGCACGACAGCGCGAGCGGGAAGCGCCAGGCCAGCGTGCCGTTGGCGGCAAAGTACGTGCCGTAGCCGACCCAGGCCGCCAGCACGTAGCCGAGCACGAGGGCGACGGCGTTCTGGCCCGTCAGGAAGCCGCGGCGGCTGGGCGGCGCGACCTCGGCGAGATAAATCGGCGTGATGGTGATGCACTGGCCGACGCCGACGCCGTGCAGCAGGCGCATGGTAATCATCATGGGGATGTTGACGCTGCCGCTGACGAGCGCGCCGCCGACGAGCGCCACGGCGGCGGCCACCACGATGGCGTACCGGCGGCCCACCCAGTCGGGCAGCCAGCCCATGCTCAGGGCGCCAAAGGCCGCGCCGGCCGAGAAGAGCGAGTTGAGCGCGCCGAGGATCGAGTTGGTGTGCGCGTAGCCGGGGCCGGACTGGGCGAGGCCAAAGTACGCGTAGAAGGCGGGCTGGCCGATGGACGTCGAGAAGACGGAGAAGGCATAGCCGTACGTCAGGGCGCTGAGCGCGACGAAGAGGACGATCTGGGGGGTCAGGGAAGAACGCAGAAGCAAAGGCAAGGAATTGAACATACTCCGATGTTGTACGACGACGTGGCGACCATGGTGAGGGTGTTTGTTTCTCTTCTTTCTTTCAGTTGTTTATTTTTTTTTTTTTTCAGACACCCCCTGGATTTGGAGTGCTTTTGTGTTGGGGTCGGCACGGCAGACGACTTCCGCGCGGCATACGCCAAGAGGCTGCTCTGGTATGTCCGGCAGAACTGGCAGAGTCACAGGAGAGTCACAGGAACCGCAGGCTGTCATGGTAAGAGCACAACAGAGTCAGCCTGGAAATGCGCACCCGTACAGAGCAGTTGCCCCACATTTCTTCCGCGGGCACGCCTTCCGTGTTAGTGCTTCCTCGGCAATAGACGTGCCTGCCCTTTTGGCAGTGTTTGCAGACTGCTTGACTCGTGATGTTTCTCACCGAAGGCAGGCCACGTTCACTCATGCTACCCCTACCACCACCACCACCACCACCACCACCACCACCACCATGACCCCCCCCGCCGCGCCGCCGCCGCTCGACATCCCCCCCGGCGCCGTCGCCGCCGTCCACATCATCGACACCACCACCGTCTGCCGCCTGCCGCTCGCCCTGCAGATGGGCCCCAGGATCCGTGGCCACGACTGGCTCGACGTCCCGGCCTACGCCTTTCTCGTCGACCACCCGTCCGGCCGCCGCGTGCTGTTCGACCTGGGCACGCGCAAGGACATTGCGTCGCTGCCGCCCAGCACGCAGCAGATGCTCGCCCACCCGGGCTGGGCCTTTGGCGCGGACAAGCACGTCGCCGACATCCTGCAGGACAACGGCGTGGCCCCGGGCAGCATCGAGGCCGTGATCTGGTCGCACTGGCACTGTACGTCTTTGTTGTTCTCATCATTCCTCGCTAACAGACAGTCGACCACACCGGCGACATGACCACCTTCCCCCCCAGCGTGCAGCTCGTCGTCGGCCCCGGCTTCCAGGCCGCCCTGCTGCCCGGCTACCCGACCAACCCGGCCAGCCACGTGCTCGAGGCCGACTGGGCCGGTCGCGCGCTGGTCGAGATCAGTTTTGACAGTGACGGCCTGAAGCTCGGCCGCTTCCGCGCCTTTGACTACTTTGGCGACGGCAGCTTTTACCTGCTCGACGCCCCCGGCCACGCCGTCGGCCACATGTGCGGCCTCGCCCGCACCACCGCCGCCCCGGACTCCTCCTTTGTGCTCATGGGCGGCGACACCTGCCACCACGGCGGCCTCTGGAAGCCGAACCCATACCACCCGCTGCCGGACACCGTCACGCTCGGCCGCCCCGTCCGCGGCGCCTCCGTCTGCCCCGGCAGCCTCTTCCAGGCCATCCACCGCCACCGCTCCGACCGCACCGCCTTTTACGACTTCGCCCAGGGCTACCAGCACGACGACGCCCACGCCGAGGAGGCCCGACAGGGCTTCACCGAGCTCGACGCCCACCCCAACGTGCTCGCCCTCATCGCCCACGAGACTGCCCTGCGCGACCCGGCCGTCGGCGTGCCCTTCTTCCCCCACGGCACCCTCAACGACTGGAAGGCCCGCGGGCTCGCCGACGCCATCCGCTGGCGCTTCCTCGACGACTTTGCCGAGGCCGTCGAGACCAACACGCCGCAGGATACGGAGCTGCCCAAGGGTGTGGCGTACCGGTGATGGCTGGGTGGAGCAGCAGTGAAGTCGATCTTGGCATCCTCCGCCACGTGGTCCCCACCTCGACCGACACCGACATGTGGAAAAAGGCCTTTCCGGGAATAGATCGTCTTGGCGTTATACAGCATACGGAGTGCAAGTGAAAAGAACCTTGCCCTGGTGCACTGCCAAGAAGCGCCCATGTGGCTATTTAAATTAATCTTAAGGAAGAGAATAACCTCGAGATCTAAAACACAGAATAGAAAGAAATCAACAGCCATCTCACAGAGGAGATTGCAAAAGACAAAGAATCGGGCGGCACCGGGCGGTCACAAAAAAGACCACCAGGTAAAACAAGATAGACCACGCCGTAAGAAATGCGCCCAAACCACCGCAGATAGGTGCGTCTGTGTTTAGGGAGAGCGTCGTGCCAGTTGGAATAGGGGTGGGTTTTGGCCCACGTTGCGCCAGGGAAATGCCACCACACGCGGCCGTACGCGGTGATTGGCGTCCTGATGACCTCAAGCCGGCAAACAAAACAAGGTTGTTGTTGATTCTAAAAACCCCCCTCCTAACGAGGGTGGGCGAAGAAACTAATATCCCTCTCCAGGGGCAAGCGCGTGACTAGGGCTTAACCCAACACCGGCCATGGTCTTCACAGAACGGCCCCCGTGTGGTGGCACGTCCTGCAGGCCGGCCAGAGCTGCAGAACACAGATCACGGCAACCCGGCCCAGGTATTCTTTGGGCCGGACGTAGACGACAACATTCGTGGGCGCGGTGGTCCGCGCCACGGTTGTCCGCCTGGAGAAGGCGGGCATCTAGTAGGGCACTGCTGTCTGCAACGTCTGGGCGAATACACCGCGGCAGATCCATAGGACTGCTGCGAGTTTGCCCGTGTACGTTTCTGGTTTCAGAAGTAGAACCGGGTCTGCTCGACCCCTTGCACGGCGCAGACGGCAGGTCCACGTAAGCGGTGGTCCCTTTTATCTTGCCGGCACTTCATCTTTCCGGCCCCTCGGATAGAGTAAGCGCGAGGTTCGTCTGCATGCCGCCCATCTGCCGAAATTCATCGACCCGGCGGCCACATCCTCTTGTGTCCAACAGGCCGTTGCTGCTGGGAGAGACAGCATATCGGGCGCAGACAACAAGCTGGTCGCCAACTCCTTCTGGTTAGTTGGTCTATGAAACCACCGCAAAGTGAGATCACGTACCTTTTCCGAGCTGAGTGTTGAGTTGCGGCAAGCAGAACGAGAATGTGAAGGAGGAAGAAGAGAGGAGAGATTTGCGGATGGGAGAGCCGAAATTTATATTGGATTGTGAGTCTCGTGCCCAGGAAGGAGCGACCCGTAGACGAGCCTTCCCTGCCAGCACATCTGCAGCTCACGTGCCGCTCACGTCGTTTGTTGTGTCCTTCGGCGGCGCTGCCAAGAAGTCGGAAAGCTGGTGGAGTTGGAAAGATCGCGGTCGACCACGTGCAGCCAGTTCGCCGTCGTCTGGCAGCCGGGCGCCGTGCACCAGGTGACGCGGTGGCGCTCGCGGTCATCGGTGACGTTCCAGGTGGCCGGGTCCAGCAGCGAGAGCCAGGCGGGCCGCGTGGGCTGGCAGGCGGCGGGCAGGATGCGGCAGCGCAGGGCGACGACGTTGGTGGCCGGGTCGCGGTACCAGGTGTAGCGGGCGTGGCACTCGGGGCAGACAAAGGGGTGCGTGCAGTCGTCGGAGGGGGTGTAGGGCCGGGGCCGGCTGGCGTTGCCGTTGCCGCTGCCGTCCTTCTCGCCCTGGGGCGGCAGCACGGCCGGCAGGACGTGGCCGCGCAGCTCCGGCCGGGCGAGGGCGCGCTGGCGGCAGCAGGCGCGGTCGGCGTGGGCGGCGCCGCGCGGGCCGAAGCGGCTGGCGCGCAGGCTGTGGCGGTGGAAGGCGTCGCAGGGCGGCGCCGGCGTGGCCGGGTCGTCGAAGCAGGCGCAGCGGCCGGCGGCAAACGGGTCCAGCAGGCGGCCGTCCCACGGCGGCACGTGGGGGCAGAAGCCGGCGCGGGAGAAGGCCGTGGCCGTGGCCGGGCAGCGCTGGGCGGCGAGGAAGCCGCGCAGGTGGGCGCGCGTCAGCGGCACGGCCGCGTCGACGACAAAGGCCGGCTGCGTCCAGTCGAGCGCGAAGCGGTCGCCCACGGCGACGACGACCGACGCGGCGTATTTCCGATGAAGGCTGATCGTCGTCGTCGACGCCGCGGGGAGGGGGCCCCTGTAGTCCACTGCCGGCGCCACCGTCGGCACCGCCCCCGACAGCACCAGCGCCCGGGCCGGCCCCGGCGCCACGTCGGCATACGTCAGCCAGCCGCGCGCGCCGCCCAGCGCCAGCCGGCCCTCGTGGCCAATGCAGCGCCGCGTGGCGTCCGGCTGGCGGCGCTGCGCCTTTGAGAAGTACAGCGACGTGTGCTTCTTTCGGCAGCCGGCACACCACAGCCGCACGGACATGGCCTGGCTCACGGCCACCAGCAGCGCGCCGCTGGCGGCAAACTCGCGGCACGGCGCGCAGTGCCGCGACGTCTTGAGCAGGCGCAGCCGGACCCTGAGGTGGCTTCGCAGCTGGCGCTGGCGCGCCATGGCAGCCTCCCACAAGATAGGGGACGGGGCAAACCGCAGCGTCCAGGGAGACAGCCACTGGTTGCTGCTGCCGGCGCGCCGGGCCCAGATGCCGTTCGGCTGCCCGTTGCCGGGGCCCGACTGCCGGTCGCGCACGCGGTTGTGGCCGCCGATGAGATGCAGAAAGCGCGCGCACGTCTGTCGCAGGCGTTCCTGCGTCTCCAGGTTCATGTGGTCCAGCACGCACAGCAGCAGCTCGTCCGGCAGCCGGCAGAGCGCGCTGTCGGTCATGTTGGCCGCGCGCCGGCGCAGCACCGACGGCGGAGGCGGCCGGCAGGGGTCGTCGTCCTCGCACGGCACGCCGCGCGGGCTGTCGACCGGGCGGTACCCGAGCCAGACGGCCAGGCGGCACCCGAACCCGGCCACGGCCTCGAGCCACGTCTGCGGGTGCTGCTGCTCGTACTGTGTCCGCCAGGCAGGGAGAAACTCCCGCTGGAGAACGGGGATTCTGTTGTCAATGTCATCCATCGGATTGTTGTTGATGTGTGTACTCTGCCATGTGGTCTGTCGTGTGCGTCCCGGTGCAGGGTTAATAGGGCTTGGGGCATCTACGTAATGTATGATTCATCCGACTTACAGCATGGCCAACGTGTATCGATCGGCAACGGGAAGAAATGTATACAGTCTGTTCCGTTGACGAGCAGCCAGTTCGACACTGTGCGTGTATGTCTGAATTCTGCCGTTGTTTGCCGCCTTTGCGCTGTGGCTCGAAGAGGAAGGAGCGCTCGGTCTCGTTCTTGCTCTCCAAGATGTTTTTGGAACGTGTCCTCTTTTCTCTCTTCTCGTCCACATCTTTGGCTTGTCTCTTGATCAAAGATCCAAGTGCTGCGTCTCGCTCACTGTCACCCTGTACCACAACCGACGATGTGCATCTCTGTCGCTGTCTCGGCATCACAACCGACCACGCGAGCATAAAGTCCAGAAGCAAGATGCATTTCGTTGGCAGAGTCTGAAGAAGCACACATTCGCCTTTGCTCAACACAAAATGTGCTCGGAAGCAATGGCTACACTTTCATCCCCGACGTCGCATCGCGCCACGACCTGCCCGGCGCTATCACCTACCACCGCGGTCAGTTGCCCTGTTTGTGCCGGCTGCAGATGTCGACTCGACCGTCCGCTCTGAAGCAGCCACTTTCTGACAACATACAAACTCAACAACCACCATGACTGGCCACGGCACCCCCGTCCGCGACACCATGGTCGACGTCGTCGTCGTCGGCGGCGGCCTCAGCGGCCTGCAGGCGGCCGTCGACTGCCAGGCGGCCGGGCTGACGGCGCTCGTGCTGGAGGCGCGCGACCGCGTCGGCGGCAAGACGTGGAGCGTGCCCGGTGCCGGCGGCGCGGGCAAGGTCGAGCTGGGCGGCGCGTGGCTCAACGACTCGAACCAGGCGCACGTGTACGCGCTGGCGCGGCGGCTGCGGCTGGACCTGGTGCAGCAGCGCACGGCGGGCGACTGCGTGCTGCAGGACCTGGACGGCACCTACAAGCTGTTTGCGTACGGCGGGGTGCCCCCCCACGCGCCGGCCGAGGCCGAGAACATGGTGGCCGTGCGCACGCAGATCGAGGCGCTGTGCCACGAGCTGGACATTTACAACGTGGGCGCGCACCCGTCGGCGGCGGCCTGGGACGCCATGACCTTTGAGGACTTTGTCACGGGCCCGCTCGGCGGCGGGCCGACGGCGCTGGCCACGGCGCGCACGTGGACGCGCGGCATGCTCGGGTGCGAGCCGCGCGAGATGAGCGCGCTCTTCTTCCTCGACTACGTCAAGAGCGGCGGCGGCCTGCTGCAGATCCGCTCCGACATGAAGCACGGCGGTCAGTTCCTGCGCGTGCGCGAGGGCGCCCAGGCCCTGTCGACCGGCCTCGCCGGCCTGCTGCAGCCGGGGTCCGTCCGGCTCAACGCGGCCGTGCGCTCGATCACGACAAACGCGGCCGGCACGACGACGACGACGACGACCGTCACTACCGCCGACGGCCGCACGGTGCGTGCCCGCCGCGTCATCGTGTCCGTGCCGACGCCGCTCTACAAGGAGATCGCCTTTGAACCGCCGCTGCCGGCCGACAAGCAGGCGCTCGTGGCGCGCACGCTGCTCGGCTGGACGGCCAAGACGGTGCTGTGCTACGACACGCCGTTCTGGCGGCGCGACGGCTTCGCCGGCCTGGTCTCGTCCTTTGCCGGCTGCGTCAACCTGCTGCGCGACACCAGCTCCGAGATGGATGGCCACTACTCGCTCACCTGCTTCCACCAGGGCGACACCGGCCGCGCCTGGGCCGCGCTGCCGCCGCAGCAGCGCCGCGACGCCGTCGTCGCCCACGTCGGCCGCGCGTTCCAGAACCCCAGCGCCGCCGCCGCGCACACGGCCGCGTACGAGCAGATCTGGTTTGCCGAGCCCTGGAGCCAGGGCTGTCCGTGCCCCGTGATGGGGCCGAACCTGCTGGCGCCGCTGGGTCACGCGCTGCGCACGCCGGCGGGCGCCCTGCACTTTGTCGGCACCGAGACGGCCTACGAGTGGAAGGGCTACATGGAGGGGGCGGTGCGGTCGGGCAAGCGGGGGGCGGACGAGGTCATTGCGGCGCTCCGTCCGGTGGCAGGGAAGTTGTAGGCAGGGGCAGCAAACAGGGAGTTGGGAAATGGAAATGTTGCTCTTCTGTCGATGCCGACGATCGTGAATTGCCACTTTGGTCGAGTTTCCGCCGTATCCATTTCGCCCAAGTCTTCCACGACGGCGTCCCAGATGGAAACCAGGGGATGGGCAGATCCGACGTTGGCCATGGCCTTGGGCAGAAGGCGAACGTCTCATTTGTATGTGCCGGTGCGGGCCATCAGGTGCGGTTTGGTCGGGAAGCCGGAGTAATACAGCTTGACTTCCAGCTCATCTGGCTTGCGCTGCCCCTTCTCTTCGTTGTCCATCGCTTCCATCACGGTCGCGCGGTTGGTGAGGTTGGACGTGTTCGTTGGTTGTAGTAGTGTAAAACCATGGCAACGTTTGGGATAAAGGGCATCCGTTGATGGATGGATGATGGTGGGAAGAAGAAAAACTCAAAAGACAGAAATCTCTCTGGGGGCAATGACTTTCCCTCTGGTGTTCTCCACTTTTCCTGCGTTTGTTGACCTGTCGGTCGCACCTTCCGTTACTGTCTCTCTTCTCTCTGACACAAAAAAAAATAAAAAAAAATAAAAAAAAAGAAAGAAAGAAAGAAAAACTGCCTGTGCGTGCAAACAACGTCACGCAACAAGGACGCTGCTCATACGTGTTGTGGCTTGTGGCCTGCAAGCGACCGGGGTCCGTCACGAGGTTATTTAGTGGGCTGCAGGATCGAAAGTGGGGCAGGGCTGTTCTTGTTCAGCCTCACCGAATCCCTGGCGCTGCTCGCAGGACGGGTTCGTCTGCTGTTTGCGTCGTGCGGCGACAAACAAGAAGCGATCAATAGGGACAATCCAGTGGGAGGTGACTTTTTATTGAAAAATGGTGCGTCTTCTCGTTCTATAAAATAATGCAACGCTGGGTTTCTCTGCTTTTTTTCTGTTCTTTTTGTTTTAATTTTCATTTTGGCTATTCATTCTCCCCAATTTTTCTTCTTTTTTCTTTGTCTTCCAAGTTTCTTCTCCTGCATGCCTGTCTCTCTTTCTTTTTGCTTCTCCTTGGAAGCGTAGAACTACAGTTTTGCTACGAGAAGAGTGCATAAAAAAACAAAAGCCCGTCACATATCTTCTCGTCGCAAGTTTCTGTCGCAGTCATACATGGCATACATACAAACAGCGTCAAATGCATGTACGGTGGGAAAACACGACCGGCGGAAGACGCCCATCCGGAAGCATTGTGTTGGGTAGATGTGACAGCCCCTCACGACACAGAGTCGGCATCCATGGACACCGGCACGGTTCTGGCATGGGAACAACGGCGTTTGCCACAACGAAGCACCTCTACAAACGCAACGACGGTCTCCTCGCGGGACCGCGCCGCCTTTTCCACGAATCGGCTCGCGCACTGGTTACGCACATACGACAACTTGTCCTGCTCTTCGCTGCAGAAGAAGAGCATTGGGGCGCCCGGATGCAATGGCCGTCCTGACCTGTGCCAGAGCAGCGCTGCTGCGTGCATGGACACAATGGACACAAACGCCCGGCCACACCGACGTGGTATCGCATGCTGCGCTGCTGCCGCGCACGAGCGGTGCAAGGGCCTTTGTCGTCGTCCGTGTTGTGTCGTGGTGCATGCGGTGCCTGCGGTGCTTGCGTGTCGGGCGGCGTGTGCAACCGTGCAGGCTTTATGCCGTGTTTCTTTTCTTAGACGGCGGCCGGGGCGCCCTCCCTCCCTTGGACCCCTGCGCCGGCGTTTCGCTCTCCTTGACGCGGTCGTTGGGCCGGCGCTCGACTAAGGAGTATGCGTATTCTGGGCGGTGCTCGGGCGCTAGCGACTGCCGGACAAAAGTCCCTCTGCTGCCGACTGTGTGTGACGTGGGTGTGCGTAGGAGAGTACGTGGTGTAAAAGTACGTGGTTTGAGTACATGGTCTGTATAGGAGTACGTGGTTTGTGCAAGTCACTCCTATTCTTACTCTGATGTTTAAAAAGTGTCTCGCTGACTCACTTTTTCTGATTTCTCATTGCACCGTTTCCCATCCCCCAGCAGCAGAACACCCCGTCTTCCAAAATTCCAGAATTCCCAGGGACCGTTGCGATCGGCGCTCGAGCGTACGTAGGCGATCCGCTTTGCCAAGACCGTGCGGGCGGAGCTGCTTGCGCGTCGCGTTCAGGGGCTCTGCCCCCCCCCCCTTAGCGCCCCGCTCCCGCCCCCAGATCTAGTGCCGGCCGATGCGCTTGTGCATGCCGGCGCCCGCCAGGCCAGGGTGGGGGAATGACATTGCCTCCGCCGCCATAGGTCGGCTGACGACGACGGCCCTGATGACGCCAGCACGGGTCCGTACGTACCGCTGCCGTTTCAGACGGCTGACTGCGCGGCCGGGCGGGCTGTCCGGTGCTGTCCAATGGCAGGCCGGGCAAAGGGCAGACGAGTCAAGGGACTCCGTAGACACCCCCAGGAGCCCGGGGGCCAGGAGCAAAGGGAAGGCAAGAGTGGACCGCTGTCGATCCCTGGTCGCGCGGCTCTTTGGGGTTCTCTGAATTTTTCCATTGCAGCGAAATTGGGCGGATGGCTGAACATGACGCGTCGTAGGACGTGGAGGGGCGAGGGTCTCAACGGCCAGGCGTGCTGTTTGTTGACGGTGCCTGTCTCGGGATATATAATGCGAGACGGACGGCGTTTCTCTGATGGTTTCGTTTCGTTTCCATCCTCACTCTCTTTTCATCTTCTCCTTCTACCATCCCATCTTCAAACAGAACCATGCGTTTCTCGTCCATCCTCGCCGGCCTCGCCCTCGGCAGCGGCCTCGTCGCCGCCCACCCCGGCCACGACATCCGCCAGGAGGCGCTGGAGCGCCGCTCGTTCCTGCAGTCGCAGAAGCGCTCGTCGCTCGGCCACTGCGCCGACAAGCTCAAGGCGCGCAACGTGCACGCGGCCAACGCGCGCCGGCGCGCCAACCGCCTGGAGAAGGCGCGGGCCAAGCGCGGCCTGCAGCGCCGCGACCTCGACTCGGTGCTGGACACGAGCCACAACAAGACGTGCAAGGGCTACTCGCCGTCGACGAGCGCCGAGAAGCTCTTTGCCGGCTACAACTCGTGCCTGCTGACGCCCGAGGTCACCCAGGGCCCCTACTACGTGTCGGGCGAGTACGTGCGCGAGGACATCACCGAGGACCAGGCGGGCGTCGACGTCCTGCTCGACTTCCAGGTCGTCGACGTCAACACCTGCGACGTCGTGCCCGACGTCTACGTCGAGATCTGGCACTGCAACGCCACCGGCGTCTACTCGGGCATCGAGGCCAACGGCAACGGCGACTCGTCCGACGCCAGCAACCTGGACAAGACCTTCTTGCGCGGCATCCAGCTGAGCAACGACGAGGGCGTCGCCGAGTTCGAGTCCATCTTCCCCGGCCACTACACCAGCCGCGCCACGCACATCCACATCATTGTCCACACCAACGCCACGCTCCTGGCCAACGAGACGCTCGGCAGCGTCAACTACGCCAGCCACGTTGGCCAGGCCTTCTTCGACCAGGACCTCATCACCCAGGTCGAGGCCCTCGCGCCCTACAACACCAACACCCAGGAGCTGACGACCAACGCCGACGACTCCATCCTGGCCGAGGAGACCGCCACCGACGGCGTCGACCCCTTCTTCGAGTACACCATGCTGGGCTCCAGCCTGAGCGACGGCCTGTTTGCCTGGATCGCGTTTGGCATCAACTCGACGCTCTCGGACGAGCTGACGCCCGCGGCCTACTACTACGAGTCGGGCGGTGTCGAGAACTCCGAGTCGGGCATGGGCGGTGGCGGCGGCGGCGGCGGCAACGGCACCATGGGCGGCAACGGCACGGCCCCGACGGGCGCGCCGCCGTCGTAAAGGGCGATTACGACATCAATGACCGGAGGAGACATGGGAGAAAATGGTAAAAAATAGCGTTGACAATTCAAAAAGACGGGATCTTGTCTTGATGCCCAAACGCTTTTATTTTTGTGGATTGTATTTTTGTATTTTTTTACTACTCCGTACGTATTTTCTTTTTCTATGTATTTTTCCCCTTTCGATTCTCCTGGCAAAATTCCAGATGTACCTGGCAAGATCCGATCGATGCTGGTTTTTCTACTTTTCGCCGGGTCTGTGCATTTTCGTCTTGTTTACTCCTGTTGCACCCCACCGACAAACTTTTCAACAGAATGGCTGAATGGGCACGCTGGAAATATCGTACATACTGTCTTATTTTGTTTCTCAGTTAACGCACGCATCTCTCGTGTCTGACTGTCGCCTGCTTTCCGCCAGGGATGGGTGTGACAAGGAAATGAGGGATGCCATGCTTGTCAGCGTCGAGGCGGTGTTTGTCAAATTTGAGACGGCCGCGTCATCGCCCCCATTTCCTGATTCTGCCGCAATAATAGACATGGTTACACTGCTGACAGCCCGAATCCAATCACATTTACGTTTTGAAACCCGTCTCATTTGTCAAATGTGGTCGATGGAAGTTTCCAGCACTGACTTCTTGGATGTGTCGGGCCTTGTCTTGGCAGCAGTAGTATAGGGCTCGGACGGTCAAAACGCCGTGCGGTCAAAACGCCGTGCGGAGAAACGGGGCTATTCAAGAGCGGCAAATCACCACATCGAGTGCTGTCATGTGGCAGCGGCGTACGGACCGACCTCTTTGTGCCGAATACAACATTGCACGGGCCGACTGCACTGACGGCCAAGACGACGGCGGCCACATGTGTCGGCACGTCGGACTGCAGAGACAGGCCCGAGCAAACCCCCATGGCGATGTCGGCATAAGAGCCGGCATAAGAGTGGGCGTGACAATTCTAACTTGACACGTGATCTTACTCAGTGCCCATCCCAAATGCATCGCTTCATAATTAGTATTGTCTATCTTCTACCACGCCAGCTCCGCCTTGGCCGGGCAGCTGGCCTCGAGCTGGGCGCAAAAGGCCTCCTCCTCGTCGAGCTTGCCCGTCTTCATCTCGCCGGCGATCTTGGGCGTGGCCGGGCAGATGGGGCGGCCGCCGTTCTCCTGCTCCTCGCGGGCGCGGTGGCCCATGACGTGGCGGCGGACGGTGTCCTGGAAGTAGAGCGGCCCGCGTTCCTTGTCCGGGTGGAACTGGCCGTTGACGTAGACGCCGGCGTTGATGTTCTCCTGGGCGCGGTCGCAGAGGATCTTGTCCTCGCCGAGGACCTGGTGGTAGAACTTGAGGATGGCGTCGAACTGCTCGTCGGTGGCCTTTTCGTGGCGGAACACGTCGTTCTCAATGCGCGTCGTCGTGGCCGACGTCGGGACCATGCGCTGGATGTAGAAGAAGTTTTCGCTGGGGGGTTAGCAGCGGTGCACGAGGGAAGCAGGAGCAAGCAGACCTACGTCACCGTGATGGACGTCAGCGGATACAGGTAGATGATCGACCGCTTGAACTGCTGGTCGCTGCTGTCCTTGTTGATGATGGTGTGCTCGAACGCGCCCTTGTTGGGCTCGACCGTGTACTTGGTCAGGTCCGAGACGCCGGCGATCAGCGGGTGCGACGTCGGGCAGTGGTAGCACTCGTTGTAGTTCTCGATGACGCCCTTCCAGTTGGCGTCCAGGTCAATGTCCCAGCGGTGGTCGAAGCGGTAGCCGGCAAAGTCGTACGTGTCGCGCATGCGCGTGTCGATGCCGGCAAAGTCGCTCTCCCACGCGTTCGTCGGCGCGCCCGCCTCCAGGTTGACCCAGACGAAGCCGGCCGCGTCGATCTTGACGTTGACCGGCAGCAGGCCGTGCTGGCTCTTGTCGAAGCCGGGCACGGTGTCGAAGCGCGGCGCTTTGGCCAGGTTGCCCTTGTAGCCGTAGGACCAGCCGTGGTACTTGCAGCTGAGCACGGCCGCGTTG
This sequence comes from Ceratocystiopsis sp. VPRI43766, assembly GCA_019925685.1. Classification (NCBI taxonomy): domain Eukaryota; kingdom Fungi; phylum Ascomycota; class Sordariomycetes; order Ophiostomatales; family Ophiostomataceae; genus Ceratocystiopsis; species Ceratocystiopsis sp. VPRI43766. The sequence continues at coordinate 86,227 of JADHKF010000008.1, read as the reverse complement.
CCGCACGGCTTCTCGACAATCGGGTACGCGCGGTGGCGGCACACGTTGTGGAAGCCGTTGATGGCGCCGGTGCGGTCCTGCACGAGGAAGAAGGAGTAGCCGGCCACGTCGAACTTGAGGTAGTCGCCGGCCTTGGCGAAGCGCAGCTTGTGCGTCAGCAGCAGCCAGCGCTGCGAGAAGATGGCGCGCCGGTCGAGCTCGTACATGGCCGGGCTGCGGTACCACGACGCCGGCAGGCCGCGGGCCGGGGCGGGGCCGGCCGGGGCGTCGTCGTCTTTGGAGAGGCCGAAAAAGCGAAACATGGTTGTTGTCAGAAAACAATGCACACGTTGTCGATGTCTCCAGAACAATGCACACGTTGTCGATGCCGTACACCAGTCGATGCCGTCCAACAATGCACCCACTTGTAGTCTTTGCCACAACGCCCGACGGCCGAGAACGGAGTGACAGCTGTCGGCGGCGTCGCTAAGCCGGCGCCACCCGCTATCACTCCGGACCATCCGTTGACGCGCTCCCCACCCAGTCGCGATAAGACCCCCACTCTTGGCAGTTGGACGTTGCCGGCGGCAAAGCGGCTTCCCACTTTTGCCTCCAATGGCCTGATCGCGATGTCTTGTACGGAGTCGATGCTTTTGAATTGTATATGAACGTCCGGGAGTGAGTCGATGTTGAGCTCAAATCAAGCAATAAATCAGTAATCAAAATGACGACCAAGCAGATTGCCCTCATTGACTTTTCCGGTACGTCCTTAAAGTCCCTGGCGGTCTCTGTGAAAACCCCCTGTAGGAAGGAGACTGACCCCCAGGCTTCTACTCGGCCGACCCGGCCAAGAAGCAGCAGGTCGTGGACCAGATCCGCACCAGCTGCCTGGACAATGGCTTCTTCCAGATCACCGGGCACAGCATCCCCGCCGCGCAGCAAAAGGCCGTCATGGCCGCCGTGAAGGAGTTCTTTGCCCTGCCGCAGGAGGCCAAGGACAGCGTGTCCAAGAACAACAACACGTGGAACCGCGGCTACGAGATGCTGCGGTCGCAGATGCTCGAGGAGGGCACCGAGCCCGAGCTCAAGGAGGGCTTCTACATTGGCGACGAGATCCCCGAGACGCACCCGTACTTTGTGCACAAGCGCCTCAACAGCGGCCCGAACCAGTGGCCGGCCGCGCTGGCCGACCTGGAGCGCTTCAAGGCCGACTCCATGGCGTACTACCAGTCGGCGCTGGCGCTGGCCCGCGACCTGCTGCGCGCCCTGGCCCTGTCCATGGACCTGCCCGAGGACTACTTCGCCGCCTTTATGGACGGCGCCGTGGCCACGATGCGCTACCTGCACTACCCGTCGCAGCCGCCCGACGCCGACGAGAAGCTGGCGCGCGGCATCGGCGCGCACACCGACTTTGGCGCCATCACGCTGCTGCTGCAGGACACGGTCGACGGGCTGCAGGTGCTGGACGCCGCGTCGCAGACGTGGATCGACGTCGAGCCCACGCCCGGCGCGCTCGTCGTCAACCTCGGCAACCTGATGCAGCGCTGGACCAACGAGCGCTACCGCAGCAACGTGCACCGCGTCATCAACAAGTCGGGCAAGGAGCGCTTCTCGATCCCCTTCTTCGTCTCGGGCAACCCGGACTACGTCGTCGAGTGCATCCCGACGTGTCTGGCGCCGGGCGCCGAGCCCAAGTTCCCGCCCATCACCGTCGAGGCGGCCGTGTCGGCGGCGTATGCCGAGTCGTACGGGCGGGCGCAGCTGTTCAAGAACAAGTTTATGCAGGCCACGGCCAAGGCGCCGAGCGCGTCGTCGGCGCCGGCGGTGACAGCTTAGATAGAAATGTAAATATTCCATGATGAGATGAGTTTTTCTATACGTTGAGTATAATTTCGTTTAGTATAATTTGCAACAGAATCCACGAGATTCGCTTGAATTAAATGTCTATGAATGCGCATCTTCTACCACTTCGTCACCCCCCCGTCCACCAGAATGTCCGACCCCGTGCAGTACTTGCTCGCGTCGCTCGCCAGGAACACGCACGCCCCCCGGATGTCGTCCGGCTCGGCCACGCGCCCGTTCATGATCTCGTCCTTCCAGCTCTCGAGCAGGTGCGGGAACGGCGCCGTCATCTCGGTGCGCACGTAGCCCGGGCTGACCGAGTTGACGCGGATGCCGTACTGGTTGAGCTCGGCCGCAATCGGCGCCACCATGGCGCGCACGGCGCCCTTGGTCGCGCAGTACGCCGTCGACCGCTGCGACCGGATCGCCATGTACGACGCAATGCTGGCCACGAGCACGATGCTGCCGCACTTGGTGCCGCTGGCCAGCATCGCCTTGGCGCCCAGCTGCGCGGCAAAGTACACGCCGCGCACGTTGACGTTGAGCAGGCGGTCCATGTCGGCGGGCGTCGTGTCCAGGAAGCTGACGTCCTTGTTGACGCCGGCGCAGGCGACGACAATGTCGAGGCGGCCGCCAAAGTCGGCCTTGACCTGGTCGAAGCCGGCGGCCAGGCCCTCGTACGACGTCACGTCGACCTTGTACGCCTTGGCCTGGACGCCGTACTGGGCCGGGATCTCGTGGAAGGCGGGCAGCGCGTCAATGACGTCAAAGACGGCCACGTCGGCGCCGGCCTCGGCCAGGCCCTGGGCAAACGACAGGCCGCAGCCGCGGGCGCCGCCGGTGACAATGGCCAGACGGCCTTTGAGGGAGAACTGGGGGGTCAGCAGGTGTCCCTCCTCTGCGTGCCGCAAAAATCAACACACCTTGGACATGATGATCGTATGATGTTTGGATGTCGTCTGTCCCTGGCACATTTCCCTTCTCGGCTACGACATCTTAACTGGTGTCGAGAGCGGTGCCGTCGGCCAGCATCGGATCCCACTTTCGCCGAGAAGTGGGTTTGCGCCGACGGCGACCAAGAGTGGGGGGAAGCGCGCCCACCCAAGATAAGGCTGCGCGATGAGACGATTCTATGACGGCCGATGCACTAGCAGCATCGCGGCCAACGCGTGTGGTGCGTGCGGCTTGGGCTGTGTGACGCAGCATCCGGATGGACAGTGGGGACGATGCCGAAATAGCAGCGAGCATAACTCAGCAGCGAGCCCACTTACACGGACAGAATGCGTTGCACGCACAACGGGAGACAGACACCATGGCCGAACACAGAGTCTTGGAGAAGCAGCAACGAGACGCAGCGAGCAAGCTCCATGTAGGTTTCAGGGATATATACGGTCTGACAGTTGCTAACCCACAGGTCGTCATTGTCGGCGCCGGCCTCGGCGGCCTCGGCGCGGCCATTGCCATCCTGCTGGCCGGCCACGACGTGACCGTGCTGGAGAGCGCGTCCAAGATTGGCGAGATTGGCGCCGGCATCCAGATCCTGCCGAATGCGTCGCGCATCCTGTTTGCCTGGGGCCTGCAGGACCGCCTGGAGCCGTACGCCACGCTGCCGTCGCAGTGCGCGTACTTTGGCTGGAAGGGCAACCCGCTGGCCACGATGGACTTTGCGGCGTACGAGGCGGCGGCCCACGGCGTCTTCTGGGACTTCCACCGCGTCAACCTGCACGGCGCGCTGCTGGACCGCGCGCTGGAGCTGGGCGCGCAGCTGCACACCAACGCGCGCGCCGAGCGCGTGACGACCGAGGAGGACACGGACGGCCGGTCGTCGGCGACCGTGCACCTGGTCGACGGCCGCGCGTTCACGGCCGACCTGGTCGTCGGCGCCGACGGCATAAACTCGCAGCTGCGCGAGGCCCTCGTCGGCCACGCGGACCCGCCCACGCCGACGGGCGACCTGGCGTACCGGCTGCTGATCGACACGGCCGGCATGATGGCCGACCCCGAGCTGCGGCCCATGGTCGAGCAGCCGCAGGTCAACTACTGGCTGGGCCCGGACGCCCACGCCGTCAACTACATCCTGCGCGGCGGCAAGCAGCTCAACATGGTGCTGCTGGTGCCGGACAACCTGCCGCCCGGCGAGCTGGCCACGACGGGCACGGGCACCGCCGACGAGATGCGCGCCCTGTACAAGGACTGGGACCCGCGCATCGGCAAGCTGCTGGCGCTGTGCGACGCCAAGGAGGTGCTCAAGTGGCGGCTGTGCATCCGCCCGGGGCTGGAGCCGACGTGGTCGCACGCGTCCGGCAGCTTCACGCTGCTGGGCGACGCCGTGCACGCCACGCTGCCGTACCTGGCCAGCGGCGCCGGCATGGCGCTCGAGGACGCCGGCGTGCTGGGCCTGTGCCTGGGGCGGCTGACGGACACGTCGGCGGCCGCGAAGCGCGAGGCGCTCGCCGTCTACGAGGCGTGCCGCCGCACGCGCACGGAAAAGGTCGTCGAGCGCGGCACGTACAACCAGCACATGTACCACCTGCACGACGGGCCGGAGCAGGAGGCGCGCGACGCCAAGTTTGCCGAGTACGACGCGGTCGACCGGCGCTGGATTGCCGACGCGCGGGCGGCGGGCAAGCCGCCGGCGATGCCGGTGTCGGACGAGACGGGCGATGACCCGTTTCCGTGGCGGTACCACGGCGTTGGGCGGTGGCTGCTGACGTACGACATGTGGAAGGACGTGGAGGAGAAGTGGCCGAAGAAGTAGAGAATTGATTGTTCATTGAATGTATGATCTGAAGGAATCATGATGCGTATAAAACAGTCACAATGACAAGGATACAACTAGAAGAACTGGGAATAACCATTTAGGAATAGTCACTGTAAGACCATCACTAGAAGAAACCACAATTCATTCGACAAAACCTTATTCTATAAAGCCGCCCAGGAAAGCAAAAAAATCACGCCTTGTACTCCGGGTAGTCCGTGTAGCCCTTCTCCAGCGGATCCGCGCCGTAAAAGGTCGCGCGGTCGTACGGGTTGAGCGGCGCGCCGTCGCGCAGGCGCTCGACAAAGCCCGGGTTGGCAATGAAGTGGCGGCCAAAGGCGACCAGGTCGTACGTGCCGCTCTCGATGAGCCCCGGCGCGGCGTCGCGCGTAATGGTGCCGCAGGCCAGAAAGGCAATGCCGGCCTCCTTGAGGATGGCGCGGAACGGCGCCAGCGAGTTCTTGGGCGCCGCCGTGTACTGGGCGAGGGCGTCGAGCTTCTGCTGCTCGGACAGGACCTCGTCAAAGCGCGGCTCGATCATGTGCACGTAGGCCGGGCGGTGCTGGGCGGGCAGCGCGGCCAGGGCCCGGCACAGGTACGCCCAGTGCGCGTTGGGGTCGCTGTCCTTGGTGTCCTGGAAGTAGTTGAAGGGCGACAGGCGCAGGCCGACGCGGTCGGCGCCGATGGCGTCGCACACGGCGGCCACGACCTCGAGCACGAAGCGGCAGCGGTTCTCGACCGAGCCGCCGTACGCGTCGCTGCGCGTGTTGATGTTGTCGTGCAGGAACTGCTCGAGCAGGTAGCCGTTGGCGCCGTGGATCTCGACGCCGTCAAAGCCGCCCGCGTCGACGGCGCGCTTGCTCGCGGCCGCCCACTCCTTGACCAGGAACTGGATCTCGTCCACGGTCATGGCGCGCGGCGGGTCGTCGGCGCACGGCGTGCCGTCGAGGTAGCTGCCGCCCATCGGCTGCGTCGTCGACGACCAGCACTTGTCGCCCGTGCCCAGCATCTTGGAGCTCGACGCGCGGCCCGTGTGCCACAGCTGCGCCACCATCAGGCCGCCCTTGGCGTGCACGGCGTCGGTCACGCGCTTCCAGCCCGCCAGCTGCGCCGGCGCAAACACGCCCGGCACGCGCGGGTAGCCGCTGGCCGCCTTGTAGATGTCGGTGGCCTCGCCGATGATCAGGCCGCCGTCGCTGGCGCGCTGGCCGTAGTACTGCACCATGCGGTCGCCCGGCACGTTGACGCCGTCAATGACGTCGCAGCGCATGCGCGTGCACGGCGGCATGACGATGCGGTGCTTGAGCGCCAGCTTGCCGACGCGCAGCGGCGTGAAGAGGCCGGACGAAGCGAGGGGAGCCATGGGCGTGTCGGTGCTCGTGGAACCCATTGTGATCAAGGTGCTGCAGGAGGGAGAGTGTGTGTGTTGCTGGTCTGTCAAAGAAGCAAACGGCAGCAGACGATATAAAAAGACAGAGAAAAGCTTGCTAGTTCGCTGCAGATGTCACGAAAGTGGCAAGAGTTGCTGCTGCCAAGGCATAGGTCCGAATCGGGCACCTATCGCAGGAGCTTGTGTGGAGCCGCGCGGCAGTGCCTCCCATTCTTGGCTCGGGAGTGGGGGACGGCGACAGGGGTAGCTGTCGGGGAAGGTCCACTGCCGGTACGGAGTACTTACCACCCACTTTTGGGTTGGTGACAGACGGTAATGACAGCTTATCAGGTCTTGGCATCAATGTAAGACATCTATGGAGTATGCAGTAAGACAATGAGGGTCATTGTGATTCACATTGAAATTATTGGAAATGAGACAACCGGAGAATGATTGATAAAACTATGGAACTGAACTAGGAACTAGATCGAGGCGTGGCCGTGCGTCTCGTACGGGAGACCGAAACAGAAGAAGCCGGCAACAATCCACAGCGCAGCACTGACGTAGATGGGCACGCTCGAGTAGCCGGCATACGTCGAGATCAGCGAGGCACACAGGCCGCCCAGGCGCAGGAGCGTGGCAGCAACGCCCGTGCCCGTGCCGCGGACAGGGGCCGGGAACGACTCGGGGGCGTAGGCGTACATGACGGCGTATTCTGTTCGGTCAGCACTTGCGTGAAGCGATTTAGAGGGTGCTGTGACGTACCAAAGTTGCCCAGAATGCCCGTCGCGCACTGGAAGCCCGTGTCGGCCGCCTGCGTCTTGGCCGCCGTGTAGGCAAAGAGGAAGACGCCGGTCAGCACGGCCGAGGCGGCCATCATCCAGCGGCGGCCGAAGCGCGTCTCGACGGCGTAGCCGGCGGCAATGGGCCCGACAATGGTGACGGCCGACACGATGCAGTACGTGCGGTAGGTCGCGTCGAGCGAGCTGTCGTACGTGTAGCTCTTCTTGGTCTCGAGGTACGACGTGATAAAGGCAAAGTAGAGCGGGTAGGCAATGCCAATCGTCAGCCACAGCAGGAACGTGACGCCGCTGTGCTGCGCCATCTTGCGGCCGGAGAACAGGCGGCGGTAGCTCGAGCCGTCAAAGTCCTTGAAGCTCTCGCGCAGGATCTGCTTGTAGGTCATCTTGGCCGGCGCCGGGGGGACGACAAAGTCGTCGGCCTTTTCGTCGGACGACGACGCGATGCCCGCCGCCGCGCCGCGCACGCGCACGTCGATCGCCTGCAGCATCTCGAGCGTGAGCGTCTCGGGCTTGCCGTTGTAGCGCGCAATGTAGTTGACCGACTCGACGGCCTCGGCGTCGCGGCCGCGCGAGATCAGGTAGCGCGGCGACTCGGGGATCTTGAAGACAAAGATGCGCACCAGGCCAAAGACAATGGCCAGCCCGCCCAGCGTGATCATCATGTAGCGCCAGCCCATGTTGTCGGCGCGCGGGCACGGCGCGTCGGCCTCGGCGCAGGCAAAGTTGGCCAGGAACACCCAGGCCAGCAGCGAGACGATCAGCTGCCCCAGGTTCCACCACGCCGACAGGCTGACCAGCAGCCACTGGTACGTCTGCGGCACGAGCTCGAGGAAGATGATGCTGTCGACCGGCACGTTGCCGCCCGCCGCCGTGCCGATGACGCCCCAGAGCGAGCAGAAGGCGACAAAGTTCTGCGAGCCGGCCACGGCGCAGGCAAACACGCCGCCCAGCAGGATGGTGGCGTTGAAGGCCGGGCGGCGGCCGACCATGTCGGCCGTCGTGCCCCAGAAGGACGCGCCCAGGATGAGGCCGACGTAGTAGGCGACGGAGCTGAAGCTCAGGTGCGTGATGTGCGTGAACTCGTTGGCGACGGCCGGGCGCGCGGCGCTGATGCCCTGCGACCAGAAGTTGTCGACCATCCAGCCGAAGCCGTTGACGACAAACAGCCACCACTGGAACTTGCCCATGCCGATCAGCGCCAGGTGCTCGGCCACCAGCTCCGACTTGAGCCGGTACGCGTCGCTGACGGCCGAGTGGTAGAACTCGGCCACGACGGCGTCGTCGTGCACGCCGGCCACGACAATCTCGTCGGCCGTGCCGTTGATCTCGGACGGCGGCCGCGCCGTCGTCGTCGTCGTCTTTTCCATCTTGGCGTCCGACATGGTGGTGACTGGGTGTAGAAGGGGTAGACAAGAAACTATGAAGAAGAAGCACGCAAGCACACTCGTGGTCGACTGTGGAGAGCGTCTGTCTTTATACGGCTTCTCGTCCGGCGTCCCTGCACACCCACTCTATGGCTGGGCGTTCGGAACCATTGGCTGCCGTCTGAATGGCCTGCGTGGTCGTTGCTCGGCGTCGTGCGATAGGCGCACGGCTCTGTCGGCAGCCTTGCCCAGATAGTGTCTCTATCCGAATTGATTAAAGCCCCCCCCCCCATAGATTGATTACACGCCCCGGCGCGGGGGCCCGCCCTGAGATACCGGCCTATCTCTCGCGCCTTGCGTCTTATCCACCCACTCTCTGATTGCGGGCGGCTGCTACGGGTCGCAAGTGGGGAAGGCCGGAGCTGAGACAGCATACGAATGGCAGAGCAACGAAAGCAAGCACGAAAAATACTAGGGTACTTTTTTTGTACATGTCTCTTTTCGTCTAAGTGGTCTATACGAATTACACATCACTTTGCCTGCAGGAACGCACCGTAGTACGTGTCCAGCCAGCCCGCGGCCTCGGCGCCTGCGGACGCGCTGGCCTGCCACTTTCGCAGCGAGCCCACGTAGCCGTCGGGCCGGACGTTGAGCACGGCCACCTCGCCGTCGCCCAGGCCCCCCAGCCACTTGTCCGTGCACGACTGGCCGCGCGTGTCCAGTTTTGGCACGTCGTCGAGGTAGACGGTCCAGGCCGACTTGGCAAACACCGGGGGAAGCCCTGCGAGCTCGAACTTGGACTTGTCCGTGGATGCTGTTTGTTAGAGGAGAAAATGCCAAAAGTCCAGTGAAGCTTGACTTACTGATCAGCGCAAATGTGAACAGCTCGCTCACGCCCGTGTAGCGCTCTGGCCGCACGTAGACGTCCTTGGTGCGCTTTGGGCGCGGCTTGTCCGCGTACGACGTGGCTGCGGCCGCCGACAGCCGGGCCAGCAGCGACGCCTTGTCCTCGACGGCCGCGCTGAGCGCCGCAAGAAACGCCGATCCCGCCGCCGAGGCCAGGTCCGGCACCACCACGTAGATGCGGAACTGCCCCAGCACCGGGATGTCCAGCTGCAGGTCGACGGGGTTCGCGTCGACGTAGCGCGTGGCCGTGGCCGGGGGCAGCGTGCGCCCGGGCACGGCACTGCCAGCGCCCGCCGGTGCCGGCACGGCCGCGTTCACGACGTTGGCGCCGTACTCGACCCCCACTCCCGAGATGAACTGCACGTTGGTGCGGAAGTTGGCGGCCAGCGCGGCCGCGTCGCCGCCGGCAATCTGGTTGGCGTGCTCGTAGTCGAAATGGATCAGGTCCAGCGCAATCTTCTTGCGCTCGTCCTCGTAGCTGGCCAGCAGCGCCGGCGCCGCCAGCCCGCGCACCGCCAGGTTGAGCTTCCACGCCAGGTTCCACGAGTCGTGCACGCTCGTGTTCATGCCCTGCGCCGCCTTGGGCGAGTGCGTGTGGCTGGCGTCGCCCGCAATGAACAGCCGCTGCGCCGGGTCCGTGAACCGCGCCGCCACCCGCTGCGCCACCGTGTAGTGCCCGAACCACTCGACGCTGCGCCACGCCACCCGGTACGGCGCCAGCACGCGCTGCGCCTGCTGCATGACCGTCTCCTGGGTCACGGCCGCCTTGTCCTCGTCGTCGCCGATCTTGAGCTCAATGTAGAACCGCGTCATGTTGCGCTCGCGCGGGATCATCAGCACCGTGCCGTGCTCCTCCGAGAACACCACCGCCTTGCTCCAGATGTCGGGGAAGTCCGTGTCCAGCTCGCCGTCGAGCACGCCCCATGCCGACCGGTGGGGGGTGCCCTGCGCGTACGTGTCCGGGATGGCCGCCCGCACGCGCGACCGCGCCCCGTCGCAGCCCACCAGGTAGTCGGCCCGCACGGGGCCCTCGCTGTCGTCCTCGCAGGTGATCTCGAGGTGGCCGCCGTCCGTCGTCTTGACCGCCGCAAACTTCTTTGACCGCTGCACCGCCCCGCCGGCGTCGTGCAGGTCGTCCAGCAGCAGCCCCTCAATCATGCCCTGGTGGCAGAGCAGAATGAACGGCCACTTGACGTCCAGGCAGTCCGCGGGGTAGTGCACCTCGCGCGACATGCGCTGCAGCGGCGCCGCGGCCGACCCGCGCCACAGGCAGATGTCGTAGACGCGCACGCCGTCGCGCAGCAGGTCGTCGCCCAGCCCCATCATCTGGAACGTCTCAATCGTCTTTGGCTGGATGCCGTCGGCCCGGCCCACGGCGGTGGGGTTTGGGCGGTCGTCGAGCACGGCGGTCTTGACGCCGAAGCGCGTGAGAAGCGTCCTGGAGGTCAGCCGCTGAGCTCGCATCAACACGGTCCAGTCCACTCACCCCAGCATGAGGCCTGCGGGCCCGGCGCCCACAACACACACGTCTGCTGCGGCCATGATGTCGATCTGTGTACTTTTACGCGTGTGCTTGTCCTTGCGTCTGCTCGTCCTTGCGTCTGCTCGGGCTCTGGCCGTGTCGCGATTGTCTTCTTATTCTGGTCACGAGTGGGAGCTGCACATGCGCATGCGTCGGATCAACATGCGCCGACCTCAGAAACATACGACTTTTAACAAACGATGTCATACGTCTTCGTTCTTCTACAAGGCTGTCGTGTCCACTGTCGGGCAACTTCCCCCACCTTTCGCATCGGACCCCCACTCCCGAGATGCCTGCCGCGACAGCACCGCCCACCAATCGGCGAAGTGTGGGGCCGACATACGGAGAGGGTCGCGGTACAACTGCGACGAGGAAGGCTGAGGACATGTAGGACGACGTGTATGTTGTACAAGACAGACGACTGTGATACACCCAAGTGTAGGATTGAGAGAAGATGGCAACGCAGCCGACATGGCAGAACATTGTGGAGAGGAAACGGAAGCAGCAGGCAGAGGCGCTGGCGGGGTTTGCATCGGCCAAGACAGCAACATCCATCACGGAGGCGGATGATATTGCGACGCTCGAGAAGGCGATTGCATCTGGAAGCGTCGATGTGCAGACCGTCATCAAGGACTACATCGCCAGGTAGGCCGGGTTCTGCGTGGTTGTCCGGGCCTTGCTGACCAAACTAGAGCGTATGCAGCGCACAAATGCACAAACTGGTATGCCCCATGATAATCCGCCTCGATGTGCCATGCTCACAGTCCAGCCTATCCGAAGTCATATTCTCCGATGCCTTGGAGCAGGCAAAGAGCCTCGACAGTGAGCGGCCCGGGCTGGATCTGTCCACGAAGCCACTGTTCGGTGTCCCAGTCACGCTCAAGGACCAGTTCAATGTCAAAGGCTATGACTCTACCATCGGCTATGTTGGGCGTTCGTTTGCGCCGGCCGACAAAGACTGTGCTCTTGTCAAGATGCTCAAGGCACTGGGGGCCGTCATTCTCGCCAAGACAAACCTGCCCCAGAGCATCATGGTATGATATCCGGCGTTGCAACTGTGGCTTCGTCTCTGCTGACCAACAGTGGTGCGAGACAGACAACCCGCTGTTCGGACTCACCGTCAACCCGGTCGACAAAGACTACACTCCCGGTGGCTCGACCGGTGGCGAGGCTGCTCTTCTGGCACAGAAAGGCAGCCTGCTCGGCTTCGGCACAGACATTGGCGGCAGCATCCGCATGCCGGCGCACATGATGGGCCTCTATGGCTTGAAGCCAAGCGTGCGTGCCTTTGCTCCCCTGCTGTACTTTGTCCGCTAACAATACAGAGCGCACGCCTTCCGTACCGCGGCGTCCCCGTCTCGACAGAGGGCCAGGAACACGTCCCGTCGTCGGTCGGCCCCTTGTCGAGATCGCTCTCCTCCATGATCACGGCCATGAAGTGTCTCATCGATGCCAAGCCCTGGCAGTATGATTCCCGCTGTGTTCCCATTCCCTGGCGCCAGGACATGTACGACGATGTCACTCTCGGCCGGCGACCTCTGGTTTTTGGCATTCTGCGGCAGGACGGTGTTGTCCAGCCACACCCGCCCGTGGCACGCGTGCTCGACGAGACGGCCGCCAAACTGCGGGCTGCAGGCCACTACGTTGTCGAGTGGGATGCTACACTGCATGCCGAGCTGGTGGCTGTGATGGTGAGTCTACAGCTTCCCGTCTCGTATTTCACGACTGACAGACAGGACGCCTTCTACTCGGCCGACGGCGGCGAAGACATCCGCCGGGATGTCGCCCGGGCCGGCGAGCCGTTCATCCCCCACGTGGCGCGCCTCGTAAGCCAGGGCCATCCCATCTCGGTGTACGACTACTGGCAGCTCAACCGCCGCAAGCTCGATCTGCAGAACGCCTACCTCGACAAGTGGAACGCGGTCGTCTGCCCCGAGACCGGCGGCCCGGTCGATGCTCTGATCCTGCCGACCATGCCGCACACAGCGGTGCCGCACAAGGGCTGCGCCTGGGTTGGTTACACCAAGGTCTGGAACGTGCTGGACTACCCGGCGCTGGTGGTCCCTGCCGGCAAGGTCGAGACCAAGGACTTGGAGACGCCATGGGCAAGCCAGCCGGCCGAGGGCAAGCACCCTGCCGAAGTCAAGAACCACGGGATCTGGACGGAGCACGGCAAGCGCATGGCGGAGCTGGGTCTGCCGGTGGGGGTGCAGCTGGTGTGCCGGAAGCTGGAGGAAGAGAAGGTGCTTGGGATTGGGAAGGTTGTAGACGATTTGATTCGGGGTGAGTGAGTTTCAGTGCAGCATAAATTAGACTCGTCTACAACTTGATTTTGCGAGTTAATTCTATTTTATTTTCAAATAGAATTTTAATAATTTTAAACGTTAATTTTTTTTTTTCGCCTTTGAATCAACAAAATACAAGTTCTATAATTGCATGAATATCATTACTATCTCGCTTTAATTACAAAAACCAAAGATGCTCACTCCGGCTTCTTCGACAGAGTGTGCCCGTACCGCTTCATGACCTCCTCCGGCGTGGCCGGCATCCAGGCACCCTCGGCTGGCTTGCTCTTGGCCTTGAAATGGTCGGCCATCTGTTGGTTAGCAGAGTTCGAAGTAACGGGATGAATCGTACGCACCTCCGCCATCGTCACCCAGCGCACGCCCTCGTGCTTGTTGATGTGCTCAATGATGCGCTCGTGCATGAGCAGCACGTGGGGCCGGCCGGACACGTCCGGGTGGATGGTCATGGGGAAGATGAACGAGTCGTACTCGCGGTAGAAGTAGTCAAAGTGGTCCTTCCAGATGTCCTCAATGTCGCGCGGGTTGACCCAGCCGTGCGAGTTGGCCGAGTTCTTGATGAACATCATGGGCGGCAGGTCGTCAATGTACCAGGAGCCCGGGATCTCGACGAGGCCGGTGTCCTGGCCCTTGACGAGCGGCTTCATCCACTCCTCGGCCTTTTTCGAGTAGTCGATCTTGGTCCAGGTGTCGCCGGTGCGCAGCCAGTACGGCTGGCAGTCGTGGTGCGACATGGAGTGGTCGTACTCGATGCCGTAGCTGAGCAGCAGCTCGGTGCCCTCGGCGCTGGTCTCCCACCAGGGCGCGACGCTGCCGCGCGGCGGCTTGCCGCAGAAGTCGGTCAGCATGGCCCACGTCTTGGCCAGGACGTCGCGCTGCTGCTCGAGCGTCATGTCGGCGGGGTTCTCGTGGCTGTAGCCGTGCAGGCCGATCTCGTGGCCGGCGTCGCGCACCATGGCGCACTCCTCGGGGAACGTCTCGAGCGTGTGGCCGGGGATGAACCACGACGCCTTGATCTTGTACTTGTCAAAGAGCTTCAGCAGGCGGCGCGTGCCCTCGGTGCCGGCCCAGATGCCTGCGAATCAGCGAGTGTGCGCAAGCGTCACGACGAGAACAAGAACGGACCTCTGCTGATGTCGCTGGTGCTGTCCTCGCCGCCATACGACCCCAGCCAGCCGGCAACGGCATCAATGTCCACGCCGTAGCAAACGAGCACTTCCTTCTTTCCCATGATGACGATGTGTGTGTTGTTGTCAGAGTGAGCTATTCCTGTCTGAAGCTATGACAGCTATAGCTCTTGCGCAGTAGTCTTAAGAGGGGTCCTTTTGTGGGCCACTTACAGGGCCGCGATAGCGGACGTGGCCGACGGCCGTCAGGAGTGGGGGTGGGTCCGTCGGGCAAAGCGGAGCCTTCCCATCTCCGAAAGCGATCGCGGCCTTTGGACGTTCCACTGCTGAGATTGTCGTTTCTGTCAGAGAGTGGGCGAAAACACCAGCCTGGCGAGAAAGAAAGGACGCAGACACAAGGGGGAAAAAATTGAAAAAATACGGCCAGGCAGTCAAAGCAACGATGGACGGCACACGCTCGGGACGCAGTCGCTCTGGCGGAGCAGCAGCAGCAGCAGCCTCTGTGGACGACCGGCGCTTTGCCTGCACGTTTCCCGGGTGCGAGAAGCGCTTCACGCGGACGGAGCACCTGCAGCGGCACGCGCTGAACCACAAAGGCGGCGACCACGCGTGTCCCCGGTGCAGCGCCGCCTTCAAACGGCCGGACCTGCTGGACCGACATATGAATCGGCATCGCCAGAAGGACCTTGAGGCCGGCGGGGAAGGTTGCGGCGTCCTCGACACGCGCAAGCGCGCCTGGAAGGCCCCGGACGGCGCTGTCGTTCCGCGGCGTCCGAACCCGATTCAGCGGACGCGCACCCAGGAGCAGGAGAAGGACACGCAGGCACCAGCACCAGCACCGGCACCGGCACCAGCACCGGCACCAGCACCGACCCCGGCACAAACACGCAAAACCCCGGAGCAGACGGCCGGCTTCCAGCTGCCGACGTCGCCGGTCTCCGAGCGCGAGTCACTGCACGACACCGACCACGCCGGCAGCCGCATCGACAGCATTGCCAGCGGCACGTCGTCGGCGTCGGAGCCGCGCCTCGACTCGCTGCTCGACCCGTTCCTGCCCACGTACGCCGAGGACCCGTGGCAGCTATGGAATGAGCAGCCCTTCCAGGCCGACACTGCCAGCTCGTTTAACATGCCCTACACCACCGCCCTGGACTACAACTGGCTCTTTAACATGGCCCAGCAGCCCGCACACCCAGCCGACCACGCCGCCGCCGCCGCCGCCGCCCTCTGCTCGGCCCCGGCCAACCCGAACCCGCACCCGCACCAGCACCCCCAAGTCATGACGCCGCAGTCCAGCACCACCGCGGCCAGCTCCCAGGCCTTCTCGGCCTCGTCGCTCGCCTCGGGCGGCGGCTACGACGGCCCGCGCGCCCTCTACGGCAACGACCAGGGCTTCGACAGCCTCAACTTCACATCTCCCCCTGGCGGCTTCCGCGGCGCAGCCACGCCGAACCAGGCATCACAACCACCACCACCACCACCACTACCACTACAACCCGATACGGCGCTGACGGCGACCTCGACCGTGTCGTCGCGCGCGGCCGACGAGCCGGCGCTGCGCATGTTCGCCTCCGAGGCCGAGCGCCCGCTGTCCATGCTCGACAGCACGACGCGCCTGCCCAGCCTCGACCACGCCACGCACGACCGCCTGCTGGCCATTATTGCCACGGCCAAGCCATGCCTGCCCGACAGCAGCACGAGCAGCGGCGGCGTGCCGGTCGCGTCGTCGTCCCTGCACGACTGCTCGCCGCTGTCGCGCTCCGCCATGCAGCTGTACCTCGACCTCTTCTTCACGCGCTTCAACGCGACGTACCCCATTGTGCACCTGGCCTCGTTCCGGCCGGGCGCGGTCGAGCCGCTGCTGCTGCTGGCCGTCATCCTGCTCGGCGCCACCTACTCGACCAAGGAGGCGCACCAGGTCGCCGTCTGCATCCACGACGTCATCCGGCCGATTGTCTTTGCCCACGACGGCTTCTCGGCCCGCCCGGCGCTGTGGACGCTGCAGACGATCCTGCTGATCGAGTGCTTTGGCAAGTCGCGCGCCGGCCAGAAGCAGCACGACATGAGCCACCTGTTCCACGGGCTGCTGATCAACCTGATCCGCCGCTCCGACTGCCAGTCCGTCCGGCCCCAGGGCCCGCCGCTGGCCTGGCGCGGCCGCCTCGACGAGATCGCAACGGACGACCTGGAGACGGCCTGGCTGCGCTGGGCCGAGGCCGAGCAGAAGAAGAGGTGCGTCTCTCGTCTTTCTTTCTGTATGGACACTGCTAATCCCCCCCCCCAGACTCGCCCTATACTGCTTCATGTGGGACACCCAGCACGCCGTCCTCTTCTGCCAGAGCCTGTGCATGTCCGCGTTCGAGCTGCGCCTGCACTTCCCCTGCAGCCAGACCGTCTGGGAGGCGCCTGATGCGCGGCAATGGGCCGCCCTCTGGTGGAACGAGCTGCCGCCGCCGCTCTCGCCAGCAAACAACGCCGCTCCGTCCCCCCAGCCCTTCTTTCTGCCGACGCTGCGCGCGTACCTGACGCCCGGCGGGCCGGCCTCCCCTGCCGGGCTCAACGCCCACGCACGCGTGCTGGTCCTGCACGGCCTCATGTCCATTTTCTGGGACATGCAGCGCCGCGACCAGACCACGCTCGGCACCGTGGCCGGGTCGGTGCACGGCGCCTCGCACTGGCGCACCATCATCTCCAAGGCCTACAGCAACTGGAAGGCCGACTTTGACCACTACTGCGCGGCGGCCGTGCGGCAGTGGCAGAACCAGAACCGCTACCAGAACCCGCACCCGCTCGACGGCGCGCGCCAGCCCGACTTCCCGGCCGAGATGGCCACCTTTGTGGCGTCGACCAACGCCGTCTACCACGCGGCCCAGTGCCTCCTGCGCATGGAGTTCCTCGACATCCAGATCTACGCCGGCGCCCGTCACATCCTGGGCCGGCCCGTCCAGCAGCGCGACTACCTGCGCTCGGCCCAGGTCGTCAAGGCCTGGGCCAGCTCCGGCACGGCGGCCCCCCGCGACGAGGGCACGCCGTCGTCGACAGACGTCCAGGCCCTGGACAGCGCGGCGGCCAAGAACAACGACGCCACCATGGCGGCCTACCATGCAGCGCGCATGCTCCGCGACGTGCTGCCGGAAGCAGACTCGGACGCCATGGCCAGCCTGTTCCACGTGCCCTGGTGTCTGTATCTGGCGGCGCTGACCTGCTGGGCGTTCTACCACGCGTCCCCCTCACGGTCTGCGGCCGATGTCCTGGACGGCCCCGGGCCCGATCCGCCGAGCCTGATGCACGGCGACCACGACTTTGACGCGGACGAGATGGTGTGGGACTCGCACGCCGAGATGGACGTGCTGATCAACAACATGACTGCGAGCCCCGATGCTCCGCTTCGGCTGCGACTGCGGCACCACTACCCGCAGAGCCGGCGTCGCATCAACGGGCTGGTGTGGGTGATTGCCGACACCCTGACCAAGGTGCGCTGGGGCATCGTGCATGCGGGCGTCATGGTGTTGCGGGGGCTGGTGCCGAGCCGGCTGATCAACCAGTACGAGATGGACGCGTAGCTTTTGTTTTGTGTTTTATGTCTTGGATGATGTTTGCTTTTTTTTTTGGTTTCATGTCTTTAGCTTTACGACTTGGGATTGGGTCAGAATCGAATCTTGCATGCATAGTGCGCTGCAGTGTGCAATGGAAGACGAAGCGGTGAAAGAAAGGTACCGTGCCGCGTTGCTGATAGCAGAGTCGGCCGTTGCCGACTTCCGGGAGAATCTACACTTTTGTCGAGAACACGTGTAGAAAATCAACGAGCAAACGGCGTCTGCATTTCAAAGCAGACAAAAAGCCTGTTTTCCTCAGGACGCACCGAGGAGAAATACGCGGCCCAGAGATATGAAGATACGTCCCCACCTTCGTCTTACATGCTACGGCAGAAGTGGGGGATAAGCCGTCCCAATCAGGAAGGGCGGATTATCTCGAGCGGTGATCTGCGGCGGCCCCCGGGGCCGTATAAGAGGGGGCACAGGCGAAACAGGGCTGGCCAGGGACACACAGACCATTGCCTCCTCGATCGTCTCAGGCACCGCGACCACCATGGAGCTCGTCTACTACCTCATCCTGCTCGCCGTGGCCGTCCCGGCCTGGTGCATCAACTACTGGATCGTGCCCTACTTCACGACGTACCGCCACCTCAAGCACATCCCGGGCCCGTTCGTGGCCAAGTTCAGCAACGCCTGGATTGCGCTGAGCGCCCGCCATGCCCAGAAGTTTGCCTGGGTCGACTGGGCGCACCGCAAGTACGGCAAGGTCGTCCGCGTCGGCTTCAACCACGTCTCGATCGCCACGCCCGAGGGCCTGCGCATCGTCTATGCCCACGGCAATGGCTTTCTGAAGGAGTGCGTGCCCATCTAATAGTCCTCCCGTCCGAGCTCGTTCTGACCAGCAGCCATTTCTACGAGGCCTTTGTCTCGGGCGTCCCCGGCGTCTTCAACGTCCGCGACCGCGTCGAGCACACGCGCAAGCGCAAGATCGTCGCCCACGCCTTCTCGCCCGGCGCCGTCCAGGACTTTGAGACGCACATGACCTCCAACCTTGTGCGCTGGGTGGGCCAGCTCGACCGCATTGCCGCCAGCGCGGACCAGCCCAACGGCTTTGCCCGGATCAACATGATGCCGTGGTGCACGTATGTGGCCTTTGACATTATCGGCGACCTGGCCTTCGGCGCGCCGTTCGGCATGGTCGAGCGCGGCCGCGACGAGTGCCCGTCGGTCGTCGAGGCCGGCGAGAAGCCCAAGATCATCTACGTCCCCGGCGCTGAGACGCTCAACCGCCGCGGCGAGGTCAGCACGACCCTGGGCCTGCTGCCCCAGATCCGCCCCTATGCCAAGTACCTGCCGGACTCCTTCTTCACGCGCGGGCTGCAGTCGGTTGCCAACCTGCACGGCATTGCCGTTGCCGCCGTCGACAGCCGCCTGGGCTCGCACGAGGCCGCCGAGAAGGCCGGTGCTGCCAACGGCGGCCTCGTCGCGCAGGGCCGCCACGACATCCTCGAGATGCTGACGCGGGCCAAGGACTCGGACGGCAACCCGATCGACCGGACCGAGCTCATCTCCGAGGCGCTGACCCAGCTCATCGCCGGCAGCGACACCGTCTCCAACACGGCCTGCGCCGTCTTCTACTGGATCATGCACGGCGAGCGCGATGCCCCCGGCACCATCATCCCGCGCCTGCAGGCCGAGCTGGACGCGGCCATCCCGACACTGGACGCGGCCGGCGAGGGCGCCGTGGCCCGCCACGCCCAGGTCAAGAACCTGCCGTTCCTGCGCCGGTGCATCGACGAGGCCATGCGCCTACACTCGACGTCGGCCCTGGGCCTGCCGCGCATCGTCACGGCGCCCGAGGGCATCCACTACGACGGCGAGCACTTCCCCGAGGGCACGGTGCTGTCGGTGCCCAGCTACACCATCCACCACGACGCCGAGCTGTGGGGCGCCGACGTCGACAAGTTCCTGCCCGACCGGTGGCTGACGGCCACGCCGCGGCAGAAGATGGGCTTCAACCCCTTCTCGTTTGGCCCCCGCGCCTGCGTCGGCCAGAACGTCGCCCACATGGAGCTGGCGCTGATCATCGGCACGGCCTTCCGGCGGTACGACTTTGCCCTGTACCAGCAGGTGCTGGCCTCGTCCGAGGGCTTCAGCAAGAAGCCGATTGAGAACTGGATGGGCATCCGCCGTCGGATCTGAGCCCACGAACAAGCCCGAGAATGCATCGGAGACGCCCATGGAGCTTGGTGAATGAAAGCAAAACGAAGACATGTACAAGTATAGCCAAAATCATAACAGCAATTGTTCTATGACTCAAGTGTCTTGCCAGTGCTACTGATCGACCACAAAACCGTCTCGGTGCGGGCGCATCTGGATCGGCTGCACAAGCGGTGGCCGGATCTCCTGCGCATTCGGCAGCAGATTGACGCCGAGGCCCGGGCCGGTGGGAATGTCGACGAAGCCGGCTTCTGGCAGCGGCACGTAGTCGACAATGTTGCTGCCCAGGTGCGTGGTGGTGCTCTCAAACACGCCGGCCTCGAAGCCGGTGGCGTACTCCTGGATGGCAAAGTTGGGAATGGCCGCCGCGATCTGCAGACACGCCGCCAGGCCGATCGGCGACAGCGGGTTGTGCGGCACGACCTGCACCTGGTGCGCCTCGGCCATGGCGGCGACCTTCTTGGCGCCCGTGATGCCGCCGCACACGGCTACGTCGACGCGCGCGTACTCGACCGCGTTCTTCGCCAGCAGCGCCTGGAACTCGTAGATGGTGCAGAACCGCTCGCCGGTCCCGACGGGCACGGAGATGCGGTCGGCGACGCGCGCCATGGCGTCGGCGTTCTCGGGCCGGATGGGGTCCTCGACCAGCATGGGGTGCGTGTCGGCAATGCCGTTGCAGAACGTCACGGCCTCGGCGGGCGTCAGGCGCCGGTGCAGCTCGACCAGCAGGTCGACCTTGTCGCCGACGACGGCACGCATCTTGCGCACGTTCTCAATGGCGTCCTGCATCTTCTGGATGTGCGTCTTGAAGTAGACCTGGTCGGTGCCCTCGTCCAGAAAGGGGTTGATGTGGCCAAAGGCCGTGAAGCCCAGGTCCATCTTGCGCTTGCACTCGGCCAGCACCTTGTCGATTGTCTTCTCGTAGATGTGTCCGTAGATGCGTGCCTTTGTCCGGCACGCACCGCCCAGCAGCTCGTAGATGGGCACGCCCAGCGCCTTGCCCTTGATGTCCCACAGGGCAATGTCAATCGCCGAGATGGCCGCGTTGATGGCCAGGCCCTGGAAGTAGCTGAACCGGTGCATCACGTTCCAGTGGTGCTCAATCGTGAACGCCGGCTTGCCCACCAGGTACTCGGCAAAGCGCTTGATGCACGTGGCCGCCGCCTCGATGTGGCCCCAAATACCGGCCTCGCCATAGCCGACAATGCCAGCGGTCGTCGTGATGCGGCAGAACATGAACTGGCCGACATGCAGCGGCTCGACGCTCTGGATGATCTGTTCTTGGGGAGCCATCTGATTGGGGTTAGCTGACGTACGGGCGGGAACAGTCCCGGAGTTGCATACCTTGCGTTGTCCGATGTTGATCAGGACCTGGGGCGAGGAATTGACAAGGAACGAATCAGGAATGACTACCCGCGTGCACTAGAAGCCAAGCTTCCATCTTCACCGTTTGTCGCTTTTATAAGCCTTGCTTTTTCTGCAGCCATAAGAGCTACCAGGCCGATGTCGCGCCGACGTCGCTGGCTATCTTCCCAGGAGAAGCCCGGCAATGGCGTGGGGAACAAGACCAGAGGATCTTGCATTACCAACGGACTACAGGACGTTGCTGGGAGCTAGGGAGAAGTTGCCGTCTTGTGAGGGGAAGTGGAGAACAAATGCTGCTTCTATTTTGACGCTCTCGTTTCTAAATGCATAGCCGGCGCCAGTCGCAGGGCTCATGTTATAGCCGGCGCCATTCCACCCTGGCGTCGCAGCACGAGTCAGGCACCCCCCCGCAGAGCTACCCAGAAGCCTGCTGTTCCCTGACCAGATCCTGCAGCGTCCCCGTCTCGAGGGCGGAGCGCACATTAGCAATGCACCGCTCTTCCATTCGCGTGTGTGTCTGCCAATCGCAACATCAGCATTGTAAACAAGAGCCGGGGGCGAAATAACCGACCTCGACCGTGTAGGTTCCCAGGTGGGGGAGCAGCATGGCGCGTGGGTGTGCGAGCAGGCCGGGGTGGACCTCGGGCTCGTTTTCAAACACGTCCAGTCCGCATGACCAGACCTTTCCCCGTTCCAGCGCTCGCACGAGGGCGTCTTCGTCGACCACGGGGCCACGAGCCGTATTGACAATGACGACGCCGTCTTTCATGGCGGCAAACTCCTTGTCCGACAGAATGTGTCGTGTTCCGGCCTACGTGTCATTAGTACGCGCAGAAGAGGCGTTGGATGAGAAAAACGAACATTCAGTGGCAGACAGACGGCGATAACATCGCTCGACTGCAGCAGATCCGCAAACGGGACATACGCAGCGCCGGCTATATTGCCAGACCTGCGCCGGTTATGGTATGTAACCGTCATGCCCAGAGCGGCCGCCTTCCGAGCGAGGTTCGTTCCAACGCCGCCACAGCCAAGAATCCCCAGCGTCTTGTTCTGGGGGTCGTGACCGAGCGGTGCTGCGGGCGAGCCACGCCAGGAACCAGCGCGGATCGCCACCATGCTGGGGTAGAAGCCGCGCAAGGCACCCAGCATCAGAAAGAGGGCCGTGTCGGCAGTCGCATCATTCACCTCATCGGGCACATGGGACACGGAAATGCCCCGTGCTGTGCAGGCACTCACACTGATCTGGTCGTACCCGGCACCTAGCCGTCCTCGTCAGCATCATTCCACTAGGCAAAGGACAAATCCCCGTGCGCACCGCTATGGCTGATGAATCGCACGCTGGGCGGCAGTGCCTGCACCAGCTCTTCATCAAGCAGGCCTGTGACGGCAGCGCTGTAGTATGTCCGGTAGATTGCCACCACGCCATCAAAGTCGCCGTTTCTGCATTGGGAAAGAAAGCCGGAACGGTCATGAGCCGTTGGTTCGACCACGTCTGCAATCGCTGCCACCTTGGTCCACTTGTCCTGGGCACTGGCATGATCAGTCTTGTTCCGGCGGTTGTCCCGCATCCTCAACGTACTGAACAATCGTCCCCAACAAAAGGACTTTCGGTCGCACCGACTTCGAATTGGGTGTGTTCTCCATATTCCCTGCGGTTCGTACAATTCTTTTCTTGATTGCCCGGTGATTTGTGTATGCATTTTATGTATTTGCTACGGTTATCGTCCTGCCCGGCTACTTTGTTTAGCTATACCCACTGCCACCTGAGATGTTCAAATCCGGGACAATGTCACCAAGATCGAGCGCCTAAATATGCATTCTGTCAGCACTGAACCCGTGCGGATGCTTTCTCTGACTTACCAGTGAATCCAACTGCTCCCAGTTTGGCAACTCCATAAATGGCTGCTGTGCCAGACCATAACCAGAGCCAGCACCCGTCTCCAGCCACGCAGCATCGCGGGGACTGTATGTGCTTCCAACAGCGCTGTATCCGTCGGTCGACGGGCCGGATGCAGATTCGGCAAACGAGCCCATCGGAATCTGTCTCTCTAACGGCGCAGACAACGATGGCGCCAGGGACAAGGGAGGTGTGGGCACAGCCGCGTCCACGATGTGGCGTTGCCGTAGAAGAACCTCTTGTCGGAACTCCTCCATGATGACGAAAAAGCGCCCGCCCAGCGACTCGGGCGTAGTGACGGTTGCAATCAGGTGCTGGCAGCGCTCTGCAGCGTGGAAAAAGTCCGCCCACGCCGCCTCGGACGCGTGCCTCTGGATGCGGAGCGTGTACGTGTAGAGAACGATTACGGCGCAGAAAGCCTGGTACTGAGAAAACCACGATGCGTTGTAGAACTGCTCAACCGCGGCCATGTCCTCGATGACGGCAACAATGCGCATGGCCGCGTCCCGGCACCGGCGCACATTGGCTACGGTGACCGCGTCGCGGCGGACGCGGAAGTCGTTGAACAGACAGGGCCGGTAGATGAGCATGAGCGCGTGGCTGGACGCAAGACTCAGCAGATTGCTCTGTCTCTGGAAGAGCGGGACCAGCATGCGCGAATGCACCTTGTCGGGGTTGAGGAACACGGGCAACTCGCGCTGCCACGTGTCGACACGAGCGCCGAGCTCTGCCATGCGCTGGTTGCGCGTGGCCCGGTCGAGTGTGTCGATTCCATACAGCTGTTTCAGCGTGGCGCTGAGGATACGGCCAAGCTTCTGGTGATGCAGCGGGCCCAGCATTGTATTCATCGCCGTGCCATTGTTGTCACCGCGCTCGTCGTTCTTCGTCAGGATTTTTTCTGCTGTCAGGTCGACATCATCAACGATTTCCGGCATGTCCTGGTCGATATCGCCGTCTTGCAAAGCACATGGCCGTCCGAAGATGGTGCTGAGATACTTGTCAAGGTTGTATGCACACCAGAAGAGCCGTTTGCGACACTCGAGATCGATGTGATTGCATGGCGCTGCCGCATTCTTGCCGCTTGGTTCCGCGTCGGTCGGCTGGCCGGTGTTGAACTTGGCTCGCTTCCGGTGGAGGCCAAGTGCAAGAATCAGACGGGACGTGGTGCCGAAGAGACTCCAACAGTGGTTGAGCCGTGAACGGGTCAGCACATAGAAGCAGCATCCGAGAAGGGCCTGGGCCGTGATCAGCGTGGCAGACTCCTTTTCGCGGGCGAGCTGTCTCTCTGCCGCTTGGAAGTATACGAGCCTGTGCGGTTAGCCACAAATGACAAAAATGCACCAAAGGAGTCGGTGTACTGCGCAAGCCTACCCGTTGCTCCGATCAGACAGACGTCCTGGCGTGGTATACCGCGCTGCCTGTGCAAACATGCTCAGCAGAACCGCATACTTGCTTTGTGAGCACGGTGCTGCAATGCTGCCATTGTCGTAGAGTTGCCTCAGCCACTCTTCGATGGTAGGCCGGTGAAGAAAACGGTACGTGGGCGAGGCCAGTTCAAAGTAGGTACGGAGCAGGTCCTGGGCTTCGTCACGGGGCGGTGGCATAAACGCAAATTCGTCGAATTCGGGCAGCACAGGGTCACCCAAGTTGAACACCGACGTCTCCGAGACCACGCTGGCTGGACCTCGCCACAGTCGTCGTTGCAGGCGTAGGAAAATGCTGAGCCCCGACGAAGCACCGACAAAGTGCCCCTGACGATCGCCCTCTCCGGCTTCGGGCGACGCACGAGCAGACTGTCGTTCAAGCGCGCTGCCGGCATTGTTCTCATTGTCGTTTTCTGCAACTGTCACAGGTGGCAGCGTGCCTGGCAGGAGGCCAACCCCACCTACTACATTGTCGCTCGTGCTGGTGCTCGACGTACTTTGGTGCAACGAGGCACTATCGGCAGCAAGATCTGGCGGCGCAGAAACTTCGATGCATTCCGGGGGTGTCCGGGGCAATACCCGCGACAACCTTCTTTTTCCGCGTACATACGGCGTGTCATAGGCACAAAGGATGCTTTCGTCTGTGCAGCGGCGACACGGCCGGGTGCCAGTGCAGCGAATCTTTTTTCTGCAATGGTCAGCACTGGCTGGAACGAGACGGCTTGGCAAAGAAATCCCCACCTCTTACAGGTATCACAGGCACGGCCAACACGAATCCGTTCTTTCTGTTTCATCTGCACGGTTGCAAAAGCCGCCTCCGTCGACGTGGTTGGCGACAGGGCCTCGCTGGTCATCGATATTGCCGGCGACTCCATGTCGTGAGCGGGTGTTTCTGCTCGAGCCAGAAATCTGTTTAGGCTTACAGCCGGGGGAGAACGGGGGTATGATATAGCCGGGCTGCCGGCATAAGGTGGTTTCCTATGCGGGGTAGGCTGCAGTCGGCGGCTTACTGGGTCTCATGACGGTGTAAGACGAGCCGGTCGTTTAAACGATTTCCGAACTATGCTACAGGAACAATACAGACGGGATGCGGCGTCTTCCTCCGTCAGCCCACACTCTTTTGTTACTTCCGCTGCCTGTTCTGTTTTCGGTGCCTCAGCGTGCGGCCTCGCGCGGGATCTCGCCCGGCACCGTCATGGGCAGTTCGCCGTGCGATGCACGAACGACATCCTCAAAGCTGGTACTCGTTAGCCGGCTATTTGATTCTTTGGCTTCTGTGTTTTTGTCCACTCACCAAGACTGGAACATGACATATTCCATCTCGTCTGTGTAGATGCGTCGCGTGTACTGGGCCTCTTCATGGCCGACCTTGATCGTCGGCGAACCACGGCCTGCTGCAGCCGCATCGGCCAAAAGCTGGGCCTGGATGCACCGGTCCATGGCACCAAAGAGAAACGTGGCGGCATCGACGGTCTTTGCCACAGTCAGGATTCCATGGTTCGCCAAGATAACAGCCTTGTTGCGGCCGAGGGCCTTGGCAATGCGTCGGCCCTCCTCGTGGGCCAGGACAATGCCGCCAAAGCCTTCGTAGATGGCGTGGTCCTCGTAAAACCGGCATGCATCCTGGTTGATTGGCTCAAGCTTGCACCCAAGCGCCGAAAACGCCTTTGTAGGGACTGAGTGACAGTGGCAGGCGGCGATCACATCCGGGCGAGCCTTGTGCACGGCCACATGGATGGCAAACCCTGCTGGATTGATGGCGTGCATATTGCCCGGCTCAACCACCTCACCCTGCTCATTCACAAGACAAAGGTCCTCGGGACGCATGTGCGAGAACGACACGGCATGCGGGTTGATCCAGAAATGGTCCGTCAGGATGGGATCCCGCACCGTGACATGGCCGCCGGCGCCCTCGTTGTTGTAGCCGTTGAGCCCAAGCCAGCGGAGGGCTGCAGCGTGGTGCAGCTTTCGCCATTCTCGCTCGGCCTTGAGCGATTCAAAGCGTGGGATGCGGATTTGCTTGATGGGCTTTGTTTGATGCCCGGAAATCGGATGGCCGCCGTAGGTGAACACGTCCAGTGGGCGGTCTTGGCCGCGGGACTTTAGAGCTGCTGCCCGTTCGTCTCCAGTGAGATTTGTAACCTCAATAGAGACCTTGGGCTCCTGAGACTCCGTTGCGCTGGGGGCCATGATGGAGTGCTCACAGATACCAGCAGAGGGGGTGGCTCAAGTTTGTCTGATTGAATTTTGTACGAGGCACATTGTCTGTTTTTCTTCACGAACTCCATGCAACGGACTTTGTGCTTTATTCTGCGACGGGTGGCATCGCTCTGTTGACGCGTTCTGTCGTGATACATCCCCCGGGTACTTCGGCAATGCCAATGCCACACGGGTATCTTGTCTTGGAGCTACCCCAGATAATTCAACGACGCTAACACCACGGAGTCGTATACCCGGAGGGGAATTGATGATAGTGAGGCGGGGAAGCGAATTGTTGAGTCTGGGGTAGGTAGAATGCCAAGACGGTAGTTGCAGGTGATCAAAATCCACTGTTGTCTTATTCGAGAAACCAGGAATCTCACCGACAAACCCACGCTTACTTTCAGTCCCCGTGGATCCCTTGTCGGATATTGGTAGCATTATGACCAGATCTGTCTCCCCGTGGCACGGGTCAGGCCTTTGGCTCGTAGACGGGAGTGGGCTGACGCTGGTCTTTGTATAAACAGGGCCTTGTTCCACAAGACAGCAAGCAGAAACAGTTTTTTTGCATTGCAAAACGCGGGGGCCCTAAGACAACAACACGACTGCAGCTCCCCATCCCTCAACATGACCGACAACGTCTCCCCTTTGCCTACGGGCACGCCTCGAGACGAAATCAAACCCGCCGACGCCATCCACATCGAGGAGCAAATGGAGCGCGAGATGACTGCAGAGGAACTCTTTGTCAACTCCTTCTCGGAGAAGAAGAAGAAGAAGCTCCTCGTCAAGTTGGATATGCACATTGTCCCATTTTTAATGGCACTGTACAGTAAGAACTTTTTGCTTATTTCCTGTGATAATATTTATACTAATATTTCTGTTTTTCAGTCATGTCCTTCATCGACCGCGCCAACATTGGAAATGCAAACATTGTCGTATGTTGTGCTTCCATGGATTCTGGTTGTTGCATTGCTCGCTGAGACAGCTACAGGGAATGAGCAAAGACCTTCACCTCTCGGGCACCCAGTATAACACGGTACTCTCTATTTTCTTCGTTACCTACATTCTCTTTGGTATGTTCGGCTGTGTGAAGTATTGTTTGTCCTCGCCTACTAATTCGCCCAGAAATTCCTAGCAACTATATCCTCGGACGCTATTTTCGTAACCGGCCGTCTTGGTGGCTGGGTATTATAACCTTCTTCTGGGGCACCATGATGACACTTGTGTGTATAGCCGCTACTCAACCTACGCGACGTTTCTCCTAACGATGAGTAGCACGGTGTTGTTAAGAATTATGCAGGAATCACAACCGTGCGCCTTCTTATGGGCGTATTTGAAGCGGGTATGTCTTCAGATTCAGTCTGCCGTCATCCTCTGGATGTTAACACTTTCAGGTCTCTTTCCCGGCGCCCTGACCGTTATGAACAAATGGTACACAAAGTACGAACTGGCAACGCGCTTCTCGCTGTTTTATGTTGGCTCTGCGTTGTCCGGTGCTTTTTCAGGACTTCTGGCCTACGGGATTGAGCATCTCGACGGGAAAGCAGGTCTGGCCGGCTGGTCTTGGATTTTTATTGTTGAAGTATGTCTCCTTTCCTCGCCGATATGAAATAGTTCCTATCTGACTTTTAGGGTCTGATAACTGTTCTTGCTGGACTGCTCGTCCCCTTCCTGCTCGCGGATTCTGTCGAGAATGCATCCTCATGGCTCACGGAGGAGGAGCGCAAGTACCTGAACCTCCGCATGACCCTGCAGGAGGGTGGCGAGAAGATTGAAAAAGCGGCGTCGCACTTCAGCTGGACGACGTTGCGCGATGTCATCTTCGACTGGCAGTTCTACCTTATGGTCTTCAACTACTGGTCCAACACTGTACCGACATACGGCATGAAATTCACGATGCCAGCCATCATGAAGAGCATGGGATTTACGAACGCGAATGCGCAGCTGCTGTGAGTATACCAATACCTGGCTGCAGTGCATGCACACGCTTGCTAACACGCAAACCATCAGCACCGTGCCGCCCTACATTGCCGGTGCCATCAGCGCCTATGCCTTTGGCCGCCTGTCCGACAAGTTCCGCCGCCGGTCCTTTTTCATCATGATTCCACAGTCTCTTGTCGTCATTGCCTACTCGTTTATCACGCCCATGGCGCCAAAAATCAAGACCAACGTTGGCGTGTGCTACTTTGGCATTGTGCTGGCAAACATTGGCCTGTACCCCATCAATCCCGGGGCAAGCTCCTGGATCAGCAACAACCTGGCCGGCTCTGCCAAGCGCACGCTCGGTCTTGCGTACATTGCGTCCCTGACCAACATTGGCGCCATTGGCGGTTCATTCATTTTTATTGACAAAGAAGCGCCTGCCTACCCAACGGGTTTTGGCGTGTCGCTTGCCATGGCGGCTTTGGGAATTGTTGCATCGACAATCCTGGATATCATTTACAGTCGCATCAACAAGAAGCGAGATGCGATGTCTGAGGAGGAAGTGCGGGAGAAATACACGGACGAGCAGCTTGCGGCATTGGGCGACCGGTCACCGCTTTTCCGTTATACATTGTGATTTTCTTCCAGTTTGCTTCCTTTGTATTCGCGGTTATTCAACCATTTGTTGTCTTTTGCACCTGGTTCTCCGTGCGTTGAGATGCCAGCACGTGATCCTTTCCAACTCGTGCCAGTACATGTTTCCAGCCCCTCGGACGGTACGTATAACTACATGCTCACAAAGTCCGAGTTGGAAGAGACGTCATCCGTATTGGGGATGTTCGATGGATCGGGATTTCCCATGCAAGTGCAGTTCTCATTGGAGCTGTTTCAATATTCATCCATGCTCTACCTAGATTAACAAGCTCGTCTCGTTAAGTCCTTCAAAGAGGCTGGCCATGTCCCCGAACGAGTAGTCTAATATTTGATAACCAGTAAGCGGTATAGCCGACTGTTTGTGTCAGTTTCCTGCCGGGGCAATGTCAAATGAAGCTGCTCAAACGAACCTCAAACAAAGTGTACTGAGGAAGTAAACTGGATAAGCCGTCTGCTGCATTTTCTCCAGGGGACCCAGGCTGCAATGACTGCGAGGACCGCCCGAGACACTGTGTATTGGTGCCACCAATACTGTTCCCGCTATTCCCAGCAGTCCCTGTGTTGTCTGTCTCCTCGGCTTCTCGCAGGTGCCGCCTGACAATTTCGGCACATTTTCGAGCGACCATGGACTCATCCATGGCATCGAGAACGGTCGCAGCCATTTCGACAAGATGCCCAAGTTCGGTGAATGTTGGAGTCGGTTGTGGGTCGTCGGCAGTATGGCGCACGCGTTTCATATAGGACAGAAGAGCTGCTGCGGCCATCATAATGTACGTGGTGTTATACCACCACGTCCTGAAATAGGCGTGGTCACGAAAAGTGTCATACATGATCTCGATAGTGCGGCGAGCAGACGTGATACACTTTTGAGCACACTGGAAAAGCTGGTCTGTCAAGTCGGGGCCATTGCTATCATGGTTGTGCTCGCCAGCAAGGCGCAGGCTCTGTGCGTAGAGATTGATAAAACCGCGAAAGAGGCCTAGTCGGACATTGTGATAACCTGTATGAAACACGCATCAATAATCCGTGGCTACCAATTTGAGTTTTTCTTGCACTGGGGCTCCACTTACGGATTTCCAATACTCGTCGCTGCCTCCGGTAACTGTCTGGCTCGCGTAAAGTTTGACCGGCATTGGCACTGGGGCGAATGCAGCTCGGTACACTCCGTAGCCAGAAATCGAGCTCAGTTTCCAGCTGGAGTGCGTGACCCGTCTCATCAATACGACGGGGCGGTGTAGCCGTGTAAAACAGAGACACCTTGCGCACGATGAGTGCAAAATCAACCATGCATGGAATGATGGCGTATTCTGACTGGTCACGCTCTGGCATCGGACGGTTGTGGTACGCATCGTGGCCGAGCGTGTCTGGGCGGCCAAGAGAAAAGCTCATCTCAACTTCGAGTGCGTAAATGCCCCTTCGAGAAGGCCAACAAAATGCATTAGCAAGCGACGAAATGGATGAATGGGGTGGGTGCTTACCACCAAGTACGCGAAAGTTCTTGCGATAGTTTGGGGTTGTGCTGCGTAATATCCCGATTGAAACCAGCTGAGATGCAAGTGCGGACCAAACGTCCTAAAAATATCCATGCCACTGGGAGTAGATGTCAGAATGGGGCGCATGGACATTGCATCCTAACAAGTCTGTGCGTACAGTGAGGTGCCAGCTCATTTTGGCAGACTTTAGCCTAACAGCCGTCAGCAACGAAGGAGTGGATGAAAGAAACAAAGCGGGTAGTGGGAGCAACTTGCCATTAAAAACAAGCAATAAACCGTCTCCAAGTCATTGGAAAACTGCAGCTCATTGAGATACGCCATTGCCTCGTTGAACAGCTTGCGACTCCATTCAAATCTCGTCAGGCCCCCCAGCGTCTCCTCCGGCCAAATTCGGGTCAGTGCGCCCACAGATAGGAGTGCAAGATACATGGCTATAAAGCTGGGCGACGGAGACGCTGCAGCATCAAACCAAAGCGCACTTGCTCGCAATAGAAATCGCTCCTTGTCGATGATGGGATTTGTTAAATGAATGCCACTGAAGTAGGACTCAATGAAGACATGCGCCTGGGTGGCATAAAAGCGATGCTGTTTGAGCTGAGCAAGCGACGCTGCCACACTGCTCGTTAGGGGCTGGCAAATATGCGGCGGAAACGCTCCGTTGTGCAAGGCAGACACCAACGACGGACGCGCCTCTGCTGCGTGGCTCCCCTCATCGCGGCCGCCTGCTGCCGTCCTGTCCGTTGGTTGGTGAGCACTGCGCGAGAGACGTTCCAGGTCGCCAATGAAAGCCATTGATGAAGTGTTACCGTGGAACTCGATTTCGTTTGTGTATGGATTCACATCGGTAATCTCGCTCTTGTGTGGTGAGTCTGACGTTTCATCAGAATCATGGTAGTGGAAGAGCTGCTGGTGGCTGTCTAGATTACCGCTGCCATTGCCGTTTGCCCCCGTAGCTGTCTCTGGATTAGGAGTATTATCATCGGAGAAATTCGCGGTAGTCTCGTGCGCGCTGGCACTGGCTGGGTGTCTCTGTTCGCGAGGCTGGGCCACGGGCTGGCTGCTGTCGATGCTTTCTGGATCAGGAGTAAAAAGGCCGATACCAAGATGACCCGACGCTGCCGCATGCAGATAAACGCGAGTCGATGTTGCTGGTTTGTTGCTTTGTGATACCGTCTCTGGATTTTGCAAAAGTGCCGCAGGCAGAGCGCATGACATGGAGGCAATTCTGGTTTGCTTGGGAGAGGTTGCTGTTCTTGTTTCGACGGATCCAAGCTGTGCTGCTAGCTCTTCCACTTTGTTTTCTAATGCACGGACGTATCCCATGTTTACAGCAGCGCCATGCACCCGCATGTCGCGGCTGTACTGGCATTGTGCATTTGCCTCTATAGAAAGAAAGGCCCATTAGCCGGGACTCTCGCAGGCGATCCTGTTGAGGAGAGCATCAGCATAACCTACTCAAGCAGTGTGAACATGATGGATAAAGCTCGTCACACTTGTACTTCTTAGTCCGGCAGCGTTCACAAGCCTGGACTGCGCGCGACCGTTTGCGCTTCTTTGACAAGATCTGTGGAAAATGGCCGTGGTCGTTGTCGGAATCCATATGAAGTGGCTGCGATGTTGTTAAGCTTAGGCGGTTTGCTGGAATAAATAACAACCCCCATGAAGAAAACAAAATTGAACTGCATTTTGTCCTCTGCACGGAGGTACAGAAGAAAACAAGAACGCGGCACAGGAAAAGGAAGCCCGTTTTCTGTCTAGCATGCGGGGTATGCACGGGGTTGGTGTAGACCTGGATGTCACAAACGATCTCTTTCTGGCCGACTACACCGAAAGGGTGACATCTCCTCTACTAAAGATATAACATGGACTAGTCCATAAGCGTCGATATGCGACATGGTGTGCAGCACGTCGCAATGCCGCCGTGCCGCTATGTCTTTCTCCGCACGCTCTTTGTTTCCCCGCCCCAGGCCGTGTGGGTGACCTGTATGGTGCTCGGAATTGCCGAGTCTTGTTGCGTGGCTTGTGGATATGCTCAACGTGCCTGCATTAAATGAAGCATTTGACTCTCTTGCGGCTGCGGTCTAGACCTTCAGCATCACGTTTCTAAGAGGGAGTGGTCGATTTTCCAATACACCAAGCCCCTACTCGCACTCACCACGCGTGTGTGTACGACTGGCATCATGGCCTCGGACGAAAAAAACGGGCGATTGGAATCAGAGTTTGGCCTCATTATCAATGGCGTGGACATCAAGACATCGGGCACGTTTCCCGTTTTGGACCCGGTGACACAAGCGGTCGTGCACCACGCCCCGGCAGCCACAGAAGAAGAAGCTCTCCTCGCAGTCAGTGCAGCCGAGAAGGCGTTTGTGACATGGAGCCAGACAACTCCCCTAGAACGTCGCAACATCATGCTCAAGGCAGTGGCGGTATTGGAGAGCAACATGGACAAGCTGGTCAGCACCATGATTGCCGAGACCGGAGCACAGGCGACTTGGGGGGCCTTCAACGCCAAGACAGCCTTGGGGTTTGTGCACGAGGCGGCAGGCATGACAACGCAGATCAAGGGGGACCTGCTTCCCAGTAATGACAAAGGGACACTGGCCCTGGTTTTTCGCGAACCGGTGGGCGTTATTCTTGGAATCGCCCCATGGAATGCACCAATCGTATGCTGCAGCTCACTCGTCAATCCCTTGTCAATGAGTTTGTGTTTGTTGTTCTTGTTTTCAACTCACTAACAGCTGAATGATGCCTCTAGATCCTCGGTATTCGAGCCTTTATCACTCCTCTGATCTGTGGCAACACTGTTATTCTGAAAGCATCCGAGTCGAGCCCCATGACCCAGTACCTTCTTGTGGATGCCTTTCGCCAAGCTGGATTGCCGGATGGCGTGCTCAACTTTGTCTGCTGTCCCCGGACCGCAGCTGCGGAGATCACACAGGCTATGATAGCACATCCAGCTGTGCAGCGCGTCAATTTCACCGGATCAACGGCCGTGGGTCGCATTATCGGTGCCATGGCTGCAAAATACCTGAAGCCAGTGATCCTTGAGGTGCGTTCATAAATATAATGGTCCAGTTTTGATTCTTCACTCTCTAATTTTTATGTTGTTTACAGCTTGGTGGAAAAGCCCCCATGGTTGTCCTCAAAGATGCCAATGTAGACGAGGCTGTGCGTGCTGCAGCGTTTGGTGCACTGCAACACCAGGGCCAGATCTGCATGTCGACAGAGCGCATTATCGTGCACGAATCCCTCATCGACGACTTTGCAGCAAAGTTGAAAAAAAAGACGGACAGCCTCCACGCTGCAGATCAGCGCCAAGATTCAACTGCGGTCCTGGGCCCCGTCATCAGCCCGACAGCCGGCACTCGCGTGGAAAAGCTGCTGCGTGACGCGCTCAGCAAGGGGGCAGAAGTTGCTGGTGGGCGTTTTGATGTAAAAGGCGCCGTAGTCCAGCCAGTTGTTCTGCGTGGCGTCACCCGAGAAATGGATCTGTACTATATGGAATCGTTTGGCCCAGTCGTCTCGCTGTTTTCGTTCAAGGCGACTGCGGAGGCAATTGCGTTGGCCAACGATACAGAGTACGGTCTTGTTGCGTCTGTGTACAGCGACAATATCACAGAGGCCTTGGCTGTGGCTAGGCAAATCCGCAGTGGCTCTTGCCATATCAATGGGCCGACCGTCCACGGTGCGTCGAAATCCCGCCAACTGCAATTGACAGGCTTCAAGGTGAAGCATAGCTGACTGAATTACCAGACGAGCCGCATCTTCCTCTCGGAGGCCAAAAGGCGTCTGGCTACGGCCGTTTTGGAGGAACCTCTTGCATTCGCGAGTTTACCGAGGAGCGTGTCGTGACTCTTGCATCGCATGGACACAAGTATCCGATCTAGAAAGCGGGAGAATTTCATGGGAGAGAGAACAATATGGCATTTCTATTTGAAATTTTGAACCCTATACGTATTTTCCCATCTCATGATTAAGCATAATTGTAGGGTTCTTACCAGCTTGTAATGCTGTGGAAAAACGATGGAATGTCCGTGTCTTCCGATACCGGGCCGGAGAATGCGCGGGAGCTTCACAATGCAGCTTTTCAACCCCACAGTTTGGCTTGCCGGTCGGAACATCCGATAAGCCAGGCACGCCACTAACAAACAACCCCAGCGGCAGCAAGTATGCGGGGAAATAAGAGAATCAGAAGTCCCATTGTCAACCCGTTTAAGCAACGGTCGACGAGCTACCCTTGCTTATACAACGAAACTCCAGCTTGCCATCTTTCGCCACCATGTCCAACTACACTGCGTCAATGGCCCTTTTGGAGGCCCTCGAGGCCGCGGGCGTGACGCACTTGTTTGTTAACCTCGGCAGTGACCATCCTGCCATCATCGAGGCCCTCAGCCAGCGCAGGGAGGCCAAAGAGAAGGGCGAAGCCGCTGACGGTCTGCGCATCATCACGGCACCAAACGAGCTTGTTGGCCTCAGCGCAGCCCAGGGGTTTTTCCAGGCGACCGGGCGCATGCAGGCGATCTTGGTGCACGTCGACGCTGGCACTCTTGCCATGGGTGGGGGGATCCACAATGTGTCGCGGGCACGCATCCCGGTGCTCATGATTGCCGGTACAAGCCCTGTCACGGACGAAGGCGAGCTGACAGGCACGCGCAACGAGTTCATCCACTACATCCAAGACACCATTGACCAGCGTGGCATCGTTCGCGGCTACACCGTCCATGACCATGAGATTCGCACCGGCCGCAACATCAAGCAAGCCGTGCTGCGTGCCGCACAGCTGGCAAGAAGCGACCCCAAAGGCCCTGCGTACCTGATGGCCTCCCGCGAAGTGCTGGAGGAGCGGCTGACGCCGCCCTATGCTATTGATGCCCACAAATGGAAGCCGCTTGCACCCCATGGGCTGGCGCCTTCGAGCGTCGACACCATCGGCCTTGCCTTGGTTCGTGCCAAGGCCCCAGTGATCATCACATCCTACGTCGGTCGACAGGTAGAGGCGGTGCCAGAGCTGGTCCGTCTCGCCGAGTCTGTCGGGACAGCTGTTATTGTACGTCCAAGATCGTCACCTTTTGTACAATTAAAGTACTACTAACAAGCACATTGCAGGAGGCTGTGCCTGGCTACATGAACTTCCCGCACACGCATCCGCTCTATGTTGGCAACCAGTGGAGCGAGGGTCTGTCCAATGGGGTGCTTGATTCCGCCGACGTCGTGCTCGTGCTGGACTGCGACGTTCCTTGGATTAAGACTGTGTTCCGGCCGCCAGCCACTGCCGCGGTGTACCACATCGACTGTGATCCCCTCAAAGTGAACATGTCCCTGTTTCACCTGGATGCGGAGCTGGTGAGCCAAGCAGACACACTCACTGCGCTGCAACAGCTCAACCACTATGTGGATGCCGCAACAAAGGACAACAGTCAGCTCAAAGCTGCTGCGGCGGCCCGTTCGGCTGCAATCAACGAGAAGCACGATGCCTACATTGGCCACATCCGCAGCCTTGAGACAGCCCTTGCACCGGCTGCTGCGGGTCCGGACGGCCTTGACATTACGCCCCACTACGTTCTGAGCCGCCTACGAGAGCACCTTCCCAGCAACTCCATCGTCCTGAGCGAGGCAATCTCCAACTACCGCCCCGTGTGCGACGTCCTCATGTGCAGCGAGCCGGGATCGTACATAACCTCCAACGCCACATCACTCGGTTGGCACGGCGGTGCTGCTGTGGGTGTCAAGCTTGCTCATCCCGACAAGACGGTCGTGGCCATTACTGGCGATGGCAGTTTTATGTTCAGCATCCCGTCCACCGTCCACTGGATGGCTCGGCACTACGAGACGCCGTACTTGACTGTCATTCTCAACAACCGGGGGTGGAAAAGTCCGATGCTCAGCACACTGGCGGTGCACAAAGATGGCTACAGCAGCCGGCGCTCCACGGCAGACGATCTGTATGTAACGTTTGACCCCAGTGTGGACCATGCCAAGGTGGCCATGACAGCTGGAGCTGGCTGGGGCGTGGCAGTCAAGCGCGCAGCCGATGTTGATGCTGCCATCCGCAAGGGGCTGGAAACAGTGAAGTCGGGGCGTGCGGCGGTTCTTGATGTCTGGCTGCCGAAGTTTTCGGTTGGTGATCGTGTTGGTTAAAGAAGTGTAGATTATCATTTTTTCGCAAACCATATGAATGCTTTTTTTTTAAAAAGAAAAAGAAATAAAGTAAAAAGAAGCAAAATAAAGCAAAATAAAAGTGAATATATTCACATCCGCAACAATCAATTGTTTGTATTATATCCGTTCTTTACATTTCAACGTTCACCGTCCCACACGAAATCTTGCTCACATCCAGGTATCAAGGGCCTGAGAGCATAGCCATAGTCGCCAGCGTTTGGTGTGCGAAGCAGGGTGTGAATGTGAAAGCGTTTCGGCTCGCTGTTTGTCAGAAAAACACCCGAATGGTGATCGAACTCGACAATGATGACAGGGCTCTGGAGACGATAGTAAAAGGCATCGTCGTCTGCATAACCCCCGATCCAAGAGAAGTACGTCTCGGAGAACCACTGACGGATTTCTCCCAGACGAATCGCCCGCGCGGCAGCCGGTAGGTAGAGAAGGTACTGCTCCAAGATGCCCTCGACAAGAGTGACTTGATCCTTTGAAAGGTCCGACACCAAAACACCCTCGTACGGTACCGTGCGATTGTCTCGCGCTGCGCCGCACAGGTGACGCTGGTCGTCATGGTTCCAGCGGCCGCGTGGCATGGCCGGGTCGCGCAGCAGCTTGTACGTCTGTGCGCGCGCCTTCTTCTCGGCATCCAGACTCTGCATCAACGCGAGGCCAAGCCGCTCCTCCTCGTGAAGGATCCGTGTGCCAGCATAGGGGCCGGAGTCGATTTCATTTGGCTCAGCACCTGTAAACCACGGGGAGAGGACAATTTGGCGACGGTAGAGAAACACGTTTAAGCAGAGGTGATGGCCGTAGAAGGAGAAACCCCAGGGCTCGGTTGCAGACGGAACGGCTGACTCGGCACCAAAGAGAACAAAGTTGTACGACAACTCGTTCATCACGGCCGGGCTTTCCACTAGTTCGCCCAGGAACCCGTTGATGCGCATGGCGCCCAGTGCTTTTTGATAGCCCTCTGGAGAGAGTGTCGCTTCCAATACAGCCAAGATCCGGTTGCTCAGCACTGAGGAGACTCGATCAAGCCGCAAGCCCTTGTCAAAGAGGAGGAACTCGGGATTTGACCAGCTCCGCCACTCGGGGGCATCGAGGTGGTAGCGCACACGGGAACGCTGCTCGGGCGACAAGAGATCGAGCACCTCCCGTGTAGCTGTGACAATGCCGTCAATGTCCACCTCCTCGTCATTCAAGTGAAAGAGGCCTGGACGAATGTGGCCTAAAGCAATTTTCGAGTTAGAGGCCATCCGCTACAAGCAGAGGAACATCGTTCCCACGGCCCATTGTCCTGGACATACCGTCATTCGTGATTCCTTTGTAAGGTTCATCCAGCAGCCGTTTCCAGTGCAGGTATAGTGCGTAAATCCACGGCGGCTTTTTGGTCTCCAGAAAAGTCCTGGCGTACTCTTGCGCGTTGAGCTGTTTCATCGACGTAAAGCGTGGCTGGCTGACATCGGGTAAATACGCGCGGTAGGTGCCGATGGTACCATCTTCTGCTGGGCTTTGGGAAGCCATGCTCAATGCAAGAATCTCGGGATCTGTGGGACTGTGTAAAAGTGAAAGCTGATGCTTGCCCAACCGTCTTTAATGTTGACAAACTACGGCGACGCTGCGGGGGTCGACGGTAGCTTCGTGTGGGGCTGATCACGATCGGAATTTCCGGCTGGCCAGGGCTGGCCATGTTTAGCTGGGCGGTTGTAATTGATGACAAGAAAAATAAAAAACAATAATCCATCCAAAAACATATATCGACTTTTGTTTTGATACGTGCAGACTATTCAACGATCTGTTGTTTATTATATCTCCTTCGTAATAACCGCAGCTGCAGATATGCCGTCAACATTCTCTCGTGCGTTGTCGTCTTCTTCTTTTTTCCCTTCCCTTCCCTTTATTAACTTAACTTTAACAGGCCTTGTCCGTTTCATACCCCGATCCGACCACACCCGCGTACTGATTGGTCAACCGGTTGACCATACAATCGACGTGGGCCGTGCTCTGCGAGACAGGGCAGATGTTCGCGTCACTGTCTTTTCTGGCTCGTCTGTGCTTGATGCTGGCATGCCAACAAGCAGTGTCGAGTCTATCGAACGTATCTTGTCGCCGGTATCAGCTACTGAGGTTGGCACGATCCGGTGCATC
The DNA here is from genome assembly GCA_019925685.1 of Ceratocystiopsis sp. VPRI43766. NCBI lineage: Eukaryota > Fungi > Ascomycota > Sordariomycetes > Ophiostomatales > Ophiostomataceae > Ceratocystiopsis > Ceratocystiopsis sp. VPRI43766. The sequence continues at coordinate 47,239 of JADHKF010000008.1, read as the reverse complement.
GGACTAAATGTATGTTCTACATCTGCCTTTTGGCGACGGCGCTAATACTTCAGTATCGCCAACATGCGGCAGAGGTCAAGATGGCCATACCTACCATCCCCACCCTTTTTTTGTGAGATTGTTTCCCTTTTTTTATTTTCATTTTTATTTGTGTGTTCTCTTAATTTTTCCAGCCTGGCCCAACTCTTACTGGTTCTCTAGGAAGCCAAACACTTCGCTGGGCGATCCTTGGCCAGCACCGACGTATCTCCCCAAAGTCACCCAGACAAGCGATTCAGGCGACTATGAGTCTGAACTTGCCGTTGTGCTGGGACGTACCGCCAAAAATGTCTGTGAGAAAGATGCCCTTGATTACGTGCTGGGATACACGGCAGCCAATGATGTCTCCAGTCGGGAGTGTCAGATGAGCCAGTCGCAGTGGTGCTTTTCGAAGGGCTTTGACGGCGCATGTCCATTGGGTACGTTTAGAGTGTACATATACGCTTTTTCAGCCCGCGTTAGAAACTGATAGGCGTTTAGGTCCCGTTCTTGTATCCCCATCGCTCATCCCAGACCCGTCACGATTGGTGGTTCGCGGCTTGAAGTCCGGCTTGGTTGTTCAGAGCTGCGGTGTTGAGTGCGTGCCCAATTGCGAGTCTCATTTTGCTGCTCTTTCTAATAAGGCTTGCAGTGATCTCATTTTCAGCATCCCAAGGCTGATCAGCTTTCTCTCCCAGAGCACTACGCTCCCTGCTGGTACCGTCATCCTGACAGGAACACCAGCCGGCGTTGGCTATGGACACAGCCCCAAGATTACCCTGCGTGATGGAGACGAGTTCGCTGTTGAGATTCTCCCTCACATTGGTACTCTGGTCAACGTATTTAAGAACGAAACGAGCTAGTCCTGTAGTTACAATGGAGTTGAAGGGGCCAAATACGTGCATAACACGACCTTGCCAATGTTGTAGATTTCCGCGCCTACTTATCATCTACTCGTCAAGAAGTTTTGGAAACACCTCTAAAAGATGTTCTACAACACCGTCCGGTCCCTTTGAAACCTGCAGACCCTCTGGAAGGGCATGCGTCTTGATGCCAGGCACAATCTTGTGGGCAAGACTGCGAATATGCGTACTCTCTTCCAGAGTCCACATGGAGGCGCAGCACTGCAGGTCAGCCAAGAGCAGTAGGAGATGCAAGGTTCAAGATACGCACCAAAACGTCTGGCTTGAGCTCTCTTATACTATCTTCGACATCTTCAATTTCTGCGGTGGTTAGACTGATCAGAATTGCACTGCCTTTGTACGTTCTTTTGTTGCATGTGACCTACTCTCAATATTTGCAACGTGTTCGATGGTATACTGGTCCTTTAACCGCTCGACCATGATGCCAATAAGTTTCTTCGCACGATCGGGTGCCGTGTTCACAGTCACGAGCCGAAATGGGCCTTTCGGACCAGCCTTGATTGCTGTCGCAGACATTTCAATGCTGATATTGCGGTTGAGGTTTTGAAAGTATGGACTGAATGGCTTGCATTTCACTGCATGGTGCCCAAAAGGACGCCGTTGGTAGAGTCAATGAGAGAACGCGCAAGGGCTTGTGGCCGGGAATTCCGATATGAAGACAACATTGGGAGCGGTAACAGAATACGGATTAATTGGCGTTTGGTGGCACGGGACTAAACGGCCAACACGGAATACCCGAGATGTTTCACCGCATCGTTTCCCCTCCACAAATACGACAGATGCGGGGAGGCTCAACTGGTAGTCTGTACTCGTGACAATACGGCACAATCACATATCTCGCCACCAGAAGTGGTGGGAGTCTTATCCAAAAAGGTAATTTGTTTTCTTGCTGCTTCACCGATCAACATGGGTGCCTTTCTCTCGAGTGTGCTTGGAGACAAGCGAAAGAAAACCGAGCCGCGCCTGGACGTTATTATTGTGGGTGCTGGATTGGGTGGTCTTGGTGCTGCTATTTCCTGTGCGCAGGCCAGCGGTAGCCGCGTCCGTGTGCGTGTGCTCGAGCAGTCGCGGACCATCACAGAAGTCGGAGCTGGTCTTCAAATCACGCCAAACGGAAGTCGACTGCTACGCAGCTGGAAGATCCCGGACACGTTCTGGGACACGGTGGCCGAGCCCTCTGCCCTGTATGTCCATCGGTATTCGGGTGAAGTGCTTTTCGTCGAAACGGACTACGGCAAGAAGATGCAAGAACGCTATGGTGCACCCTTTGTCGACGTCCACCGTGCCGATCTACAACAGGCGCTTTACGCTCGGGCGCAGGAACTGGGCGTGGAGTTTTTCCTGGGCGAAAAGGTGACGAGCGTGGACACTGATGGTGACAATAATGGACGGGTTGTTCTCAAAACCGCAACTTCGACATATACAGCAGACCTTGTTGTCGGCGCCGATGGCCTATGGTCACGGTGTCGTGCTGCTATGCTCGGAAACACAGCACAGCCACGGCCCACGGGCGACCTGGCCTACCGCATCGTGCTGACCACAAACGACATTCCCGACGAGGACTTGCGCGAGTGGGTGCGGAAGCCAACGGTTCGCTTTTGGATTGGGCCAGCATCGCATGCAGTGGGCTACTCCCTCAAGGGTGGCGAGATGTACAACATCGTCCTTACAAACCCCGACACACTGCCGGAAAAGGTGTCCAAAGACACGGGCAACGTTGAGGAGATGCGGGATCTGTTTTCACAGTGGGATCCAGTGTAAGTCTTTCCACGTGTGCTTGTGGCATCCATGGCTAATTGATGGCTGGCAGTTTGAAACGGTTTCTAGGCTATGTAAATAGCGTTGACAAGTGGAAGTTGATGCATTGTAAGTTTATCACGCCGGCTTTTTTTTCGAAAAAAAACAGACCCTTCCTGACGTCGCAGTGGACGAACTTCCGCACTGGGTCAATGACGAGGGCAACCTCGTATTCATGTATGTATGTTTGCATTTTCCATTCTGCATAGCTAACATTCTGTAGCGGCGATGCTTGCCATCCTATGCTGCCGTATTTGGCCCAGGGTGCCAATTCATCTCTTGAAGACGGAGCTGTTCTTGGAACTCTACTCGGACGTGTCCAGAAGCGCACAGACTTGAAGGACATGCTGCAGCTGTATGAGAAAATCCGCAAGAAGCGCGACGAGGCCATTGTGCGCGCGACGTTTGACCAGGTGAGATCGTCTTCGTCGCATTAATTTGGGTTCTGTTTCTAACCCTGGCGATTCTTGTAGCGGAATGATTTCCATATGCCGGACGGGAAAGAGGCAGATGAGCGCAACAAGACGTTGCGCGCAGGGCTACAGTTCGACCCTCCTCGGGCATTTCCGAGCCGCTGGAACTGTCCGAAAGTTCAGCCTTGGCTCTATGGATATGATGCAATTGCGGCTGTCAAGGAGGCACTGGGGGAGTAGAAATATCGTTCTGTCGACTGGAGGTTGGCAAAAACGGTCCGAGATTCACTGCTCCGTCTGCAATACAGCAACCGTGTTCGCAAATGAAACATTGGTTCTCGGGGAAAAAATACTCAAATGCAGTAGAGCAACTTGCTTTTGAAAATAAACTCGGCCCTGAAACAAGTGCCGCATGCTCCATTCGCTAGAGCTCCAATAGAACTCTCGACACCAAATGAATTACAATCTTATGCCGATAACTTTACAGAACGTTGAAGTTTTTGAAACTCCAAATTCACTCGTAAATAAATAAATACAATATCAAAAAATGCAACAGTCTACTCCTCGGGAAGCGACTTCATAGGGCCAAAGGTCCTGGTCCAAGCCCGGATTGAGCGACCGTAAATTGCCAGGGGAATGACAAGCAACAAGAAAAAATACTGGATCGCAACCATTTCACCAAAAGCCTGCATTCTTGTCAGTGTTGCAATTTTAGCGCAGATTCAGAGGGAGAGGGAGACGTACATTTTGTGTCCCTGCCACTGCACGCCAGTCAGATGTGTAGAGCGAAAGAAACGTGCCGATGGCGTTACGGATGACAAAAACAATACATACGGCCTCGTTTGCATACTGCCATCGACGTCAGTACGAGCCCATTGAACAGATTGGAGAAAATTACCTCGTGGTAGCCGTCCACAGCATAGGTGATGACGACGTTGGCAACTGCGGTCAGACCAAAGCCCTGCATACCGTAGCCAAAGGCCGCACCGACCCAGCTGGTGTGGTGCGCTATGCAGAGCCCAAAGATAAGAACACCCATGGGTCCGATCACAGCTGGAATGACGATGGCTGGCAGACGGAACTCCGGTTCCCGCCGGCCACCATTGGCCAGAGTCATGTGTGTAGCGGTGATGTCGATAAGTTTCCCGCCGAGAAAGAAGGAAATGGCCGCGCCGATAAAGCCAGATATCGACAGCAGACCCAGGTTCCCAATAGGCCAGTTGTATGGTGGTTTGGTAAACGTCGTCGAGGCCGTCAATTGGACGGCAATATTCCACCCCATAAATGTGCCGACAACAATACCCGTCCAGGCAATGGGAGGGTAGATAATCATGGACAGAATGCGGACGAAGGCGGCCAGGAAAGATGCGTCCTTGTTGTAGGCAGTCGTCAAAGAGAGCGACTGGATCCATGTGCGCTTGGGCGGTGGCGGAGTGTTGGCTTCGCTACCCGTGTCATCTCCAAGGTGACGGCGCAGTATGGTTGTTTCCCACCGTTCATGGTAGCTGGTTTCATGGATCGTGAAGATGCCAACGAAAAATGTCACGCCAGCGGAAATCGCCAACATGCCGCAGGTCCAGCGCCAGCCAACCTCCTGCGTAATGTAGGCACAGATGAGCGGACCCAAAAAGTAACCAATGGCTAGGCTGAAATGAAAGATCATCATGCAGTGGCCGCGCTCGTGTACAAAAAAAAGATCCGACACCAGTGCCGGGACAGTGGCATCGGCCGAGCTACAGGCGGTACCGGAAAGAATGCGCGCAACCAGAAGGCTGCTGTAGCTCTTTGCCTTATAGGACCATACATTGGTGCCCATGAGGACGAGGAGCGCAAAAAGGTAGATGGGACGGCGACCAACAACACGCATGGCGGGTACCCAAATCATGTTTCCGAGGCCTAGCATGAGCGCATTGAAGCAAACGAGATAGCCTGTGCGAGTCGGTGTCTCGTGGAACTCCTTGGAAATGGGCTGAATAGAGACGGTAAAGTTCGACGCGTTCAGCGTAGCCATGACGGTGAAAAAGCAGACAGTGAGATATGTGGCATATTTTTCCCGCGCCGGCCAGTTCTGCAAAGGAAACGTGAGTAAGAGGACCGCAGGGATGGTGCTTTGGATTCTTACAAGAGGGTCATTTGGATCACTTGTCGGCTGAGGCACCAAAGCCATGTGCTTTGGGGTATTGGGCTTCTCTGTCTTTGGTTCCTCCATGGCAGCTTCGATGTGCTGTGACATGTCGGCGGGTTTCTGGGTAGCCATTGTCAAGTCTGGGGCCGGGGTCGACGAGTATGGCCAACGAAGTAACGTCCCGATGATATACGGAACCCCGTCAGTGTCGCCACGGACAGTTCATATACATCTCCACCACGGGGAACCTGGCTCCTCATTGAGGACGTACCCCACAACGGATCGTCTTCCCCGGGTTTCTTCCCCAGATTTGACTGGAGTCGGAATTTCCATTTCTCGTTGTAGCGCGGTCGGATTTCCCGAACCATGTAGCGCGGGCCATAATACTACCCTAGCATGGCATAAGAAGAGCCCATACACGGCTGCGGCGAGGTACAAAATACAACCGGATATTCTTGGCGGCTCTGGTACAAAACGCGGTATTCAAGCAGAAGCACGTTTATAATTTTTTTGCAACGCGTGCCAGCATCTGAAATATACAGTGGTGTCTGGGGAGATACATTCACGACGTTCTGGCGTGCACTCAGCTGGTGATGTACACATGGCCGTGATAAGCAGACAAAAATGCCATTTGCAGAGTCTGTATATCTAGGCAACCAGAGTGTTGTCCTTCTTCACGTCTTCCACCGAGACGTTTTCGTGCGTGAGCGACGCGCCTACAATGACCACGACCTGGTCGTCGTAGAAGTAGCCGTCAGTCGACTTCATGGCCTCGAATGTCTTTGGCTCGTCGGCGTGGCTGGCAGGGTAGATGGGCACCGGCCAGATCAGGTTGAAGATGTAGTAGAGGCTCCCAGAAACGGCAAATGACAGAAGCAGGCCGAGGGAGTACAGGTGCTTGCTGCCAACATTGTAGTCCTTGTGGAAGGAGCCTGCCAGGCCGTTGATGACGACGGCAACGCCGATAACCCAAGCGACAAAGGCGCGGATGTTGAAGCCGGACGTGTACCAGTACGGGCTTGTAGGCGAACCGTTGTACAGAGAGGGCACGTGAGCGTTTCCCTTGCGAATGATGTAGTAGTCGACGCTGGCCGTGAGTGGTTGGACTAGGCAAAAATAGGGGAGGGGGACGTACACCATAATAGCAACCAGTGGCGACAGAAAGCAAACATAAGAACCAAGGAATGTCAGGAAGCTTTTAGCTGAGGACACCAGTTTCCATGGCACGGTGGCAAGGGCGAGAACGGCACAGAGCACTTGGCCGCGAACGATACTGGCCTGTCAGTCAAGGGGCATAGGGTTGCAAGAGACGCGGCATGGCCCGCAGGGCTGAACCTACTTGAAGTAGCGTGGGAAAAGACCGCTGAGGTCGGAGCCGACGGGAAGCGCGTTGGAAGCAAGGTTCGTAGCAATGACGGCAAGAATCTGAATGGCGCAGGCAAGGAAAACAGCGGTACGTGCACCAGCGTGCCAGTAGTGATCAAGGATGGCATTGTAGAGGTCCCAGATGTTCCAGTAGGCGGTGCCCCAGAGCGTCTTGACAGCACTGGATGAGGCGATACCAAGGAACGTACAGAAGGACTTGGCCACGACGAGACCGATCCACTGCGGCCACGTGGTGCTTCTGGAGCGTCGGGCGTAGCGGGCAAGATCCGGGTTGGACGTGACCTCGGGGATAATGCTGCCGGAAACGGTGTTGACGCCGGTCATAAAGGCCCAGCCGAGCGCCGACGACGACAGCTTGACTGTCTGCAGGCTGTGCGTGTTACCGAGACCGTGCGTCTTGCCGACGATGAAGGCAAAGGTGGCAATCAGCACAGGCGGCGCCAGCACACTCTTGATGGTGTAGAGCCAGCGCGCGCGCGACGGATGGATGAGCATGAAGCCGAGCTGCAGAAACCAAAAGACAAAAAACGCGGTGATGCCCTGCGTCGTTGTGCCTGACGACGCGGGTAGGTGGTTGCGCACTCCGGTCCACTTGTGGCCAAAGGCGCAGCGCAGCAGGACGCTTGTCAGTTGACCGGCATAGAAGGATTGCGTGCCGAAGAAGAAGATGGCCACGATGCCGCGGACAAAGACGAAGAACAGCGAGCCGTACATGCCGGTGGACAGGCGCAGATACACTGGGTAGCCGACGTGGTACACAGAGGGCCCGCGCGAGTTGAGAACCAGCATAAAGCCAGTCACCATCGTGGCGGTGATTGCCGCAAGCGTGGCTTGCCACCAGAGCTGCGTTGTCAGATCACAGGAAGCAAAGAGGATACTCCAAACCGAGAGCCTACCAATCCGATGCTGATCAAGCTGGACCCCGAGTTCCACGCAATTGGGTTGAAGGAGACAGCCCAGAAAAAGGCAAAGTAGTTCCAGTGCGTCCAGAGACGCGCCTCTGGTCTATGAGTAGTGTTAGCACCCGGTGCCGTTGCGTGAGCAGATTCTCTGGAGCTCCTGGAGGTCGTACGGTGTGGGATCAAGGTCCTCGTTGCCCCATTTCCGGTTGTCCTCCTGGGTCTCGCGGAAGATGCTCTCTTTGGTCCGCAAGGCCTTGTCAATTCTGGCGAGCACAGTCATCTTGGCGGTCGGGGTACAGAGAGTTGAATGCGTAGATGACTGCGAAAGGACACTGCACAAGACGTCTAGTGTTTCCGGTGAGAACGGACCACGAACAGGAAGGGCGAGACCTGCGATCGGCTTATGCACAAGAGACTGGGCCAGTCCTATCGTTCGGCCGTCGCTGGCCGCCTGGGTGATAGGCTTCGGCCGTTGCTACGCTGGGTAGGTGTAAGTGCAATCATAGATAACGACCAGCGCTAGAGCTCCGGCGGCTTACGGTTATCCGCCTGCATTAGAGTTGGGCTGGTCGATCATCCTACTTTCTCTGTCTGCTGCTCAGGCTCGTCGTGTCCTTCATTCTACCACCACATGGCTGCGTACAATCCCGACGGCAGCGCCACCGTGCTGGACGCAGCCAGCACAGATCCGCTGCGCGGCACGATCTACGACTTTCCACGCGACCACGTGGGATACGGGCGGCCGTCGCTGGATCCGCGGTGGCCAAACGGGGCCAAGATTGCGGTGTCGTTTGTGATCAACTACGAGGAGGGCTCGGAGCGCAGTGTGCAGCACGGCGATGCACAGTCGGAGAACCGGCTGTGGGAGCAGTCGGACAACAAACCGGCACAGGTCGGCGCGCGGTCGCTCAACCCGGAGAGCGACTACGACTACGGCTCGCGCGTGGGCGTGTGGCGGCTGCTGGACTGCTTCGAAGCGCACAAGATGCCGGTGACAGCGTTTGCCATTGGCATGGCGCTGGAGAAGAACCCAGCGGTGGCGCAGGCATTCATGCGGAACGGTCACGAAATCGCCTCGCACGGATATCGCTGGGTCACGTACAATGGCATGACGCCGGAGCTGGAAAAGGAATACGTGCAGCGCCAACTGGCGTCACTCAAAGCAACTACGGGAGCGTATCCCGTTGGCTGGTACTACGGCGCCTTGTCGCCGCGGTCCAAGGCCATCATCCACGAGGTCTACCGCGAGATGGGGCTCCCCCTGCTGTACGAGAGCGACAGTTACGCCGACGATTTGCCCTACTGGGTCGATGTGCCGGCCGAAAAGGATACGGAAAACCCGCAGGGCATGCTGATGATCCCATACAGGTTTGGCAACTCGTATCCTGGAAAAAATTGTTCGAAGTATGACTGACCCCCAGCTACGACTGCAACGACGTCAAGTACCTTACGGGCTCCGGTTGGAGCACTTCTGCCGACTTCGAAGACTATCTGAAGAACGCATTCGATGTCCTCTACGCCGAGGGCCAGCGCGGCAAGCCCAAGATGATGTCTATCGGCCTGCACTGTCGCATCAGCGGCAAGGCCGGCCGGTTTGCCGCCGTCCGCAATTTTGTAGAGTACATTGCCTCCAAAGAGGACGTGTGGGTGACTACGCGGAGAGATATTGCCACGCACTGGCGTCAGACCTTTCCGTACCGCCCAGGATCAATTGTGTAATGGAGAAAATGAAAACAACTTTGCCGAATACATGGTGCGGATTATGCCGTAGTTGGTATCGGTGTGTTTCGTCGCACGGCGAATGGGCTGATGGCGAGCGATATGCAAAGTCCAGCTGGCAGGATTGCTGGAATTAGCAGCGGACATTTCCGTCGACATTTCCGCTGGCCTATTGCCGTATTTTTGGACAGAAAAGAGGACCTCAGCGCCAATACGGCAAGCTGCAAGGGATGCGGATAACGGATCAGCTATCTAGGATGGCTGTAGGGCAAGATACGAGACAGCCAAAAGGGACAGGGGGCGGAATAGCCCGGAAAAGAGGACAGCGAAGGTGGGGAGACTGTCTTATGCTGCATGCGCATATCCTATACTACTTCTGTACGGTTCGCAGACAGCTCTTTGATCCAGTAAGAGCCATGGTGCAGACGGTGTTTTGTGAGCCGCTGACGCAGGCCGGCTTTGCGCCATTTGGCGGCCTTATCTCGACGGACGTGGTAACCGACCGCACCGTGACGGTCAATGGCGGCACGGCACGGCGCACACCCGAGGTCGTGCCAACGATCAACAGCTACGCGGATGCACCCAGCAAGATACCAGGCCGTACGGTGCTGAACGTGTCGCTGGCCAGTCCACGCGAGGTCCAGCCCTGGACAGGCCAGGGGGCGGTCGACGGGAACGACGGAGCGACTTCCACAAAACGGGTTCTGACAATCAAGATGCTCGAGCGGCACCGCTTCTCGACGCAGTCGTTTGTACCTATGGGTGCTGCAATCCGGTACCTCGTGGTTGTGGCCGTAGGGGGCGCGGACAAACCGAACGTGCAGCAGCTGCGCGGCTTTGTGGCCAGCGACAAGCAGGGTGTTTGCTACGGCCAGGGTGTCTGGCACGCACCTATGGCTGTGATTGACAATGTACGGTTATTATTCAAAGAAACTCACCGCACATAAAAAAAAAAAAAACTAACCTTCTTCCCAGCCCGTATCGTTTGCCATTGTCCAGCACGTCAACGGCGTCGCTGACGAAGACTGCGAGTTCTACCACCTTGACGAGGCCATTGATATTGTCTTTTAGGCACTGCTGCAGATAATAAAAAGAGTGAAAATAGGACATAGGTCGCCATACCCCCTATACGATCAGTAGATCCATTGATTTACTACCCCAGAACAGGTCCACGTGGGGAGCTGCTCCGTCCCATGTTATATAACTCCCGTGGCCAAACCGTTCCCAGGCACCGGGCACTTTTACAGAGGGCTGTAGAGCAAGGAACTTCACGCTGTAGGATCCATTTTCACGAGTCCGTAGTACCTTCATTAGAAGATACTGTTGTGGTGCGGAGGTGTCGTCCCCGTTATTTGCGCCAATGTTCTGCCATGCATCGTCGTTTGGCCAGACGCGGCATATGTCACACCACTTGGTTTCGGGGGTCTTCGCGTTGTCATTGTTTTCCGTAACGATGTGGCGGATGTGCTTGACTCGGTTGTGTTGGCAGCTACGCGTCAACTGATTGTCCGTATCGGTATCCGATGCGATACGATGTCTGGCTAACCATTGTTGCCGTACACGCTTGTTGTTCACTGCGTTATCTGCTACCCAGCATGGAAGCTCGCGATTGTCGAGCTGGAGGTCCGGCGTCTGCACATCGTCGCAAAAGAATGCGTACGCTAGGCCATTGCACGATCGAGCAATGCTCGAGTGGGATATGAGGGGTTGATGCCGCTGTGCTGGGCCGTAATGGCCAAACCGTGTTCCCACGACTGCAATTGTGCGTATCGCTGCTGGGGCGACCATTGCCGTCAGCCGGACGCCAGTGACCATGGTCTTGCTGCCAACGCGCGGGAAAGGGGCAAAGCCATGCACACGCAGCAGGCTCTCGGGATTTTCAGAGTAAAGCAGACAGTAGCCGACAGGTGCATCAACCGAGGCCCAAGACCACGACGGGGCGTGCAGATCTGGCGACGACCGCCGTGCCGTTGGCTGGGGCACAAAAGAGGACTGGGGCTTCGCAGCCTCCAGGCCGTCGTGCGACGTATGCCACATCAGCTGTTGGGGGAAATCGGCGACAAAGAGCCCCTCAACGTACATTGGGCGGATGACGGTGTTGTCGAGGCTCAGAGGTCGAGGTTGCATTGCGGAAGTGCCACCCTGAATGGGAGTTGTCGTGGCCCCCTCCACCATGCGAGCCAGGCCATCCATAGCAATGAGCTTGTCCGACAGACGCGTCAGGCGGCGGCGTGAATACTGCTCCACCAAGGACATCCAGTTAAGCTTTGCCAATGCGCTAAAGCGGTCATTGCCGTTGCCGGTTTCCTGCGCCCTCTCGTCGTCCTGCAGAGAACGCAGGCCGAGGCCGAGCATGGGTAAGTGTGGCCATTTGAAATTGGCCTTCTCGCCACACTCACAGCGATGCGTGGACTGGCATTCCCAGGCCATCTCATACTCAAAGAAGTGCAGAATCCTCCGCGGCAGGATGACCTCTTGCAAGGTCCACGCACGTGTGTCAAGCGGAGCCGTAGGCAGCGCAAGGACATCCACGTTATCGGTACGTAGGAGCATTTTTCTCTTCGAAGCATCGCCATCCTTTCCGACATTCTTGGTCCAGAAGACGGTCTGGTTGTCGTTCTGGCCAAACGTTTGCTTCCCCAGGAAGCCGTGCTGACATGCCGATGCCCGGTGTGCCGCAATCGTGACGTGTGACCGCTGGTAGATGTCATACATCTGCTGTGCCTCGTGCCGCCAATCATCGCTGTCGTCCTGCACAATGCAGAGGGCGTCAACCCAAAGATAGCGTACATGCAGGCGCTTGCAGACTAGTACGGCATCTTGGATGGTTCTCGGAAGAGCAGAAAGCTCGATACCGCGTCGCGGATCCATGTGAGCGGCCATATTGTTCTTCTGCGTCGTTATCGTTCCAGAAAGATCGTCCCCCCAGCAGTAACTCAGAGCAATATATGGGGATCCGGATGGGGGATTTTCCACTAGGAAAATACGACTGTTCTGGTCATCCACATCTAACAACCTGGTTGGAATGAACGCGCTCGCTGTTGTGTTTGCCGCAGTTGCAGTTGACGCCGTTAAAAAGAACGGCATGGCGCAGTCAGGATGATTGTTCACACAGTCGGACACCCAGGACTTGGCAACACGGAAGGCGTCGTCCAACCGCGAATCGGCCATCACCTCAGAGCGGGCAGCGAAGCGGACATTGCGGCTATAGCCTGGCCCATCGATGTGTTCGTAGATGGTCAACCATGTGGTGCCCTGCGGACGAATTGCGAGACTGTCCGTTCTCCAGATCACAGTAAACGGCTGGCTTTGTACCTTGGTCTTCCATTCCGGCGTCATCGCGTCTATTGCGTCCGCTATAACGTGGCAACACGGGCAGCCATCCATGACGGCGGCCTGAATGCGCTCCATGGTTGTATTCCCGGTGTTTAGCGGCGCCGTGCGCCAGAGGCCAAACTGAGGCCAGTAGACATGACATCCTTTGCAGACGTCACGCAGTACAGTTTCGGCGGGGGCTGTCATCGTGTATAAAAAGGGTGCATTGTGTTCTCATCTGCGTGGAGTGGCCGGACCCCGCCTTTTCAGGAGCGGGGCAGGACGGCCCAGCCAGACAGCCACGCCGTCAGCGATTGGTAGCTGGAGAAGAGCAAGTATGATGACACAATTAAGGAATTCGTGGGACCACGGTGCAGAGGGCAAGTTGGTCTGCTGAAAATAATACTGCCACATCCTCTATGATAGGTCAACCAGAAATCATAGCACAACACACCGAGGGCCGGTAGGAAAGTATACAAAGTTCAAGCTGACTACATCTGACATAGTGACACCCCTTCTATGCCGGCACCATACTGTTTTGCAAGGTAGCATCAACAAAACCTGGCAGATGCCTGTCTCGACAACAAGACTCATCGGCCACCCACTTGTCCTTTCGGTATAGGGTGAATCCACCCCACCGCAAGATTCACGCCGATGCTGATGGCGCCCATGATCCAGATGGACGTGGCGTAAGCGGTGCCGTGATAGCGGAATACGATGGCAAATATGATGCCTCCAAGATTGCCACTTGCTCCCACAAGGCCGGAAACGATGCCTAGATGGTTAGACTTGTGTAGTATGGAAAAAGGAGATGGAGTAGCGTCATAACGGGGGTAGAGAATGGGACACACCATTTGCAAACGGATGTACGTGCGGCACCACGGAGAAGCTGGCGCCATTGGCAGCCTCGAGGAAAAAGGCCAGACCAGCCGCGAGACCGAACATGGTGGACTCGCTGTGCGGGTCGGACAAGCCAATGGCGAGTTCAAAGGCGCCGGTAACGACGCCTAGGAAAGTCGTCCAGAGCTTCTTGCTCCAGACCGAATGCGTGTGCCGGTATATGTAGTCTCCAATAAAACCGCCGGCTGGTCGGAATAGAACATTGAGAAGACCAAACATGGCGGCCCAATTGCCCGAGCCTGTCTGGCCCAAATGAGGAAAGTTTTTATAGTAGTATGAACCGATGTTGGAGTCAAGCACCAGCTCGGCACCTGTTCCGTCAGATGATGTGTATGATAACAGGATGGTCCATAAAGAGTGGTGTCTCACCAAAGGAGCAAGCATATGGCGCAGCGAGTGCCAGGGACTGCATGCTGAAAATAACAGACAGAGCTTCGCGGAATGTCGGGTCGATAACCAGCTCGCCCAGAGCGGTGGTCACAATTTCCGGGCTGGTGTTTAGTTCAGCATTCTCGAGACCAGAGGTCTCCTTCTCTGGAAGTGCCGATTCTGCTTTGGGCTCCTCTTTCTCATTTTCCTGCGGTGGCGCATTGGCAGCTTTTTCTGGGGAGGTGAGCTCTGGGGTCAACGACTTTGACTCGTCCTCGCCTTCGCTTGCAATGGTGAGATGACGCTCCGACCACTTGCCCGTAGGGGTGTCATCACACAATAGAAGCATTGCAATAGCAACGGCCGTGATGAGAATAAACGGAACGATGAACGTGACACGCCAAGCGACATGATCACTGAGGCCCCGAGAGGCAACAAGAGAATTGAAAACAGCAGGCATGACAAAGCTGGGCGTAGGAAAGCGAGTCAGTAAGTGATGGTAGGGAAGAAGATGGGCAGGCAGCCATACTATGCGATTCCACCGCCGGCATTGCCCCAGCCGCCGGCTAGGGAATTGGCTGTGCCGACCACGCTCTTATCAAAAAATCCAGTGCACCACACCTGGCAAGGCACAAACGAGGCGCCTAGAATGCCAATGAAAAAGCGCAGGGCAATGAGGCCATTCGAGTCCTTGACGACGCCTGCCAAGGCCGTCGGGAGAGCGCCGCAGAGCAGGGTTCCCACAAAGACATAACGGGGGCCGAATCTGTCACAGAGGGGGCCGGCCACCATGCGAACAACGAGTCTGGAGATTGCACGATCAGTATGAGACAAATGGTACTGCCATGGGTACCAGAAAGGGTACAAAGGGCGCTCACGTCGCCAGCAGGGCTACCATGTTTGAGTTGGCCACTTCTGCCGGTGTCATGTGCAAATCTTTTTTGATTGTGATTGTCAACTGTGCGGTATCAGCCTGCTGGCCGCTTGAGAAAATAAACATGGAGGCGTTTAGGCCCATGACTCACCAGCGGTGGAAATGCAAACCATGACAGGAAGGCCATCATGAAGCCAAGCCAGGAGAAGAAGAAGACTCGGCCGTATCGGTTCACCGGGTCGAAGATGGGCACTGACAGAGCTTTTTGCGTCAACGGATTCACGTCGGGCTGCCCAAAAAGCATGACTGGGTGCTTGGTTTCCGCCATGATGTTTGCGTGTGGTGTTGGAAAATGACAATGCTTGATGCGTGCCAGCTCTTCACAACAGCTGGCCATAGTACCGAATCATGGTCAAGCGTGCGGTATAAATAGCCAATTGAAGCTCCCGAGTATTCTCTGGTTTTCCATCATTTCACTGTCCCTGTTCCCTACAACACGGTTTGGCCGTCGCATGGATGTTATCCAGTGGCCTCCCACGGGAGGAGCTAGACAACCCCTTTGTGAGGCTTTCCGCTCCGCGGACATGTCAGTTCGAGAGCCAAAGGCTGAAAAAAAAGCATAAAATGCGACCTTCTTATCTCTTAGGGCGAAGGGGCTGGTGGTATGGAGAAAATAAGGGGCAGATCCAGGGTCTCCGCGGGACGCACTGACGAAATAGCGGGCGTTTGATTTGCCAGTCAAAGCCAGTATTCGGCCTTTATTAGCGGTGTGGGTGCCGAACGCACCGTTACTCCCCCACGTTGTGCCCTGTATCACAGGTAAGACGCACATTGTCGGCACCGACCTAACGCATTCTGTGCACATGCTTCGCTATCGACATCGCCAGACAGAGATCCTCCGAAGTCGGGTGGTGCGGAAACAAACACCACCGCTTATGGGTCGAAATAGTCGAAATGCTACGGGTTTGCCCATAGTTGTGCATACTTGGCCGTTTACGTCAAATGACTTCATGCCACCCCTCTAATTTGTTTATCATTTCTCTTAAAAAAAAAACAGGTCTGAATCTTTCCAGCCCATTTTTTCAAGAACATTCCGGGCGAACTTTTCCATGGCCGGCGGTCCGCACACCAGGGCCAGTCGATGCTCGGCTGGTGCAGCCTCCTCTCGTAGCAAGTCTTCCGATATGCGTCCGCGGTGTCCTTTCCAATCTGCAGAAGGGCTGGTCAGGGTGTGAATCACCTTGTAGGCGGCTGGGTCCACAAGTGCCGTCTTACGCCGAGCCTGGTGACAGAGGTCATCCAACTCTCGCCGGCACAAGATATCCATTTCTTTTCGGTTGCCATCAAGCACCGTGCACGGCGTTGTGTCGTTGGCATCCTGCGCAACAGCGCGGAAGACCTGGAAGATGGGCGTGATGCCACTGCCGCCGCAGATCATGACAAAGGACGACACGGTACGCTTCGTGCCGCCGATGGACACTGAACCCCGACCAATGTACTCAAACTTTCCTACGGGACCCTTGAAATCGAGCGCAGTGCCAATGATAATCTTGTCCAGCGCCGTTGTCATGCGTCCGCCGGGTGCCGTGGCTGTTGGAAGATAGAGCTTGACCAACAGCTCAAGCTTGCCCTTGTGGGCATTGTCCGAGACGGGCGTGTATGCGCGGACAACGGGCTCTCGGCTTTCGTTGTCCTTAACCCGCAGCATTAGATGCTGGCCGACAGGGAGTCCGATCTCCTGTTCCTTGTGGTCGAGCGCAAAGGTGAAGAGCTTTGTGTCCGAAGATACGGGCGTAATTTTGCAGAGGATGGCCTTGGCCCAGTGGCGTGCGTCCAGAAAAACGGCACGTGTAGGCGAAAGAGCGTTGCCTGCCCCGGCTTCGTTTTGCAGCGTTTGTTGGCCGGCACTGTCAAGGCTACCAATGTGGTAGTCGCGCATCATGCGCTTTGCGTTTTCGCTGTCTGCCTTTTTTTAGCTAGGTGGAATGCGAGGAGATGAAGGGCACAACTTACGGATGGCCAAGAACTCCTCTGTCGCGTCCGACCCTGCAACCGCTTGGATGCTCTGAGCACCGCCTGGGTGGTCTTTCAAATAGCCGGTGCCGTCGTATATCTCGCCACTGATGACAAAGAGTGGCCGCTCCTGTGAGTTTTTCTCTTTGAACTCGTCAATGGAGAAGACGCACTTGACGTCTGGGTTTATCAACGAAACCTCTTCCGCCTGCGGCGGCGGTGGTTGGTCCACGTCTGCTAGTGATCGCTCGCCCCAGCGGCCATTGAGCAGGTCGCCGCCGGCTGCCTTGACTTTGTCCATCCAGCCCTGCTTCCCGGGCGTCAGGGTCGTTGGGTGCTCAAAGCGCAGCGATTGCGCACCAGTTTTGACAATGGCAACGCGGAACCAGGGGTTGTTCATCATGCCCAGAACAGACCAGTACATATCACGCGGCTGGCACATCATGGCTTCGTCCATGCCGCGGACCACGATGCTGTCAGCGCTCTGCAGCTCGGAGACGGGCAGAGTATACGCCCAGAAACACCAGCAGAAGCACGTTTCGCGAGCTGACATGTCGAGCCGGCCGCCGTAGAGATTTATGTCGACGTCACGGTACCTGTCTTCGGGGTATTGGATATCGGCCAGTCGCCATGCTGGGACGGTCAGTGAAAGCAAAGTCGAAGAGGCCAAGATGCGTACATTTGCCACTGTCGAGAGACACTTCCATGCGGGTCACACGACGGCCGCCACCGCTGTAAGCATATCCGCGTATGGTGTAGTTTGGCGCATGGGACGCGAGGTCGAGGACCTCGTCGTGCTGTGGCTCTGCAACGGCAGAGTTGACATTCAGGTCGTAGATGGAATAGCGCTCGTCTAGCCACCAAGCCGGCTCGGCAGCAGACTGTTCTGGTGTTACAGTAGTTCTAGATGCGTCAGGTGTCTGATGAATTTTAGGCAGCCAAGTAGGAGCACTCACGGAAGGACTTTGTTGTCGTTGCGGTGGTACCAGTTGTCGCTGGGCTCCGCCGTGACGACCAGTCGGCGCAACCACTTGACGCTGCGGCCGCCGATCTGGCCAGGGACGACAGCACGAAGCGGCCTGCCATGGTCAGCGCGTAGAGGGGCGCCATTCATGCCGTGGGCGAGCATGATGCCTCTGTTTGGGTCCATGGCCCAATTGAGCTTGATCGATGTGCCGTAGTGTCCATTTGGCTGGTACGTTAGTATTCTCTACATTTCAAACAACGGGTGGGTAGCGTTACTAGGTCATCAGCCCCTTCCATGCAGACAAACTTGGCATGCCGCATGGGACGCGCCCGCTTTAAAACATTGGCCATGAGCGTTCCTGTGAACAAGGCGGTGGACAGTCCGGCCGCGCCCCAAGAGAAGCCCTTGGACTTGCGCACCGTGTTCTGCTCCTTGCGTCGGTTGCCGGCGCACACGAGTGTGATGGGCAGCGTGATCTGTTCAAACTCGTTCGCGAGCTGGCGCAGCGATATTGTGAAGGGCGTCTCGACGAGCCTGGCATTGTCAGTGAACAAGAGGATTCAATCGAAAGGTTGTGATGAAACATGCCCTTCGATACTGAGTTCCCACGACCAGATTTCATCGTTCAAGACTTGAGGCACCGGGCCATGGTTCCGTACATAAAAGAGATCGACAGAGGTTATGAAGCCTGGTTGTGAGCTTGCGTTCGTTGAGTATGTTGCGTTCAGTCATGTTACCTTCACGGTAGAGTGCTGTTAGTGGTGCCTCGGCGTTGAAGGGATGCACGCCAGTGAGGCGAATCAAGCGGCCATCGCGAGTGACATGGCTATCTGGTGTCTGTTTATCCTTGTCCAGGACGGTCGCCACCGGTGGCCGCAGAGGGGGCAAAGGGACATCTGGACACTCTATGTCTTGTGTTTTTTCCTTGGCAGAAACGAATTTGGATTGCAGAGGCAAGATTAGCGAATTCGAGACACTGAGGGTCTTGGTGGGGAGAAGCTGTGTTGTAGACATTTTGGTACGTCCGAATCTATCACTGTGCCGATGATAACTGGTGGAAGGGCAAAAAAATTTCATGAAAAGGGATAAATAAAAACAAGAGTTAGACTTGCAGAAAAATCAAGAAGCCAACATGAAAAAGAAGGACAATACTGTTTCACGGTGTAACAAAACCACAGCTCCAGACTGGGACCGGAGTGTTGGTCGGCATTAGGTCCACGTCGAAGATACCGGTTGGCAGGAGAATGGAAAGGGGCCGCGGAGAAGACGGAGGCGAGACAATGTCGGTCTTTCGCGATGCCAGACCGGCAGTCAGTGTTGCCAACACCCGGGGAATTATTTCCGGGTCTCGGGCCATGGTTACCAGATACGAACGCGGGTTCGTGCGCTTACAGGAGTGCGAGGCCGGCTCAAGCAGACAGGACAGGCCCTTGGCAGTAGACAAAAAAAGACCAACACGATTGCAAGACGTAATAATGATTTCCGGGTGATAGTTGGCTGTGCGGCAGGCGATTGGTTGCGAGCCCCCGGATAAGAGCGTCGCGACAACCGGACCGCGCCGTTTTGACAGCTGTCAGCATTGACGCCGCCCCAGTTCGATAGGGTTGTATTTGCATGTCTGCGGGCCCCACGCGGCATACCCAGATGCGACGTAGCACGGAGGATCTTGCATCTCCTTGCATCTCCGAGGAGAAAGAGTCCGTCTAAGCATCGCGTTCTGTTATTGCTCGGCCCCGATTTGAGGACCTTGGTCTGGGACAGGGTGATAAGAATTGCAAGCGTGTCATTGGGCAGATGATTGAGCATGACACGAGTTGTTTGCCGTGTGTGCAATGACTTATTCTATTTAGACAATTAGACGTTATCAACTGTTTATTGTGTCATTAACGTTTTTATTGTAGGGATTTTTGAAAAACGAAGCCATGAGTCTTCAGACGGATACCAGGGACGGTGTCAACGGCGCCGATGGCATCAACGGCGCAAGGGACAGCCAGTCTCGGACGCGCATCGTTGTTGTCGGGTTGGGCATGGTGGCCATGTCGTTTATGTATGTGCTCCCATGGCAGACCCTGACTTGATACTGACAAAACAGGGAGAAGTTGATGAAGCTCGATGCAAAGCGACGAGAATACAGCATTGTCGTGATTGGTGAGGAGCCGCATCTGGCGTACAACCGCGTTGGCCTGTCGACTTTTTTCGAGCACCGCGTGGTGGAGAATCTGTACCTCAACCCGCGCGAGTGGTACACGTCGCTCGAGGACGACGGGTCGCTCAACTACCATCTTAACACGCGCGTCACCGAGATCCGCCCGGAGACCAAGCACGTCGTTGCATCTACCGGCGACGTAATTTCATACGATATCTTGGTTCTCGCTACAGGATCCGATGCCGTTCTGCCGGCTGCAACGGCCGGCCATGATGGGCACGGTGTCTTTGTGTACCGGACGATTGCCGACCTCGAGAAGCTGATGAGGTTTGCCAGCGAGCACAAAGGCACCACTGGCGTTGCCGTCGGCGGTGGTCTGCTGGGGCTGGAGGCCGCCAAGGCCATGGTGGACCTTGAGTGCTTTGCATCGGTCAAGGTGGTTGACCGCAACAGCTACCTTCTGGCCCGCCAGCTGGATGCGGACGCCGGCCGGCTCGTCACCGAGGGGGTGCGCAAGCTCGGGCTGGACGTGCTGCACCAGAAGCGTATTGCTGCTGTCAATACGGATGCCGAAAACAACGTGCAGGGCATCACGTTTGAGGATGGCGAGCGAATTGCCTGCAGCGCCGTTTGTTTTGCGATTGGGGTGCGGCCCAGAGATGAGCTCGCGAGATCGGCCGGAATCCGGACCGGCGAACGCAATGGCGGATACGTTATTGGCGAAAAGTACGTTTTGACCCCATGATGATGAGTGTTCTGACTAACCGGACAGTCTGCAAACTTCCATTCCTGACATCTATGCCATTGGCGACTGCGCATGCTGGCAGGACCAGACGTTTGGCATCATTGCCCCTGGCGTCGAGATGGCTGACGTGCTGTCGTTCAATCTGACAGAGGGTCGCGCTGGGTCTGGGCCGGCACGGCGATTTGACCGGCCGGATCTCAGCACCAAGCTCAAGCTGCTGGGCATTGACGTGGCCAGCTTTGGGGACTTTTTTGCCGACCGTGACGGGCCAAAGTCCAGCCCGGGTGGCGTGACGGGAGCGGGGCCCGCCGTCAAGGCTCTCACATACAAGGATCCGTTCGGGTCTGTGTACAAGAAGTACCTGTTCACGCCCGACGGCAAGTACCTGCTGGGCGGCATGATGATTGGGGACACGCGCGACTATGCCAAGCTCACCCAGATTGTGCGGACGCAGAAAGAGCTGGATGTGCCGCCCAGCCAGTTCATTCTGGGTGCGCGACAGGATGGCGAGGACGACGGGAGCGACCTGACGGACGACACGCAGGTGTGCTCATGCCACAATGTCACCAAGGGCGACGTTGTCGAGGCCGTCCGGTCGGGCACGTGCAGCGATCTCAACGGGATCAAGGCCTGCACCAAAGCGGGCACGGGCTGTGGCGGATGTGTTCCGCTGGTGCAGAGCATTCTGAACAGGACGTTGAAGGACCTGGGACACGATGTCTCCAACCACCGTGCGTATCTGCCCTGTGTTTGCACCCATTTGTACCTGCTAACGTTCAGTCTGCCCACACTTTGCCCGGCCACGGGCTGACCTCTACAACATCATTGCCGTCAAGCGACTCAAGACATTCGAGGCTGTGATGCAGGACGCTGGCACGTTCCCCACGTCGCTTGGCTGCGAGATCTGCAAGCCCACGATCGGATCGATTCTGGCGAGCCTGTACAACGAGCCTGTCGTGTCGCGGCCGCACCACGATCTGCAGGACACAAACGACCGCTTCCTGGCCAACATCCAGCGCAACGGCACGTTTTCGGTGGTTCCACGCGTGCCTGGTGGCGAGATCACGCCGAAGCAGCTGATTGCTATGGGCCAGGTGGCCGACAAGTACGGGCTGTACTGCAAGATCACGGGCGGGCAGCGCATCGACATGTTTGGCGCGCGGAAGCAAGACCTGCTCAGCATCTGGCGGGAGCTGGTTGACGCCGGCATGGAGAGCGGGCATGCATATGCCAAGGCTCTGCGGACGGTCAAGGTACGTGATGCCAGCACGGGAGAGAGCCTGCTGACAGACAGAGCTGCGTTGGGTCGACGTGGTGCCGCTTCGGTCTCCACGACAGCGTCGGCATGGCCATCCGGGTTGAGGAGCGGTACAAGAGCATCCGGGCGCCACACAAGATCAAAGGCGGCGTCTCGGGTTGCGTGCGCGAGTGTGCCGAGGCACGGGGGAAAGAGTATGTCATTGTCTGCTTTGACGAGCGCTTTCTCTCTCCTTTTGGTCGGCGCTAATGTCAGTTTCGGACTCATTGCGACGGAAAAAGGGTACAACATTTTTGTGGGCGGCAACGGCGGTGCGAAACCGCGGCACGCCGAGCTGCTGGCCAAGGACGTGCCGCCGGAAGAAGTGATCCCCATCCTCGACCGGTACCTCGTCTTTTACATCCGCACGGCCGACCGGCTGCAGCGCACGGCGCGGTGGATTGAGAGCCTGCCGGGCGGCCTGGCGTATCTGAAGGAGGTGATTCTGGACGACAAGCTGGGCATCTGTGCGGACATGGAGAAGCAAATGCAAGAGCTTGTCGACGGCTACTTTTGCGAGTGGACCGACATCCTGGCGGACCCGGAGCGGCAGCGGGTGTTTCGCCAGTTTGACAACACGGACGCCGCCGTCGAGACGGTCGAGGTCGTTGTCGAGCGGGAGCAGACGCGGCCTGTGTACTGGTCTCAGGAGGCAGCAACCGAGGATTTTCGTGGCCACCGCTGGTCGCAGCTTGTGTGGGAGCCGCTTGTGGAGACACGGCACTTTGATGTGGAGGGCCGGTCGTCTGCACAGATCAAGCGGGGGGACACGCAGCTGGCCGTGTTTCGGGTCCGCGGGCGGTACTATGCGACGCAGCAAATGTGCCCGCACAAGCGTGCCTTTGGTCTGTCAGACGGCATCGTCGGCGAGCAGGCTGCAGAGGGCAACGGCAGTGCGTGCAACAGCGAGAGCAAACTCTGGGTATCCTGCCCATACCATAAGCGCAACTTTGACCTCAACGGGGACGCTCCAGGACAATGCTCCAGCGACGGCTCGCTGAGCATCGCCACGTTTGCGGCCGAGGCGCGCGACGACGGATGGGTGTACCTGCAGCTCCCGCCCGTGGACGAGCTCGACGCGCTGCTCGGCACGTCCCGGTGGAAGACCCGAAAGGACGAATCGACAGACCTTTTTGAGCGGCTGGACCAGAAGCTCGGCAAGTGCCAGATTGGCCGCAAGGGCCGGAAGCCGACGGGTATGCAGCCTCCGGCACACAAGACCGTGTCAATCGACTGGTAACAGATGAATAGGAGTCTGTAGCTATGAACAGAAGTCTACTTTCTCTCCTACCACACAACTACTCGTGTGCACGCTACAAATACTTGGCATGGCTCACAATGCAACGTACGAGCTACTTTAATCAAAGAAATACAAGTGTGCTCGATGGCAAGACGTCGCCAAATACTGGTGTCCCGGGCTCGGTCCACTCCACCGGCTCGGATGGAGCGGCCAATAATACGAGTACCGACTAGCCAACGAATCTGAAACAACGCCACTGCCGCGACAGGGAGCACCAGAATAACGTAGCATACTCCCGCTCTCTCATTTGTCCGAACATCACCTGAAACACGCACAATCACTACAGCCCTGCAACAGTTTAGGTTCTGTCAAACACCAAACGCTGTAATGGTTGTTTAAATATATTTTCCTTATGAAAAAAAAAACACGCGGCGTATGGCCAATTATTAAAATAAAATGTAGCAAAAAGACAGCCTTCCCCCGAGGCTGTTTGCATTCAACCCAGCTTGGCAGTGACAGGCAGCAGACCCGGGTAGAACGACGTCGGGATGGCGGGAATGTCAATTGACGTGGTCAGGCCCAGGCCAGCAGTCAGCTCGCCGGGCATAGTGGTGACGGCATAGCCGGTGGCAGTGGTCACAGTGGCGGTGGTCGTAAAGGCAGTGTGGGTGGCGCCCTCGTTGATGCAGCCGCCGGCGCCGTAGACGTTCTCGCAGAGGTACTTCTCGTACTTGCCGGCCTCGGTCCAGACGTTGAAGTTGGTGACTGCAATCTCGGTGCACGGCACTGCAGACTGGCAAACGAGACGCAGGGGCGGGCGGTTGGCGCCATTGGAGCAGGTGCCTTGCCAGTTGGTAAAGGTGAGGTTGTTGTACTCGACGCCGTCGCCAGCTGCTTTGGACATGCTGCTCCAGGCGGTATCGAGGTCGAGTGTGTAGGCGTTGCTGTGGCCCATAAAGTTGTTGAACTGGGCATTGTACAGCTCGCCACTGCCGCCGTTGCTCTTGATCATCAACATCTGGTTGCAGTTCTGCGAGTACACGTGGTTGTACTCAATGTCGTGAATGTCCGTGCTGGCACCGAGCGAGCCAATGGCGCAGCCGCCGGACCAGTTGCAGAACACGCGCTCGATCAGAATGTTGCTGGCCGGACTCTTGACTGTCACGCACTCGTCCTTGTTCGTCACCTCGACGTCGTGCACCCAGATGTTGGAGCCCCAGACGTCGATGCCGTCAAGGCCGCCTTTGTTGCCTCCGCGCACGACGACGTTGTAAACCTCGCCGTTTGTGCACGTGTCTATGGACAGGTGGAAGGCCGGCGAATCGACGAGGACAATGTCGTGGATGCTGAAATCGGTCACCTTGGTGAGCCGCAACAGCCGCGGGCCGTACTCGCCCTGCTCGTGGAACTGGTAGCCGTAGCCCTGGATGGCGCCCTGGGAGTTGCCGCTGTAGAACTCAAAGTCCGTCGTGTGCTCAATGAAGAACAGGTTGCCGCCACCCGTGCCGGCCTCCATGCGGTAGATCTGGCCCTCGAGGTTGATCGACACGTGCGAGCCCCCGTTGAGCGTCAGCCACGAGCTAAGGCCGTAGCTGCCCGATGGGATGTACACCTCGCCGCCAGTCTTGCAGGCTGCCCACGCGCTGGCAATGGCCGCGCTGTTGTCCGTCGTCGCCGACGCCACGCCGCCGTAGTCCATGATGTTGCACACCTTGGTGGCCGCCTTGGCTGCCCGCGATGTCGTCGGTCCAACGGTGCCGCTCAGCTGTGCTGCCGCAAACGGCTGCACGGCGGCGAGCACCAAGGCGAGGCTCTGCAAGATAAAAGGCATGGCGAGAGAGTGCTAAACGAATGTAGAATGTATGTTGGGAAATGAGTGTGAGGGCAGCCTGTGCGTTTCGTTTACTTACGGCGGGAGCGGACGGCCTTTTATCGCCTGGCCCGATCAGTTCGTCCCATCTATACAGTCGGACGGCACGGGAGGCCGGATGGTGAATTCTAGGGTGTTTCATCGTATATTAGGGGATAGGTCCTTGGTGGAGATTTATTTTCCCGCATCGAGCGTCACATACGAGAAGTCGGCCCGCGAGAAAAGGGGAAGAAGAAGTAGAAGACTCGCAAGGCTCCGAGAAAGAAGTGCTAGCTACAAATTACAGTCACTTAATGGGTCCGACTGCGCACTATCACCACCCCTTGTGCCCGATGCACCACCACCCCACAAATAGGAAAGACCCCTATCCGCCACGACAAAAATTCATACTGGCGGAGAAAATGCAGCCAACATCACGCACTTAGTAAGAGCCTGGATGCCGTGGCTTGGATCGGGACACAGACTGGATTATTTCGCAGGCTGTCTTATTACGAGCTCCATTATGAATTTGTAAGAGGCAAAGCTAGTTAGAATAATAGGAATAATACCGCCGCGTTTTAAATAGGTTTATCTTCTTACTTTACTACTTCTCTCGCCTTCCGTCTCCTTCTCCTTCCTTCTCTGCCGATATTCCTGCATCGCCATTTCGTCCTTTGTCATTTGTACTTTTCATCCATGCTTCCTCTCCCACAACACATGTCCACCCTAATCATGTCCACCGCAACTAAACACGCTAGAGCCGAGCCAATACTAGATCGCCTGCCAGCGATCAGCAGTGCTGCAAGTCCATTTGAGTGAGAAAGCAATCACGCCTGACCAGACGGCCGTCATCACCCGCGGGCGCTCTACGTTCTTGTTGAGTCTGATGTATTTCGCCGTACCTCCCGCGGTCTCGCTTACGCCGCACGGTACGGATTTCCATCCTATAACACTACATCTATTAATAGGGTAAGATCTATTTTATTGTGCTGACTGCTGTTTCTACCGTACTCCTCTACGGCCAAGGAGCAAAATGTCGGTTCGGATCGATTCGCCACTTGTAGCAGTTGTTCGACACTGTACCGCCGTGCTTCCCATTTACGCCGCCGCAGTCACAGCTGTTGGTAGGAACGCCAAGGTAGCGCTTACATTCGTTCAGGTTCCAAGTCCATGCGCACCCGTCCGAGATCTGGAGTGAGATGAGAATGGACACAAAGCCGATACCGCCGTTGAACGGAAAATCATAGCTCTGCTCCTTGAAGTATTTAGAAACCAGCATGTCATCTCGGATGGCGTCGCAGAATCGTAGCGTCGCATTCTGCATGCGATCGTTCTCCGTCTTCTCGCCTCTTTTGTAGCACGACACCGTGTTCTCGCTCGGGTTGCCAACCGCGCTCGGCGAGGGCAACGGAATTGCAGACGTCGTCGATGTGGACGAAGCACTTGATGATGTACTGCGGATTATAGTGGGACGCTTAGTTGTTCGAGTCGAGGGACACTTGACTTTAAGATCTTCGCTGTTCTCATCCTCGTCCCCGCCCGGATCGGGACCATCGGCCGGGAGCATAAACCAAGGCTTCGTGACACAGTCTGGGTCGAAGAAGCCGCATTCATCAACGTTTGGGAAATTCAAAATACCCTCGATTGGGATGATGTCGCGTTGCACAATGCCAGCCGGTGGCGGGGGGAAGGCCTGGGTCGGGGCAGTGGCCGTAGGCCGGCCATCGGCGCCTGTGTAGATAACGGACGGCCAGAACGGCGTGGTGGCTGGCACAGGCCGAAACGCGCCAAAGCCCTGAGCGTCGCGCTTCGCGTTGCCGCCGGGTTTCCCGCTTGCTCCGCCAGCGGTGATGGTGACAACCTCCAGGATCCATTCCGAGATCGTGACTGGGGCCTGCGTGATGGTGCTCGTCCAGGTTCCGCTGCTGGCCGTCAGGAGGGGATAGTTGACCGTCCTGGTAGTGCCAGTGTAAGGCGGAAGCTTCACGTAACAGGGCGCAACGCAGGTGAACGACGGCTGCGCCATGTTCCAGATGGTTGGGTCAATCCAGACGAGCTCACGGTAGTCGGCCATCCCATTGTGGCTGACATCGAGGTTTGCCACCAGCGACCAAAACGGGTGCGCTTGCACATTCAGGTTGACATCGGCCGCGATACCCTCACCGTCCATGACCGCCATGTATTTGGCGCCGATGGTGACCAGGTTTTGGATGCGCACATTTGCCTTGTTTCCATTGAGCTGCATCAGCGTCTTTTGGCACTTCTGCGTGTCGATGCAGGCCTGTGAGTATGTCGAGAACCATGAATAGACTCCGGCGCTCGCAATGAAGATGTCCTCCGACCCGGTGATGATCACGGCCCATGACTCGTCGCATCCGCTGAACTCGTTGCCGCCAGCGCACGTGTAGTCTGGGTCGCCAGGGAAACCCCCGACAACAGCAGCGAATGGTGTTGGCGGTGATGGCGTGGGCTGGAAGTACGGAGATTCGGTTTGCAAGAAGCCAGCAAAAATATTGGCAGCTTGATGGAAATTGTACTGGTAGAAAACGGAATGCTCCGATGCCGTTCCGTACAGCCTGTGGAATTTGTGAGTAAACGACGGCAACAAACAGGGGAAGGAATCACGCACCATGTTGGATGTGTGCTCTCGATCAAAAAACCACGGGCAATATAGATGGAACACTGTGGCATGTCGTTCGTGGCGTCGGACAGATCCTGGTCGCTGTTCACGGTTGGCTGTTAGCTGTACGGATCGCAGGCATAGCACAGACAGCACGACATACTCAATCATGTGGTCGGCACCCCAGAGCCACATATTCTCAAAGTAACCGGATGCACCGGTTGTCAAATGCATCATGAGACTGGCTGCGCTACATCCGGCATCGGTGCCCGAGGTGGAGGGTGGGCATTCGGTCGGCGTCAGCTTGGAGCCGGTGGCACCGCCTATGCGCGCATGACAATCCCACAGACCAGCAGAGCCGGCAGACTCCGCCTGGATATTCCACTCGATCAGGACGAGACCGGCCGTAGGCCCGCGCGTGGAAAAGAGCAGATCTTGTATCTCGACAGAGCCGACCGAGCCAGCTGCTCCAACTTGAATCAAGACTTTCGGGTTGCTGTCAAGGAAATTAGTCGAGGGCGGCAGGCAGAGAAGCGGGAAAAGGCAGCATACCTCGCGTCCTCAAAAAAAGAACCTGATGCGACCAGTTGTGACCACGTCTCACCGACGAGTTTGGCGCCCGCCGGAATAACAATGGTGGATGTCAAGATGTAGGTGCCGGCGTCGACAAATAGAATCTTGCCCAGACTCGCGTACACAGCGGCCTGGAATGCAGCCGTGTCATCGGTCGACCCATCGCCCGTCGCACCAAAATCCTTGGTGTGCAGAAAGTCGCCGATAGCCCTGTCCTCGTACTGCGGCTTGGCTCGCTCGTAGTAGGCGCCGGAACTATCCAGGAGGGCAGCATGGCGCCGGTGGTCGCCGACAGGGCCGCCATTGGATGTGGAACGCGCCACCGCGGTGCCTTGGTACGTTGTTCCTAAGATCCACGACGATACGACGGCGGCCGAGCCATCCAAGTGGACCTTGCCCGTCGTGTCACGGACCGCAGCCGCGACACCCGACAGCGCCACATTCTCGAGAACAAGACCTGTGCCGGCGCTGCCGGAGCCCGCTCCGGATGATGGCGGCGAGATGACCACGGCAGCTGTGTGGACATTGGTAAAGGACGAGTCCATCACCGAGACTGACCCGATGCTGCCCGCACCGTCAATGGAGACGAGGCGGAAGCCGACGTCGACGCCGCTCATCGTGATGCTCTTCCAGACCCAGCCCCAGTCCCAGATCACATGCACGCCAATACGGCAGCCGGTGAAGACGAGCCGCTGCGCTGTGAACTGCTGGCTGCCGCCGTAGAGGCCAATGCTGCCACCCTTGAACGTCACGTCGGAGATGTGCCCGCCGCTGCCGTTCTCAGCAAACATGCCGATCTGGTTCTTTGCGGCGTCGGTCGAGGCTACGAGCTCGACATTCTGCAGGCTTGTGGCCTGCGCCACCTGGTAGTGTAGGCACGAGATGTTGGCCGATGCGCCGGTGATGTCTATCACGATGTTGCGGATTTGCCGGTAGAAGTTGGCCGTGTTGACGTAGTACTCTTCGTTTCCGCCGTCGCCGCCGGTGTATTCGTCTGTCGACAGCACGCCGAGGCCCACGAAGCTACCCGAGGCCACCAGTGTCGGGCGCGTGTTAGCGTCGCCAATCACCTGCGTTCCAAATGGCATCGGCACCGTGCTGGAGATCAGGTACCGGCCGGGCGGGAAGTAAACAATGGCATTTTTCGTGGTTGAGCCATTGCACTTCTCGCCGCATCGACCGCCGCTGCTCATTGCTTTCTTGATAGCTTTGGTGTCGTCCTTTTGTTTTCAGTAAGGCGGAAGAGAGGAAAGAGTGAAGGGGAAAGAAGGTAAGAACCCGGAGATGCATACCGTAACACCATCGCCCACGGCACCGTAGTCGAGCACGTTGCGGAACACAACATAGGACGGGTCGTCGCCCCAAGGAACAGTGCCTTTCCGGGTCAGCCCCTGCATCCAGTAAGTCCCCGTCGTGGCAGCATGGCGTTTTCTTGTGACGTTGGCTGTACCGTGCGCCTCGGCCTCGGCCACCAGAGCTGCAGCGTCTGCAATCTGGTCGGTGATGCGCAGCAACGGCATGACACCGGTGTTGTTTGCGACAGCGGCTGTGGATGCCTCCTGGGTGCGCTTGTTGTTTGCCGCCACGGATCCCGGATGCATTCCATACACGTTACGCAACGGTCTCGCCAAACGAAGGCCGTTGCGCCGGGCCGACTCTGCCACGGCGGCAGCAACAATGTTCCGCGCACGTGTGAGCTCTGAGGTGCTAGCCCGCTTGACAAGTGGTGCGACAATATCCTCCGAAATGTGTCTGGGGACGAGAGGCACCCTTGGGGGTGGGACGTCTCTGTCGGTACCATTGGTCCACTGCCGGTCATCGCCGACGTCCTCGCCCGCCGAGGCATTCTCGCACGAGGCCTCCAACTTTGGCGTAGCATCGTTTATGCCGCTGACACCCCATCGGAAACCCGTGCCAGGCATTTCCGTCCCCGTGCCTGCGGGCATTGATGCGAGTATTGTGTCGTTTGTATAAACAATGTGCTCGGACATGAGGGCGCCATGTGCTTCGATGTGTTCGCGGAGCTCTTCGTATGTAAGACTATTCAGTGAGCGGCTAGGTCCAGCACTGGCGTCCCGTCGACGGAATCCTTGTTTGATATTGCTGGTATCGTGTAATTCCGTGCCTGTAGCTGTCTCGTTGTACGTCATGACTCGGGCAGCAACGCCGTCTGATATATTGGTCCGGAGGAAGTCGAAAAACACAACAGACTCTGTTGGCGAAAAGGATTGAGCTGTATTTTTGTTAAGGGCAAGGTGAACCAGTGTCTCGCGCAGTCTGAGGTGAGCTGTGGCTTGCCCTGAGAGGAGGGAAACGGTCAGTTAGGTTGTCATTCACCACCTCGACGGTGTTTTTCAGGGGGGTTGGCCACGGTTTCTAGACATACAGTCCTGTTCGGCCTTTACGCCGGCGTCACACCGAAGCGCAGCACAGCGCGTCTGGGCGGGCCGGTCCGCATCTTCCCCGTCACCGCCTTCAACCCAGGATGCAGGCGGGAACTCGTCGCACGTGTAGCGCATCTTGGATTCCGTAACTGAACCATCAAGGGCAACATAATTCATTAAGAAATTTTTCGTAGTGCCAGGCTCAAGCTCAGTAGTGAACCATTGCCCATCGTGCCGCATAGGGTACCTCTGGTTGACTTCAGGACATGGATGGGTTTTTTTCCAAGACCTAGGACAACTGTGCTGGCGGCGCTTCTTGGTACGGGCTAAGCTACTGAGGTCATATCCGAACCGGCCAACTTTGATCTTGCTGTTCGGGTGCAGGTTTTTGCCTCGATCGGTGAGTAAGAAATTGTCTGCATTCTTGCAAATGTCTCTCATGTAGAAGCAGTTGTATACCAAGACTACGGTATTTTTTGGACCAGGGTCAATGACTTCCCGTGGTACGTCGGTATTCGTGGGTTGGCTGTAAAAAAAAAAAATAGTTGTCAGGATTAGCAGAGTTGCATATGACAGAGAACAACGTACTAAAAGTAGATGTCTTTGCCATTTTGACTAGTATATATATAGTCCTGTTGAAACTGTGCCCGCACAGAGTGGTGCGAGTCATATGCAAGAAACACAGCCAGCCAGAAGCAAATCTGGGCAAGACGTGAAATGGCCATTGTTTTTTTTTCGTCGAGTAACAATAGACGTATCTCTCGGTGCAATTTTCACTCACTATGATGCAGGACAGAAGCAATATATGCAAACATTCTGACAGGATGCGTCGTGAGACGACTATGTGCAGTTTCCCGCAATCCACTCTGCAATTTCAACATCTTCGAGAATTAGGCGCCGGTTACTCGTGTTGCCACTGCAGAGCATCAAATTAGGAAGCTCAAAAAAAGCACGCATAACGTGATTGTCTTCGTTCGGAAGGTCCTATTTTACAATGGAGTGGCTTTCTTTCCCTTCGTATTCTAGGCGCGCTGATTTTCCTAAACTGGTATCTGTGCGGAGTATTTTAGGTAAAAAAAGCTTTTCTATGCGCGGGCCGATGTGGCTATATCCGCTTTGATGCCTTGGCGCATTATTATTTCCTCGCTACATCTGATCCTCTGACTGCGTGCTCGGCCCTTGCTTGTATCTATTTTCCGCTTTTTTTGTCTCCCGATTTTGGGTTGCCCTCTACGACTGACGACTGTTCTTTACATCTCGTGCCTATAAGAAGGTCTGTAGCAAGTGTTCCGTATGCCTTTCATTTAGAAACCCAAGCATGCCATCCGACTGCCACCCACCATGCTCCCCCTCACTCTCCTCATCTCGTCCCTCGTGTTCGTGGCCGTTCGTGCAAATAACTGCCAGCCAGTGACCTGGTCAAACGACATACAGCGTCGAGAAGACGGCGTTGAACCAGTATCTAGCCTTCTAGGTCGCGATCGGGTAGAAATCAAAAGCATCATCAGCACCGGAGATGTGCCGGTCGGCGAGATCAACTGCCGGGCCTCTGTAGCTACGGGCAAGGATGTCAACTACTATACATGCATGAAGCTGGCATATTCAAGGGAAATCACCATTGACCGGTTCTTTAAGTTGAACCCTTCCTTGCTGCGAGACTGCAGTAACGTTGAGCCGTACACTGAGTATTGCTATGATGGATGTCCGTTTTCTGTTCTCCCTTCTCTCCGTCGCACACAGGACCCATTCTCACAAAACAGTCATTGAGCCCTTGCGATCAGAGGATGGCTATTGCGGTCCTCACCACAACAATGCCACCTGCCTCGGCACGGATGCGCAGTGCTGTAACGCGCAGACGTGGACCTGCGGAAACTCGGTGTATGTTTTATTTCTCTCGGCCTGCTTTAGACCGCATCTTTACTAAAAATCACTACAGCGAAGACTGTGCCATGGGAACATGCTACGAAGGTGCCTGTGCCGGAGACACCGTCTACAGCACAGATGGCACATGCGGCATCGCGCACGGGATGCGGCTCTGTGCCGGTGTACAGGGCGACTGCTGCAGTGTCAACGGAACCTGTGGTACCGGAGAGGCCTTTTGTGGCCCAGACAACTGCCAAGTGGGAAATTGCATGTGGCCAGAGAAGCCTAAGCCCGAACCACCGGCCTGGATGGCTGGAAACACCACTGACGGCACATGCGGCGGTGCAAATAAGTATGCGTGCAACGTTGTGTACGGCTCTTGCTGCAACAAGGACAACATGTGCGGGTCTCTGCCCACGGACTGCGGCCAGGGATGGTGAGTGTATGCGGCCTGAACGTGTCTCTGTTGTATCTGTTGCTGATGCGTGGGATTGCGATAGTCAGCCGGAATGGGGCTTATGTAGTTCCGCCACGGAAACTACACGTCACTCGACTACTGCGTCTACGTCGTCGTCAACATCCCATTCCGCGCCAACGACCACTTTGTCATCTTTCAGAACAAGCACCGTGCCAACGACCAAGAAACCGGCCACAGCCACCACGTCGACCACCGTCAACTTCAATTCTCTTCCCACCTGCGGCCAAACCTGCATTGAGAACATGCAGGGTCAGTACAAGGCCCTCGGATGCGACCGCCCAGACCCCGCGTGCTTGTGCCGGAACGCAAACTTTGGCTACGGGATCCGCGACTGTGCCAACGGTGCATGTGGTCCGGATGTGGCTCCCACTGTGATTGCCTACGGCAGTGCATTGTGCCGTGGTGTGACGACAACACCGGCACCACCAAAGACAACAACACAGCCGACAGCGGCACCGCTGCCGTCGTGCGGCCAGCTGTGCTTTAAAAACATGCTGGCCCAGTATGCGCAACTCGGCTGCGCCATGCCCGATCCGCACTGCCTGTGTAAGAACGCTAACTTTGGCTACGGGCTGCGCGATTGTGCTCACGGCGCTTGCTCCAAGGCGGCAGATGCTGCGTCGGCCATTGCATACGGAAGCGCATACTGTGCGTCGGCGAGTGCGACGGCCACAGCAGAGGCATGAGGTCTTATTTGCTGTGCTTTCTATAGTTTTATTCTCGAAAATCGATCTGTCTATTTTATCGGAATCTGCATCCACTGGCCATAGGTCACCGCCGGCTAACACTCATCCATTCACCCACTTCTACCCCGACCACCATAGGCAGCAAGATGGTCCACAAGCACTGCATTGCGATGCTTCATCCATTCGTCCCGGGTTGTGATTGCAATGTAGTCGCACGAGAAGCCACGGATCACCAAAGACGTGTCATCCGGCAGCGGACCCGTGAGGTTTTCAAAGGTCCCTAACTGGCCCAAGATGTCGCCGCGCAGGCCCATGAGCCATGGATGCACAGCTGTAACGTAGTCAAGAACGGTGACAAAACCACCATCCGGGCCGTTTGTCGCCGCCGGCCGCACAACAATGCTGACATTTTTGTTGCGCGGCCTCAGCGTGCCGCAGCACCGCAAAGGCACCAAGTCTGGTTCGTCTTCGTCTCCGTCGCCCTCGTTTAAAACACCCCACTCGCACCCCTCAAACGATTCATCCGGGTCCGAGTGTTTCCAGTGCCCTTCCTCCCACATGCTCTCCCACTGATCCAGGTTGTAGACGTGCACTGTAATCGAGGACACCCTTGGTTCCGAAGCAGGCAGCGTAGCGACGGGGTGGTATTCGCCCGTAAACGTGTTAAAAAAGGGCTCGCATGTCTCGGGATGCTCATGTGGAGGTCGGTCCAGAACTGCAATGGCCGTCTCGAGAGGACCGTCAACTGACCAGAAGAGGCGCTGGGTACTGGTCGGCTCCCACCGGACCCAATGTTCTGGCGAGGACTTGAAGAACTCGTGTGTCGGATACGGCGGCTCTCTTCTCTGAAGTGCGCGTTGCTGGGAATCTGTAAAAGCAGCCATAGTTGTTAGGGGTGCGAGTAGAATAGTGTAGGATCTTACGGAGGAGCCGAATTTATCATCGCAGGCTTGGGAAGGGCAACGCGCTCGGACCCCGCCGGCACGTACCCGTACGACCTGCCTCTTTTAACACTAGGTAGACGCAGGTGACCAGCTATACGAGGTATGTTGCTTTAGTAACCACTGTTGGACAGTAGAGTGGTGAGCGGGTGGCTATGTTCACTCGGAATATATCGCGAGATGATAAATAATAAAGACTGTAATATTAAAGATGGAGTGAAATAATAGTATAAAAGAATGGGAAAAGAGAGGTAAGAAAAGACGTGAAATGAGGATAGAGGAGGCGGGGAGAGATAGATAGGAATAAACTGCTCGGCGAGCGGACGGCGAGATAAGGAGGGAGATGGGGAGCGAGTAGGGAAGAGAAATATAAGAAATTACAGATAATAAAAGAGAGGGAGAAATAAGTGAAAGAATAGTAGAGAAAAGGGAAAGTTTAAAAAGAATAAGAATTTTAAAATAAGAGACGTTAAGACGGTGATAAAAAGGATATAGAAATAGAAGAAAGAAAGGAAAAGAGAAAAGAGAAAAAAAAAAGGAAGACGAAGGGAGAAATAAATAAAAAGAAACAAGGGGAAGGGAGAAGAAGAAAACCAAAAGGGGAGTAAAAGGGCAGAGAAGATGAAAGAGAAAGAATTAACGAACCGCTCGGAAAGGGAGAGAGGAGGAGGAGACAGAAAAGACTAACCGTTCGAGGGGGATAGCGGGACGGAGAGGAAGAGAGAGAGAGGGGAGGAAAAGAGAACAGGGGGAGAGAGATCGAGAAGACGGCGAGAGAGAGGGACGGAGGGAGACGGATTCGGCGAGATCGAGAGGAGAGGGACTGCGAGGGAGGACGGAGGGACGGAGAGAGACGATAGGACAGACAGCGAGGACGGTAGGGCGGAGGGAGGGGTAGGACGGAGAGGCGGACGGAGAACGGCGAGAGAGAGCGGCGGGACGGCGAGAGAGAGCGGCGGGACGGCGAGACAGACGGTAAGATAGACGGCGAGGGAGAGGGAGGGAGAGAGGTAGGGAGAGAGGGAGGAAGAGAGGGACGATGTAATCGAGAGAACGGCGAGGTTAAGAGAACAGCGGGACGGAGCGAGGGACGACGGGACGGAGAGAGGGACGACGGGACGGAGAGAGGGACGACGGGACGGAGAGAGGGACGACGGGACGGAGGAGAGGAGGAGAGGAGGAGAGGAGGAGAGGAGGAGAGGAGGAGAGGAGGAGAGGAGGAGAGGAGGAGAGGAGGAGAGGAGAGTCGACGAGAGGAGAGTCGACGAGATCGAGAGAGACGGAGGGAGGGGGAGAGAGGAGAGGTGAGAGAGGGAGGGAGCGGGAGGGAGGGAGAGACGAGAAGAGGGGGACGGAGGGAGAGAGGAGGAGGGGAGGGGAGGAGGAGGGGAGAGAGAGCGGCGAAAGGGGCGGCGAGACGGACGGCGAGGGAGAGGGACGGAGAGGGACGGCGAGACGGACGAGAGGGAGGGAGACGGAGAGAGAGAGAGACGGAGAGGGACGGCGAGGAAGCGAGAGTCGACGAGAGATCGAGGGAGTTTTATTTTAAAAATACGATAATAAAAACGTTAAAAATTAATTAAGAAAGTAATAGAAAATAAATATTTATTTAAAATAAATTAAAATAAAAAATCGACGAAAGAGTCGGTAAAAAATTAAAAGAGAAAAAAAAAAAAATAAAGAGAGAGAGAAAGAGAGTAAAAACCGATAAAAAAAAAGATATAAAAAAAGAAAGAGATAAATAAAAAAGTAAATAAAAAAACTAAAAAACGAATAAATAAAAAGATAAAGAAACGAAAAAAAAAAAAAAAAAAGAAAAAACGGAAAAATAAATAAACGGAGAAATAAAAAGTATAAAAATATATAAAAATATAAAATATAAAAATAAGGAAAGACTAAAGTAATAAAAGGAAAAAATAAATTACGAGAGAGAAAAAAAAACTATAATAAAAATAAAATAAAAAAAGACGGTAATAAAGAGAGGAATAAAGATAAAAGATAGCGTAAAAAAAAAAAAGAGGAGCGAAGAAAGAGGGAGAAGGAAAATAATAGAAAAAGGGATAGCGAGACGAAGAGGGCGACGGATTAGAAAGAACGGATAAATCGAAAAAATAAAAGAAAAGTCGGAAGATCGAGAGTCGGCGAGAGAGAGAGGGAAGGAGGAAGAGAGACGAAGAGATAGAGAAACGGAAAAGGACGGCGAGATAGACCGCTAGTTATACGTTCGGTCCGTTTCCGAAGGAAACGGATCGAATATCCCGTATTTAGGATTTTTTTCTATACTACGAGAAGTGGAGCGGTTCTTTAAGAAACAGGGAATTTACTAACAAATTCGAGTTTATTTTAGAAAAATCGGGATCGACAGAATGTTAAAACGGGACCGTAAAAAGGCGGTAGCAGCAGCCAGCCAGCTGCCGGCCAGCCAGCCAGCCAGGCGGCTGTCAGCCAACGATCCTACAAGCCAGCCGGCCAGCCAGCCAGCCAGGCGGCTGTCAGCCAACAATCCCACAAGCCAGCCAGCCAGCCAGCTGCCAGCCAGCTGCCGGCCAGCCAGCCAGCCAGCCAGCCAGCCAGCTGCCGGCCAGCCAGCCAGCCAGCCAGCCAGCCAGCTGCCGGCCAGCCAGCTGCCGGCCAGCCAGCCAGCCAGCTGCCAGCCAGCTGCCGGCCAGCCAGCCAGCCAGCTACCAGCCAGCTTTACCCCTCTATCGACAAGGTCGTTACTACCTTTTTCAGAATCCCCCACCTTCCTTAGCCAGCCAGCCAGCCAGCCAGACAGCCAGCAAGCCAGACAGCCAGCCAGCCAGCCAGCCGGCCAGCCAGCCGGCTGTCAGCCAGCCAGCTGCCAGCCGGCCAGCCAGCCAACCGGCCAGCCAGCCAGCAAGCCAGCCGGCCAGCCAGCCAGCCAGACAGCCAGCCAGACAGCCAGGCGGCTGTCAGCCAACGATCCCACAAGCCAGCCAGCTGCCAGCCAACGATCCCACAAGCCAGCCGGCCAGCCAGCCAGCCAGCCGGCTATCAGCCAACGATCCCACAAGCCAGCCAGCTGCCAGCCAGCTGCGAGCCAGCTGCCAGCCAGTCAGCCAG
Source organism: Ceratocystiopsis sp. VPRI43766 (assembly GCA_019925685.1). Lineage (NCBI taxonomy): Eukaryota > Fungi > Ascomycota > Sordariomycetes > Ophiostomatales > Ophiostomataceae > Ceratocystiopsis > Ceratocystiopsis sp. VPRI43766. The sequence continues at coordinate 9,612 of JADHKF010000008.1, read as the reverse complement.
CCGGCCAGCCAGCCGGCTATCAGCCAACGATCCCACAAGCCAGCCAGCTGCCAGCCAGCTGCCAGCCAGCCAGTCAGCCAGCCGGCCAGCCAGCCGGCTATCAGCCAACGATCCCACAAGCCAGCCAGCTGCCAGCCAGCTGCCAGCCAGCTACCAGCCAGCTGCCAGCCGGCCAGCCAGCCAGCCAACGATCCCACAAGCCAGCCGGCCAGCCAGCCAGCCAGACAGCCAGCCGTCTGTCAGCCAGCGATCCCACAAGACAGCCGGCCAGCCAGCCAGACAGCCAGCCAGACAGCCAGGCGGCTGTCAGCCAACGATCCCACAAGCCAGCCAGCCAGCCAGCCAGCCAGACAGCCAGCCAGCCAGCCAGCCAGCCAGCCAGCCGGCCAGCCAACGATCCTATAAGCCAGCCAGCCGGCCAGCCAACGATCCCATAAGCCAGCCAGCTACCAGCCAACGATCCTATTAGTATACTCAGGCCGTTTAATTAATTAACAGTTAAAATCTAGGCCGATTTATCACATTAATACTAGGGAGGCAGAGTGGAGCGTTAAAGAATTAAACAGTTAATTTCTTAGCGAATTATGAAAAGTTTTATTAAATTCGACATCTTAAAAATTATAAGGAATCTAGCTAGATAAACAGACAGCCAGACAGCCAGACAGCCAGACAGCCAGACAGCAAGCCAGCCAGACAGCCAGACAGCCAGACAGCCAGCTACTAGCTAACGATCCTACAAGCCAGCCAGACAGCCAGCTAGCCAGACAGCCAGCTGCCAGCCAACGATCCTACAAGCCAGCCAGACAGCCAGACAGCCAGACAGCCAGACAGCCAGCTGCCAGCCAACGATCCTACAAGCTAGCCAGACAGCCCGCCAGACAGCCAGCCAGCCAGACAGCCAGATAGCCAGACAGGCAGCCAGCTACCAGCTGCCAGCCAGCTACTAGCTCGCCAGCCAGCCAGCCAGACAGTCAGCTGCCAGCCAACGATCCTACAAGCCAGCCAGCCAGACAGCCATCTAGACAGCCAGCCAGACAGCCAGCCAGACAGTCAACCAGACAGCCAGCCAGACAGCCAGCCAGCCTCTAAGACATCTAGCTGCCAGCCAGACAGACAGCCAGCCAGACAGCTAGCCAGTCAGGCGGCTGTCAGCTAACAATCCCACAAGCCAGCCAGCCAGCCAGCCAGACAACCGGCCAGCCAGCCAGCCAGACAGCCATCTAGACAGCCAGCCAGCCACTAAGACAGCCAGCTACCAGCCAGCCAGACAGCCAGCCAGACAGTCAACCAGACAGTCGACCAGTCAGCCAGCCAGCCAGCCAGCCAGCCAGCCAGCCAGCCAGCCAGACAGCTTTACCCCTCGATCGTCAAGGTCGTTACTTCCTTTCTCGGAATCCCCCACCTTCCTTAGCCAGCCAGCCAGACAGCCAGCCAGCCAGCCGGCTGACAGTCAACGATCCTATACGCCAGCCAGCCAGCTGCCAGCCAGCTGTCAGCCAGCTACCAGCCAGCTGTCAGCCAACGATCCTATAAGCCAGCCAGCTGCTAGCTAGCTGCCAGCTAGCTACCATCCAGCTGCCAGCCGGCTAGCCAGACAGCCAGCCGTCTGTCAGCCAACGATCCTACAAGCCAGCCAGCTGTCAGCCAACGATCCCACAAGCCAGCCAGCTGCCAGCCAGCTGCCAGCCAGCTACCAGCTAGCTACTAGCCGGCTAGCTAGCTAGCCGGCCAGCTAGCCAGCAAGCCAGCCGGCCAGCCGGCTGTCAGCTAACGATCCTATAAGGCAGCCAGCTGCCAGCCAACGATCCCATAAGCTAGCCAGCTGCCAGCCGGCCAGCCAGCTAGCTAGACAGCTAGCCGTCTGTCAGCCAACGATCCTACAAGCCAGCTAGCTGCCAGCCAACGATCCCATAAGCCAGCCAGCTGCTAGCCAGCTGCTAGCCACCTACCAGCCAGCTGCCAGCCGGCTAGCCAGCCAGCCGGCCAGCCAGCTACTAGCCGGCCAGCTAGCTAGCCAGCTAGCTACTAGCCGGCCAGCTAGCCAGCCAGCCAGTAAGCCAGCCGGCCAGCCAGCTAGCTAGACAGCCAGCCGTCTGTCAGCTAACGATCCCATAAGCCAGCCGGCCAGCCAGCTAGCCAGGCGGCTATTAGCTAACGATCCTACAAGCTAGCCAGCTAGATAGACCCCGTAGGTAGCCGTATCCGCGTAATATAACGGCTTTATAAAAAGGTCGCCGACCGAAGCTAGGCGGGCTAATAATTTATTTTTTCTCTATTATACTACTACCGTCGTTAAGGCCGGAGGCGGGCCGATTAAGGCGGGCGTTTAATATTAATCTCGTCCGAATTTAACGCTTACGCGATATCGTAAGTTATAGCGTATAAGGCGCTAATTATTAGTACGGTAAGCGCTATAAACGTACGTTAAATAGAGTATTATATAATTCGAAATAAAATATCGATTATAACTAGTTATAAATAAATTAATATATTTTTTATTTTAAAAATACGATAATAAAAACGTTAAAATTAATAAAAAAGGCAATAAAATATAAATAATTATTTAAAATAAATTAAAATAAAAAGTCGACGAAAAAGTCGGTAAAAAATAAAGAGAGAAAGAAAAAAAATAACGAAAGAAAGAGAAATAATAATAAAAAAAAAAGGGGAGGAGAGAAGGATAAAAAAAGACTAGTTATACGTTCGGTCCGTTTCCGAAGGAAACGGATCGAATATCCCGTATTTAGGATTTTTTTCCATACGAGGAGAAGTGGAACGTTTCTTTAAGAAACAGGGAATTTACTAAGAAATTCGAGTTTATTTTAGAAAAATCGGGATCGACAGAATGTTAAAACGGGACCGTAAAAAGGCGGTAGCAGCCAGCCAGCCAGGCAGCTGTCAGCCAACGATCCTACAAGCCAGCCGGCCAGCCAGCCAGCCAGCCGGCTGTCAGCCAATAATCCTACAAGCTAGCCAGCCAGCCAGCTGCCAGCCAGCTACCGGCCAGCCAGCCAGCCAGCTGCCAGCCAGCTGCCAGCCAGCTGCCGGCCAGCCAGCCAGCCAGCCGGCTGCCAGCCAACGATCCCACAAGCCAGCCAGCTGCCAGCCAACGATCCCACAAGCCAGCCAGCTGGCCGCCAGCTGCCAGCCAACGATCCCATAAGCCAGCCAGCTGCCAGCCAGCTGCCGGCCAGCCAGCCAGCCAGCTTTACCCCTCTATCGACAAGGTCGTTACTTCCTTTTTCGGAATCCCCCACCTTCCTTAGCCAGCCAGCCAGCCAGACAGCCAGCCAGCCAGCCAGACAGCCAGCTGCTAGCCAGCCAGGCGGCTGTCAGCCAACGCTCCCACAAGCCAGCCAGCTGCCAGCCAGACAGCCAGCCAGCCAGGCGGCTGTCAGCCAACGCTCCCACAAGCCAGCCAGCTGCCAGCCAACGATCCTACAAGCCAGCCAGCTGCCCGCCAGCTGCCAGCCAGCCAGCCAGCCAGCCGGCTGTCAGCCAACGATCCTACAAGCCAGCTGCCAGCCAGCCAGCCAGCCAGCCTAACAGCCAGACTAGGCAGGCACCTCCCACGCACCTACCTTTTTAAGAACTGTCAGGTCGATTTCAAAGGCACATGCCTTTGAAATGCGCCACAGCCAAGATCGATTTCAAAGGCACATGCCTTTGAAATGCGCCACAGCCAAATCGATTTCAAAGGCACATGCCTTTGAAATGCGCCACAGCCAAATCGATTTCAAAGGCACATGCCTTTGAAATGCGCCACACCTGCGCAGCAGCTAAAATCGATTTCAAAGGCACATACCTTATAGCCAGCCAGCCAGCCAGCCAGCCAGCCAGCCAGCCAGCCAGACCGCCAGCCAGCCAGACAGTCAGCCAGCCAGCCAGCCAGACAGACAGCCAGCCAGACAGACGACTGTCAGCCAGCCAGCCAGCCAGCCAGCCAGCCAGCCAGCCAGACCGCCAGCCAGCCAGACGACGGTCAGCCAGCCAGCTAGACAGCCAGCCAGCCAGACAGCCAGCCAGACAGCCAGACAGACAGCCAGCCAGCCAGACAGACAGACAGCTAGCTAGACGACTGTCAGCCATCCAGACAGCCAGCCAGACAGCCAGACAGCCAGACAGCCAGCCAGACGACTGTCAGCCAGCCAGCCAGCCAGCTAACACAAAAGAGACGAAGAAGCCGACGAAGAAGACGACGAAGAAGAAGACAAAAAAAACGACAAAGAAGAAGACAGAAGAAGAGAAAGAAGAAGACAGAAGAAGAGAAAGAAGTAAGGGAGGAGACACGTAGAAATCCAGCCCTTTGCCCCTCTATCGACAAGGTCGTTCCTTCCTTTCTCGGAATCCCCCACCTTCCTTTTAGCCAGTCGGCCAGCCAGCCAGACAGCCAGCCCGCCAGCTCTACCCCTCTATCGCCAAGGTCGTTACTTCCTTTCTCGGAATCCCCCACCTTCCTTAGCCAGCCAGACAGCCAGCCAGCCAGCTGCCAGCCGGCCAGCCAGCCAGCCAGCCAGCCAGAAAGCCAGCCAGACGACTGTCAGCCAGCCAGTCAGTCAGCCAGACAGCCAGCCAGCCAGACAGCCAGCCAGCTTTACCCCTCAATCGACAAGGTCGTTCCTTCCTTTCTCGGAATCCCCCACCTTCCTTTTAGCCAGCCCGCCAGCCAGCCAGCCAGCCGGCCAGCCAGCCAGACAGCCAGCTGCCAGCCGGCCAGCCAGGCGGCTGTCAGCCAGCCGGCCAGCCAGCCAGTAAGCCAGCCAGCCAGCCAGCCAGCCAGACCGCCAGCAAGATAGACAGCTGTCAGCCCACGATCCCACAAGCCAGCCGGCTGTCAGCCAGCCAGCCAGCCAGCCAGCCAGCCAGCCAGACAGCCAGCCAGCCAGCTGCCAGCCAGCCAGCCAGGCGGCTGTCAGCCAACGATCCCACAAGCCAGCCGGCCAGCCAGCCAGCCCGCCAGCCAGACAGCCAGCTGTCAGCCAGCCGGCCAGCCAGCCAGCCAGACAGCCAGACAGCCAGCTGTCTACCAACCATCCCACAAGCCAGCCAGCTACTAGCCAGCTGCCAGCCAGCTGCCAGCCAGCCAGTAAGCCAGCCGGCCAGCCAGCCAGCAAGCCAGCCGGCTAGCCAGCCAGTAAGCCAGCCGGCTAGCCAGCCAGCCAGACAGCCAGACAGCCGTCTGTCAGCTAACGATCCCACAAGCCAGCCAGCTACCAGCCAACGATCCTAGTTATACGTTCGGTCCGTTTCTAAAGGAAACGGATCGAATATCCCGTATTTAGGATTTTTTTCTATACTAGGAGAAGTGGAGCGTATCTTTAAGAAACAGGGAATTTACTAAGAAATTCGAGTTTATTTTAGAAAAATCGGGATCGACAGAATGTTAAAACGGGACCGTAAAAAGGCGGTAGTAGCAGCCAGCCAGCTGCCGGCCAGCCAGCCAGCCAGGCGGCTGTCAGCCAACGATCCTACAAGCCAGCCGGCCAGCCAGTCAGCCAGGCGGCTGTCAGCCAACGATCCTACAAGCCAGCCAGCCAGCCAGCTGCCAGCCAGCTACCGGCCAGCCAGCCAGCCAGCTGCCAGCCAGCTGCCAGCCAGCTGCCGGCCAGCCAGCCAGCCAGCTTTACCCCTCTATCGACAAGGTCGTTACTTCCTTTTTCGGAATCCCCTACCTTCCTTAGCCAGCCAGCCAGCCAGACAGCCAGCCAGCCAGCCAGCTGGCCAGCCAGGCGGCTGTCAGCCAGCCCGCTACCAGCCGGCCAGCCAGGCGGCTGCCAGCTAACGATCCTACAAGCCAGCCGGCCAGGCAGCCAGCCGGCCAGCCAGCCGGCCAGCCAGGCGGCTGTCAGCCAGCCAGCTGCCAGCCGGCCAGCCAGGCGGCTGCCAGCCAACGATCCCACAAGCCAGCCAGCTGCCAGCCAACGATCCCACAAGCCAGCCAGCTGCCCGCTAGCTGCCAGCTAGCCAGCCAGCCAGCCGGCTGTCAGCCAACGATCCTACAAGCCAGCTGCCAGCCAGCCAGCCAGCCAGCTGCCAGCCAACGATCCCACAAGCCAGCCAGCTGCCAGCCAACGATCCCACAAGCCAGCCAGCTGCCCGCCAGCTGCCAGCCAGCCAGCCAGCCAGCCGGCTATCAGCCAACGATCCTACAAGCCAGCTGCTAGCCAGCTAGCCAGCCAGCTACTAGCCAACGATCCCATAAGCCAGCCAGCTGCTAGCTAACGATCCTACAAGCCAGCCAGCTGCCCGCCAGCTGCCAGCCAGCTAGCCAGCCAGCCGGCTATCAGCCAACGATCCTACAAGCCAGCTACCAGCCAGCCAGCCAGCCAGCCTAACAGCCAGACTAGGCAGGCACCTCCCACGCACCTACCTTTTTAGGAACTATCAGGTCGATTTCAAAGGCACATGCCTTTGAAATGCGCCACAGCCAAATCGATTTCAAAGGCACATGCCTTTGAAATGCGCCACAGCCAAAATTGATTTCAAAGGCACATGCCTTTGAAATACGCCACAGCCAAATCGATTTCAAAGGCACATGCCTTTGAAATGCGCCACACCTGCGCAGCAGCCAAAATCGATTTCAAAGGCACATACCTCATAGTCAGGCAGAAAGCAAGCAAGCAAGCAAGCAAGCAAGCAAGCAAGCAAGCAAGCAAGCAAGCAAGTAAGCAAGCAAGCAAGCAAGCAAGCAAGCCAGCAAGCAAGCCAGCCCGCCAGACGACTGTCACCCAGCCAGCCAGCCAGCCAGCCAGTCAGCCAGACAGCCATCCAGACAGCCAGCCAGTCAGCCAGCTAGTCAGCCAGCCAGCTAGACAGACAGCCAGCCAGTCAGCCAGCCAGCCAGCCAGCCAGCCAGTCAGCCAGACAGCTATCCAGACAGCCAGCTAGTCAGCCAGCCAGCTAGACAGACAGCCAGCTAGTCAGCCAGCTAGCCAGCCAGCCAGCCAGTCAGCCAGACAGCCATCCAGACAGCCAGCCAGTCAGCCAGCCAGCCAGACAGACAGCTAGCCAGACGACTGTCAGCCAGCCAGCCAGCCAGCCAGCCAGTCAGCCAGACAGCCAGCCAGACGACTGTCAGCCATTCAGCCAGACAGCCAGACAGCCAGCCAGCGAACACAAAAGAGACGAAGAAGCCGACGAAGAAGACGACGAAGAAGAAGACAAAAAAGACGACAAAGAAGAAGACAGAAGAAGAGAAAGAAGAAGACAGAAGAAGAGAAAGAAGTAAGGGAGGAGACACGTAGAAATCCAGCCCTTTACCCCTCTATCGTCAAGGTCGTTACTTCCTTTCTCGGAGTCCCCCACCTTCCTTAGCCAGCCAGCCCGCCAGCCAGACGGCCAGCCAGCCAACTTTACCCCTCGATCGACAAGGTCGTTCCTTCCTTTCTCGGAATCCCCCACCTTCCTTAGCCAGCCAGCTGCCAGCCAACGCTCCCACAAGCCAGCCAGCTGCCAGCCAACGATCCCACAAGCCAGCCAGCCAGCCAGCCAGCTACCAGCCGGCCAGCCAGCCAGACAGCCAGCCAGCTGCCAGCCAACGCTCCCACAAGCCAGCCAGCTGCCAGCCAACGATCCCACAAGCCAGCCAGCCAGCCAGCCAGGCGGCTGTCAGCCAACGATCCCACAAGCCAGCCGGCTGCCAGCCAGCTGCCAGCCAGCTGCCAGCCGGCCAGCCAGCCAGCCTGCCAGCCAGGCGGCTGTCAGCCAACGTTCCCACAAGCCAGCCGGCCAGCCAGCCAGGCGGCTGTCAGCCAACGATCCCACAAGCCAGCCGGCTGCCAGCCAGCTGCCAGCCAGCTGCCAGCCGGCCAGCCAGCCAGGCGGCTATCAGCCAACGATACCACAAGCCAGCCAGCTGCCAGCCGGCCAGCCAGCCAGCCAGCTACCAGCCAGCTGCCAGCCAACGATCCCAGAAGCTAGCCAGCTACCAGCCAGCTGCCAGCCAGCCAGCTAGCCAGCTAGATAGACCCCGTAGGTAGCCGTATCCGCGTAATATAACGGCTTTATAAAAAGGTCGCCGACCGAAGTTAGCCGGGCTAATAATTTATTTTTTCTCTATTATACTACTACCGTCGTTAAGGCCGGAGGCGGGCCGATTAAGGCGGGCGCTTAATATTAATCTCGTCCGAATTTAACGCTTACGCGATATCGTGAGTTATAGCGTATAAGGCGTTAATTATTAGTACGGTAAGCGCTATAAACGTACGTTAAGTAGAGTATTTTATTTTAAAAATACGATAATAAAAACGTTAAAATTAATAAAGAAGGTAATAAAATATTAATAATTATTTAAAATAAATTAAAATAAAAAATCGTCGAAAAAGTTAGTAAAAAATAAGAAAAAGAAAAAAAAGATAATAAAAGAAAAAGAGATAAGGGTAAAAAAAAAAAGAAGGAGAGAAAGATAAAAAAGACTTAAATTAATAAAATAAAAATAAAACTAATAAGATTTTTTTTATAAAAAGATAAGAAAGGTAGATAATATATATATATATATAAATAAATAAAAAGATAATAAGAAGGGAGAAGAAAAAAAACGAAAAAATAAAAAGATAAAAAAACGGAGAAATAAATAAATAGAGAAATAAAATAATAAAAATATATATAAAAATATAAAAATAAAAATACGAAAAGACTAAAGTAATAAAAAGAAAAAAATAAATTATAAGTAAGAAAAAAAATTAGAATAAAAATAAAATAAAGAGAGGATAGTAATAAAGGAAGGAATAAAAATAAAAAATAATATAAAAAAAAGGAGCGAAGAAAGAGGGAGAAGGAAAATAATAAAAAGAGGGATAGCGAGACGGAGAGGACGACGGATTAAAAAGGACGGATAAATCGAAAAAATAAAAGAAAAGTCGAAAGATCTAAAGTCGGCGAGAGAGAAAAAGAAGGAGGGAGAGAGACGGAGAGAGAGAGAAATAAAAAAGGACGGCGAGACGGACCGCTCGGCGAGGGAGAAAGAGACGGCGAGAGAGAGAGACGGAGAGAGGACGGAAGACGGCGAGAGAGGGGGACGGCGAAAGAGAGGAATAGCGAGACGGACGAGAGAGATAAAGAGTCGGCGAAATCGAGAAGACGAAAGATAGAGGGAGAGAAAGAGGGAAGGTAGGAAAAAGACGGAGAGGCGGAGAGAGGGAGAGGCCGGCGAAAGAGGGAGGACGGCGAAAGGAGAGGACGGCGAGAGAGGGAAGGGAGGAGGAGGAGAGAGAGACGGACGGCGAGAGAGAGAGGAAGGCGAGAGAGCGAGAATCTTAGCCCGGTAAAACCCGTAAAATAAAAGTAATAAGACCGATTAATACGATTAATATAAACGAAAAAACCGTAAGACGGAGCGAGCGACGACAGAGCGCGAAGCGCGGAGACGTCGTAAGCGGTATAAAAAGAAAAAAAACCCGGTAAAACCCGTAAAATAAAAGAAATAAGACCGATTAACCCGGTAAATATAAGCGAAAGAACCGCGAGACGGAGCGAGCGACGACGGAGCTAGGGTTAGGGTTAGGTTAGGGTTAGGGTTAGGGTTAGGGTTAGGGTTAGGGTTAGGGTTAGGGTTAGGGTTAGGGTTAGGGTTAGGGTTAGGGTTAGGGTTAGGGTTAGGGTTAGGGTTAGGGT